>QEPC01013565.1:1463348-1477420 GCA_003113815.1 Sphenodon punctatus
CATGTTGAGCGTGACCCCCGGCTCCCCCACCCCCTCCTGTGCTGTCACCCCCTCCACCACCGCCACCACCGCCTGTGCCCCTGCCTCCCCCTCCTGCTCCTCACCCCTCGCTCTCTCCTCCGCCACCACTCTCTTCCTCCTCCTCCCTACTCGCTCCAACCCGCCATGTTCAGCAACCGCTTTTTCCCCTTTAAATCTCCCTCCGGTGAGTGTGTTGACGCAGGTTGCCTGGCAGCGACGTTGCGCTCATTGCCCACGCCTGGGGATGATTTCCTTTGATCCCGGGTGGCAGCTTGCATCCAGACGTGACTTTTGCTTGATCACGGGTGGGGATATCGTTCACCACGCATCCACAGGAATTGGTTCGGCTAGCCCGGGAAGCGTGGTTGAAATTGGCCCCGCACGGGTGTTCAGCGTGGTGAACATCTGGCAGCCACTGAACAGACGTTCAGGGTGCCTTGGCCCTGCCACAGGGTTCACCGTGATTCACTGTGGTTCAGCGTGATCTCGTCACGTCTGAAATCACCCAGAGTCGATGTAGGGTTTAAAAGAAAGGGGTGAGTCAAACACAAGATGCGTCTTTCACAATTGTGATGATAACTGGCCAGCCTGGATGTGTAAACCATGTCTCCTGATTGCTTGGATGCTATCCCCAACATCCCAGTTATGTCCCTTCTGTGTCCACCCTCAGGGCCATCCCCTATGCGCACCTCAAAGCCACCACCTATTGGTCCTGTAAAGCTGGAAGGATGCAGTAATTGGCCAGTGAATGTGCTCTCAGTCAATTGGGTTGCTCTCCATCCTCCCTCCTACAGCCTCCCTCCCCCTTCCATGCCAGGTGCCTGTCTCTGACTGTCACTGCATGTGCTGCTATTTATCTGAATAATGATCTTCAAGGGAACAACTTCAATTGCTTATAAAATTGGGGCCCTTTATCAAATTGTCCTTTAGTTTGGCAAAGATGACAGGGAAGGTGTGCGATACATTTCTGCCAAATGTTTTGTAAACAGAATTGAATATAAAAATGTTACAGCTGGAAATGCATTTTCAAGTTAATGTCTTACAAGCTCAGGACCATTTATCCAATCTTTCTGAAATTTGGCAGGATTGGTCAAATTTGGGAGGGACATAATCTTTCCAGTCTTTATATAAATTGAATGGAAGATTTTTAAAAAAGTTGAACCAGGAATGTGGATGTAGCTTTTCCTAAAATCACAACATTTAACTGCTTATCAAATCATCTCCCTTTATCCAATGTTTCTGAAATTTTGTACACATATTGTCCTCTATTGGGGGTACAACTGTCCCAAACGTCATTAGAATTGAATGGGAAACAAAAAAGATAAAGACAATAGGTTTTTGAGTGTTTTCCCATTATTTTGAAAACAAAAATTCATTTTCAATTTTGTTTTCATTATTATTATTTTTCCTTTTCATTATTACAGTAATGAAAAATAAAATTAAAATTTTCATTTTCATTATCATAGTAATGAAAATGAATTGCACACCCCTAAATTTGTTGTACAGGTGACTTCACTTTCCTTACACGTTAAGACGTGTGGGATATATGCCCTGTTTATTTGAAATGCACTACATTTTTAAAATTGGGATTCTATTCCTTTATAGACTGTATCCTGTTCTATACTGCACGCATTTTTAGATAGCAAGTTCTGTTCTGATAGAGTAAACTTCAAATGAAAGTCACAGAGATGCCAAAAATATAGAATTCTACAATTTGTCTGTGGATTTCAGCATGTGTCAAATGTCCATGGCAAGACAACAAAACCATGATCATATAGGGTATAAACAGATGGATGCCAGCCCAGCCTCTACTCTACCTCACCCCCAGGTCGCCTGTCCATGTAAATGCTCCATTCCCTCGTGCAGTGCTCCAGAACATCTCAGAATACCGCTAGCTGGGTGGGCCTCCCAAACCTGGGGCACAAACCAGAGGCAAAGCTGCTATTCATCTGCTCAGTAGATGGCCAATACAACTCTACTTTTGGCTGGTGGTTGCCCTGGGAAACCCCATTGAGTTGCAGGTTGCAGCCTAGAGCAATAGGAGAACCACCTGGAATTCTATGGTGTGGGGGATGGGGAACCACACAGGTGGACCACAAGCCACAGCAGCCACTGGGTCCATTTAAAACTGACCAGGGTGGGACTGCATGTCGGTGGATGTGGGGGTGCACCCCAGGAGCAGCTGCCTACAGAAGACACCCATAGTATATTAACTACATGAAAGCTCTTGTGCTGAAATAATGCTACTGGAGTAGCTATTAGGGATGGGGGAACGCGGTTCGGCAGTTTGGAGTTCAGCCCGAACTTGCCCTGTTCGGACGACCGAACTTGAACACTAAACCGAACGCGAACAAACCGAACACCTAATGGCAAAATGGCCGAACAGTTCGGTCAGTTCGGATTGCGTTCGGATGAGTTTGGGTGGCAAAAAAAGGTTCACTGGAAGGTCAAAAATGACAGGGAGGTGTCAGTCACTGAGGAACAGACTTCCAGGCACCAGGGGTGGAGAGGCTTGCAAGAAACGAAACTAATTATCTGCCTCCCCCCTTCCCAACACCTTCTGAGCTAGTCACTGTTCCTGAACAGCAGGCATTGAGTAGGATTTTTAGATTGCTTTAAGTTTCATTTCAGTTTTGTAATGAAATGAAACTTAAACCATAAACTGAAACCTTGTGTTATGCACTGTACAGACTCATTGAGTATGTAATGTATGTATTTCACTACAGACTCCTCTTCTGTTTGTGATTCCCACCCCCATCCCATATATATGGGATGTATATATAGATAGATAGACAGACAGACAGACAGACAGATATGGGATGGGGGAAGATAGATAGATAGTAGAGAGTTGTAGGAGTTAGCTTAGTGATAGAGATAGCGTTAGTGATTTAGTTTTAGTGTTTGTAGGAGTAGGTCTGTGTACTTATTAGATAATGCACTTAGTTCATAGCATTTAGAACAGTTAATAGCAGTTAGATTTAGTGTAGATAGATATATATAATATTAGATAAAATAAATAAATAAAAAACCCATATAAAAACAAAAAAACCAAATAAAAAATAAAATAAAACCATATAAAACCAAATAAAAAAACAAAAAAAATATAAAAAACACCCATAACAACATTTCCCGAACGGCCGAACGGGCGAACCGAACAGCCGAATGGCCTAACCAAATGACCTGTTCAGACGACCGAACCGAACAGCCGAACCCGAATTCATCGAACTAGCCGAACTGCTGAACTGAACGGATGAACCGAACTCAGACGAACCGAACAGACGAACCGAACGCAGCCGAACCGAACAGCCGAACCCGAACCGCGATCTGTTCGCCCATCCCTAGTAGCTATGAATATCAGGTAGTTTATTTATTTATTTAAACATTTTATATCCTGCCCCTCCTATCAAAAAGTCAGCTCATGGCAGCCCACAATGTACAAAAATATACATATAAAAATACACAAAACATTATAAATATAAAACATCTAAAAAGGGGGGAGAAGTGGAAAAAAGGGTGAAATACATCCACCCCAGGACAAGAGGAGGGAGGGGGAAAGATACCCCACCCTTACCACCTCCCATAAAACCCCATTCTCACCCATCTCCCTCGCCAAATGCCTGACAGAATAGTCCAGTCTTGCATTGACATCAAAAAGAGGATTGGAGACTGAGGGGTCTGGGTGAGATGAAAAAGAGAGCTATAGTTGAGTGTCATCAGAATATTGATGACAACGAACTCCAGAGCTCCTCACGACCTCACCCAGTGGCTACATACACACCTTGAACAGGAGAGGGGACAGAATGGAACCCTGTGGGACTCCACACAAGAGGTCCAGGGGAGATGAAAAATGGTCCCCAAGCACCACTCGCTGTGTTCTTCCAGACAGAAATTAGTAGAAAAATTTGGGAACAGTCCCACCCATCCCGAAATGGCCCCGCAGGCGAGTCACCAACGTCTCATGGTCAATGGTATCAAAAGCAAATGACAGATCCAATAGAATCATCAGGGTTAAGCGATGCTGATCTTATTCATGGTGAAGGTCATTGACCAAAGCAATAAGTGCAGTCTCAGTGCCATAGCCCCCCCAAAAACCAGACGGCAAGGGATCTAGAAAATCCCTAGATTTACATCCAGATGCTCCTGCAACTGCTGAGCCACTACCCGTTCAATATCCTTCCCTAAAAAGGAAAGATTAGAGATAGGCAACGAGGGAAAGAACATCTAGAGATGGTTTTTTGAGCAGGGGCTGCACCACTACCTCTTTAAGGCAGCTCAGCACACTGCCCTCCCGAAGGGAAGCATTGACCACCCCCACCAGCAATGGCCCCAGCATCTCCCAACTGGCCTTAACCAGCCAGGATGGGCATGGATCCAGTTCACAAGAGGTGGCTCTGACCATCCCAAGAATATCCTCTACATCAGTGGGCAAGACCCACTGAAACCAATCCCTCAAAGTTGGACAAGGTGGGACTTCTATAACCTCTGGTTCTCCTATTGTAATAAGTGCAGCATCGAAGTCATGGTGAATACAAGCGATTTTATCAGTGAAGTAATCAATAAAAATATCACAACAGGCACTGGAAGATTCCAGTTCCAGGCAGAAGGAGGCTGAACCAACCAGCCCCCCCAACACCAGGAAAAGCTCATCTGGACAAGACTTCACTGATGCTACAAGGGCAGCAAAGATCTCCTTCTTTTCTGCCCACACAGACATGACATAGGTTTGCAAACTGGCCCTATGTCTCAATCTGTTGGCTTCAGCACAAGAACAGCGCCACCATCACTCTAACTCCTCAGTGAACCAAGGAAGCCTGTGGTGCTGATGCCTAGGAAAAAGATGCCTAGGAGCCATCCGGTCGATGGCCTCAGTCAGGAAGATGTTCCAAATAGCAACAAGGTCATTGAGCATCCGGTTGTCAAGATCAGAGGGTAATTCCCCCAGAGCATTCTGGAATCTCTCCGGTTCCATCAGTCTGTGGGGGTGAATGAACAAAACTGGTTCCACACCCTTCCAGGGGCAGATGTGCACTGGGAGACACGCCCGCAGGAGGTAATGATCCACCCATGACAAAGGCACCATTGACACCTCCTCCTCCAATGGATCACCCGCCTCAAGGCCAGTGCAGAAAATCCGGTCCAGGGTATGTCCCCCATCATGTGTTGGGCTGATGACTACTTGAGAAAAGTCCATGGTTGCTATGGCGGCCATGAACTCATGCTCCGCTCCTCCAAGACTGGCATCGGCGTGAATATTGAAGTCCCCCAAGACCAGCATCTTTGGGGACTGCAATACCACCTCCGGCACCAGCTCTGCCAGAGCATGCAGGAATGCTGCCGTACAGGTAGGTGCACAGTATGCTAGCAGCACTCCTAATTTGTGTCCCGCCAAATCAAATCACAAGCTGGAGACCCTCAATACCTGACATAAGCTGCACTGGATACCTCCTAACAGACCATGAGTCCCTAAAAACAATGACTACACCGACCCCCCAACCCACCCCTTCTTACCATGGCTGATGCTGCACGGAGTACCCAGCTGGAACAAGGTCAGCCAGAATAGACCTCGACTCAGTATCCAGCCAGGTCTCCATGATACACACGAGTTCAGCTGCATGATCCAGGATCAAATCCTGGATAGTCATTGACTTATTAACAACTGAACTCACATTTAACAGCAGAAGCTTCAGACCAGGGGTCCCCTGATCATGCACCACCTCACTATCTGCTTGGGAGGTGGAGGTGAACCTGCACCAAGTGCCTGTTCTGCCTCACAGATCGAACCTGCCCCCCATGGGGACCATAATCACCTTGCCCCATCACAACCCCAATGTCCGCTGCCCTCCTCCAGCCAGTCCCCCTCTGGACCTCTCCCCTGACGGCTGCCCCACCTTGCCGGTGATGGAGAACCCAACCCTCCCCAAAAACCCTCTCATGGGGTGGTATTCTCCACACCCATTATGAGGGTCATAACCCCCCTTTCACTGGGGGAAAGAACTCTCCCTATCCCAGTCCCATACCCAGTGATCATGCCCCCCCCCTTTCACTCACTGGGATACAGCGAACCCTCCATCCCAACCTCAATCCTTCCCCCCACCCCCTCAGAGAGGGTTGCAGAACCACTTCCCAGTATGGGAACCACCCCTCCCTCTCACAGGAGGGGTACGGATACCATAATACAGTTCCTTCCTGGGTCCCATCCCTTACTTTCCCCAAGTGACCCAGACATCCCTATCCCCACATTCTAATAAATAAAACAAATCAGTACCATGCCCATCCCCTAATGTCAACTCGCCTGCATTGCAGATGTTGCAGCTTCAGTGTCCTCTTGTGTTAAGTCCTGGTTTGAACAATTATGGCTCTGCTACAAAAAAGTTGGGATTTCCTTCTAGAGGGGCATCAATTTTTGAAGAGCTTATGGCTGTTGATGGAGCATGTAGATTTACTGTACAAGGCTCAGCGGGTTGATATCAATTGGTTATATTTATGGTAATATTTTGATATGCCATTCTGGTTTTAACTTAGTTGGTTCTGAGGGGGGCGGGTATATTTGCAAAATTTGCTATAGTTGTATACAGTTATACAACTATATACTACTACTATATAGTTGTACATAGTCTGATATAGTTGGAACTGGTTTAGAGAGTTATGGATGTAGAATGATTTGCCCAGACTTTAAATTTTTAAATTTTTTATGCTTTGTATAAACTTCCGTTGTAACTTTGAGTTTAAATTACCCCTATTTGAGATCGCATAGGGCCAAGTTATTTGTAAGTTATATTAGGGGTTCTTTTCTTGACCTTTGTGGACATTTTAGTTTTTAGTAGTTTTTATTTTATATGTTTTTGTTTTGCCCCTTTGTCAAAATGGGTTTTTGTAATTTGTTTTTAGTAGTTTTTATTTAGTAGTTTTTATTTTCTATGTTTTTGTTTTACCCTTTTGTCAAAATGGGTTTTTGCAATTTGTTTTGTTTGGTTGTTTTGATTTGTATATGTATGTTTGTTTATAAGCAATGACCTTTGGTTATGCTTTAATAAACCTATCTATCTATCTTATCTAACAAATCCTAATCCTCCCCTAAAAAGTCCCCAAGATGAACCTACACCCCTGCAAACTACTAACATCAGCCTATAATCATCCCCATATCCTTAGTGCCACTCTGAAGGGTCACACCAAGGGCACTCAGAAGCATCAATCCATGGCCCAGTCCTTCTTGGCCATGGCCACACTGGCCACCAATGGCCCAGTAATGGCAAAGACCCTTTGGTGTCGACCTGCAGGCCTCAACCTCCAATATCTACCTGCAGTGGGGAGGAAGGTTGCCAAGAGATGTCAACTCCCCTCTGCCAAATGAGCAGCCCAACAGCAGAGACCCACCTTTCAGGCCTCACCCTCCAGTATCTACCTGCAGGGGAGAGGAAGGGGGACAGATGAAGTCAGCTCCTCTCTGCCAAATGAGCAGCCCAGCAGCAGAGCAACATTATAATGTTGTTTAAAATACATCATAATCATAAGATTGTGCAAGTACATAATTGAGGTGTTTTCATTCTTAACACAGTAGTCAAAACAAATGTGACTCTGAAGCCCATTAAATAATCAAGAATTGATTACCTATATTATTTCTAAGACCTAGTCTAGAAGAGAATTATTAAAGGCTATTATAGATCAACGAGTACCTCTTGAGCATAATGACTACTTTTGTGTCAATCAGATCAATTAGCAGATGTGTAGTGTACACACTTAGTGAAACTATAAGGGCATTATTAGACAAGATGCTGTTTCTTGTGGACTGCAGAGTCCAGGAGAAGCAAACTCACGTGCACGGGGGGGGGAAGAGGGCTAGACAAGAATAGGGCTGGCCAGACAGTAAACCTAAATCAAGGGTCAAATACTGTTAGGGTATGGAGGGATAACTGGAGGCCACACTCCTAATGGACTGTACTATTCCCTCTAAAGGCTCCCCTATGGCAGGAGATTCCCCTCAGGATGGACAACAGCAGCCTGATTTAGGCTGAGCCAATCCTCCTCATTGGGTAGAGTGCATAACCCTGGTGACGTGGAGAAGGAAACATCAGCGGGAGGGTGGAAGAATATTCCTAAAATATACAAACTAACACACCCTTCTACTCCCAGGAAATAGGAGTGCAGGTTCTATGGGAGACAGAGCTCCAGGGGAATTAGGAGGACCCAGGGATTGAAGAAGGGAGAAAGGAAAAAGGATTCACTAGAGCTATTGATCTAATACACAAAAGGCAGAGGGGGAAATAGGAAGGCATGAATGGAACCCCATAGGATAGGAGAAAAAAGAGACAGAATTGGAACTGAGACAATAGCCTTAACAGGGAAATATAAACACAAAAAACAGTAAACACAAGACACTTAACTGACAACCAGAGAACTGCAAGATCACATAACAAGAAGATCAAAGTCCAGTCTACACTCTGAGCAAGAGTTCAGTCAAGCTTCCTCAGGCTTAAATAAGCTGCTCCCCCTTTAAGAAGCTGTGGCGCATTCCCCTGATTGTGTCTGTTCTCTGCAGAGTTCTTAAAGGGGCCGAACCTTCTTCTGTCAGGCAGAACATGGGAATGGAAAAGGGTGGTGGGGAAAGGTGCTTATGCCTAACAAATACAGGTCAAGGTATAGCTGATGGAGGGAGGCTGCTGCTCACTGGTCCCCCCTTCAGTATTCATTTTCTCTTCCTCATACCTCCCTCGTCTGAGTAATCTGTTGTTAAGATCTTTGCATACAAACTGCTTCAGTGAAGTCCAGCTTAATCCAGCCTGCCTTCCAGACCAGCTAGTCTATCCTGTTCCTAGCCATTATTTATTATTTTTTTAATTAATAATTAATTATTCATTATTATTATTATTTTATTATTATTATTATTAAACATTTATAAAGCGCCAGTAACAACCTGGCGCTGTACAGAACATATAATCAGCTGCGGTCCCTACCTGTGGCTTACAATCTAAAAGACAAGGAGGGGGAGACAAGGAGAGGGGACAGCGGGAGAGACATGGGAGAAGACAAACAAACATTCAGGCGGATGCGAAGTCTCAGGTGCGTGTACTTGGCTTGGTTACAAGGTGGTCGGTAGCAGCAGTCAGCAGAGGAGGGCTGACAGTAAGAGCAAGGGGAAAGACTAGAGGGCATTGGGAAAGGCAGCATGGAAAAGGTGGGTCTTGAGGAGGGATTTGAAGGAGCGGAGGGAGGAGGCGAGGCGGATGTCGGCAGGGAGGGAGTTCCAGGCATGCGGGGCAGCGAGGGAGAAGGGACGAAGGCGGTTGGGCGAGCAGGAGAAGCGAGGGAGAGCGAGGGAGGGGACAGCGGAAGAGCGGAGAGCGCGCGCAGGAGCGCGTAGGGCGATTAGGTCCGAGAGGTAAGGGGGAGCTTGGTCATGGAGCGATTTGAACGTGAAAACCAGGAGTTTGAACAGGATACGTTCAGGAAGGGGGAGCCAGTGAAGGGAGAGGAGGAGAGGCGTCACATGGTCGAAGCGACGGGCAGAGTGAATGACCTTGGCGGCAGAGTTTTGGATCGCCACAAGGGGGGACAGGTGGGAGCGAGGGAGGCCAGCAAGGAGGAGGTTGCAGTAGTCGAGGCGAGAGATAACCATGGCATGAACAAGGATTTTGGCCGAGGAGACAGATAGAAAGGGGCGAATGCGGGCAATGTTGAGGAGAGCGAATCGGCAGGATTTGGCCACAGAGTCAATGTAAGGTTTAAAGGAGAGGTGCGTGTCAAAAATGAAGCCCAAGCTGCGGGCACGGAGAACAGGACGGATGGTGACCCCATCAATGCAGACGGTCACCACCAGCCAGTGGTGTACCTGGCACTGCACAATCAGTAGTTAGACACTTTCACTTGAACCCAGTCCCGCACCCTCACAGGCTCTTTTTACATGGACACTTCCCCTGCCCCTCTCCACATTGGGGGTGTGTGTGTCTGTCTGTATGAACTCTGTGGTGGCTGGGTGGTTTTCCGTTTGAATGCCGAGGTCAGCGAGTGGGGCTACGTGCACCCTCCCGTGCTCCATCCACCACCCACGCATGGAGCAATGGGCACCAGTGCTGCATACTCCATGTGTAGAGATGCATGGAGGTGGGTGGGTGTCTGTGGGAATGCACACCCACCTGCCACACTGCCCACCCATCCCCCTACACACAGTGGCCCATTTGAAAATAGCCACAGACTGACTCATTGGCTTTCACCCCTTAGTCTGGACACCAACCTTAAGCCTTGATCACCCTCTTGGATTTACTGCCTGTCCAACGCTGGACCATTTCACATAGGTGTGTTAACTGAGCAACATAGGATGTACACTAAACATGTCTAATTTACAACTTTTTTACCATAATGTTTCAGTCTGTTAAACCTAGGGTCTCTGGAAATTCACACTCCTTCCTCGGGAATGTTGCACTTTCTAGGAGATTCTGACACTTTCTTGGGAATATCTATTTCAGCTGCAGTTTTTTTTGCAAAGAAAAAAAATGGCAATTTCAGAGAGCAGCTAATTTTCTTTACTTCCATCCACTTGCTTAAAATTCAGATACCATCTATTCCCAACATCCTACAGGCTCCAAAGAGACTAAGGTACTTAATTTTGCAAACAAATCTGATAGAAAATAATTAGTCTTCATGCTTTTGGATAGGTAATTTCAAAGCAAAATGGAAAATCAAATAAGGTATTTAACTATGGATCAGCTTGTTTGAATAATGCAGCAATTCTGAGACAACTCTAATTTCTTTTCACTGTGAACAGTAAAGCTACAGCAGATGCCTGTAATTTATATTTAAAGGACTAAGACAATAGAGATTTGTTTTCCCCCCAGTTTTTTTTTTAAAAATATAGCATTTGAATAACCTTGGGGAAAGTTTAAAAGCACAAGAGCCAAATTCTGTATATACTTGGTGGTAAGATTTTCTAGCACAGCAATTTTAAGGCTCTTGAGTGGGGAAGATAAGCTTTATTTGAAAAATCTTGCTGATGTTTTACAAACGTTAAATATTTAACTGTTTTTGAACTCAAGGTAAAGGATTTGCAGCCACCTCTGACACTTCCATTATCACTTAGCAGCAATTACTTTCAGAAGTAGAGTTATAAAAACTGTAGTTTGAGTATTTTCCCATGAGTTCTGCTGATACAGTACATTTTCTCTTTTGGAAGAGGAAGCAGCAAGTCTTTTGTTTTGCTGGGGAAATTAAGGTCCTTACCAAGAGGTGTTTCTATTTTTAAAAGACTAGTGTGTTGCCTACACCTCCATCTTTTCTTGTTAATAGGAGTGACTCCATGGTCATTTTCTCTAATTAGTACACAGTTTTGTTTTTTTCCCCATTCTATATCCTTGTACACTCATGCACATTATCTGAGGTAGCTATCCCCTAATTAACTTTACCTACTTTTGCATCTGTTTTCTGTGCATCTGATGAAGTAGTTGAATGAGAACCAGTATGGCCTCCTGGAGAAGACTTGGACATGGGAGACTGAATTCAAATCCTCTAATCATAAAGTTGCTGGGTGGCTTAGGAGAAATCATTCCCAACCTCAGTTTTGCTAATCTGTAAAATAGGAATAATAATGACCTACCTAACAGGATTGTTATGAGGGTGAACCAAATTCTAGAACACTGAAAGTTCTATATAAATAATAATTGTTGCCTAGCTCATGACTTCTTCTACCAGTTAGTCTCTAAGGTGATCGTCTTCTTCCTGACTTCAGGCTAAAATGGCAGACGAGTAAAAGTGGGGATAAAGGTGGGAGTAAGTACATTAGCAAAGACATAAAATTAATTTTCAGGGGCTACCATACCTCCTCTTTAACAGGGGATGCTTATGAAAAATACATGTTGCAGGGATGCACTGGAATCAATGTAGCCCTACAACATGAATTTTTCATAAGCGTCCCTGGTTAAAGGGGAGGTATGGTAGCCCTAGTTATACTTCTGAGAAGATGCTTGTCTGAAAAAATCCAAGGGAAGCACCTCTCTTTCCCGCATCTATCACCACTTTCTGATCCATCTCTCATAGCACGTCTGCACTCTTTGATTGTTTGCTTTTTCCACCCCTTGCTGCAAGTAAATGACCAAAAGTCTGAACAAGAGTTGACAGTAGTTTATACTCTATAGCTTTTGTCAAACTAATTGGTTTTGACAGGTCCTTCCAGTCTCATATTTGATTGTATTTAATCATACTGAAGAACATATGCTCAAAATATTATTTATGAAATATGATTTATGATTGATGACATGATTTATGACATGAATTATCACATGTGATTTATGAAAAAAATGAACTATATGAAAAATGAAAATGTGATTTTATTAAAATGCAGATGCAATGCTATAAATGTGATATTTATTTATTTATTTATTTATTTATTGGATTTTTACCCCACCCCTCCTAAAACAGCTCAGGGCAACTTACAATAAAAATAAAATACAAATATTAAAACAATCTATAAAATACACTAAAACATTTAAAAAATACCAACCACTAAAACAGAACTAGGGAACAACCAAAGTAAAACAATGAATAGAATGAAGGGGAAAATAAAACCCCTCCCCCTCCCCCCCTCCCTTCCCAAAGGCCTGGGCGAACAGCCAGGTTTTACAATTTCGCTGGAATGTTAAAAGGCTTGGGGCCAGGTGAGCTTCCTCCAGGCAGGAGTGCCAAAGGTGCAGCCCGGCCACTGAGAATGCCCTTTCCATTGTGACCCCCCACTTAACATGGGGGACCTCCAAGAAGGCACCTCCGGAAGACTGAAGGAGCCTCTCTGGGGCATGGAGGATGAGGCGGTCCCTGAGATACGAGGGTCCCAGACCGTGAAGGGCCTTATAGATCAATACTAAAACCTTGAACCGGGCTCGGCACACTACTGCAACCAGTGCAGAGTCTGGAGCACTAGTGTTATGTGCTCCCGACGGCCCGTCCCCAAAAGGAGCCGGGCTGCTGCATTCTGCACTAGCTGCAGTCGCTGAACCAGGAACAAGGGCAGCCCCACATAGAGTGCATTTCAGTATTGCGCATTGCAGTAGATATAACAATAGGTTCTTTAATATTTATTTTATTTATTTACTTAATGAATTTGTACCACGCCCCTCCTGCAAAGCAGCCCGGGGTGGCTTCCAACAGTAAAATATAATAAATATAATAGAATGGAATAGAGAGAAACTACGACTTGCTTGATACATAGGGTATTTTCAGACGTTACGTGTTCAATGTCAAACACAGTAAATTCCCTGTGGTGACTTGGACCATGTAACATCTGTTGGGGGGAACAGATGTTCCCCCCATATGTTACCATGGCAGGGAATCACATTCACCATGCGAGCAGCCAAAGCGGCGGGGCCGGAGGCCGTCGCATGGTGAAGGTGATCCCCTGCCATGGTGACCCCCGTTGTCATGTCTGGATGGTGGCCACGGCCCGGAATCCCTGCAGGGATTCTGGCCCATGGCCACAGCGGGGGAGCGCTGTGGCTTCATTGGCCGTGGCGGACACCTGTCTCCCCAGAGGGCGTGCGGCGGGGAGTGTGGCGGGGGCAGGGCCGTGCGGCCACACATTGCGCCGCATGGCCCCTCCCCCTCCCCGATTCCCCACCGGGATCCCCCGGCATGTCTATTAGGGTCTGTGATGGGTCATCCCGGCAGGGGATTAATTCATTGATTTCATGACGAGGCCAATCGGCCCCATCATGTCTGAAAACACCCATAAGGATAACTTATTTTTGATTGTAAGAGCTCATTTTTATGGTAAACTTTAATATAAACATTCTTAGCATTCTTAGTAGGCATGGGCGAACAGATCGCGGTTCGTGTTCGGCCGTTCGGTTCGGCCGCGATCGGTTCGTGTGTTCGCGTTCGGCCGTTCGGTTCGGCCGCGTTCGGTTCGTGTGTTCGTGTTCGGTCGTTCGGTCGTACCTCGCGTTCGTGTTCGCCCGTTCGGTTCGGTCGTTCGTGTCTCGGCTGTTCGTGTTCGGTTGTTCGGGCAGGTCATACGTTCGTGTTCGGCCATTCGGTTCGTTCGCCATCGGGTTGTGCGTTCGTGTTCGGTCGTT
>QEPC01013565.1:1487905-1505479 GCA_003113815.1 Sphenodon punctatus
GCCTGAATGTTTGTTTGTCTTCTCCCATGTCTCTCCCGCTGTCCCCTCTCCTTGTCTCCCCCTCCTTGTCTTTTAGATTGTAAGCCACAGGTAGGGACCGCAGCTGATTATATGTTCTGTACAGCGCCAGGTTGTTACTGGCGCTTTATAAATGTTTAATAATAATAATAATAATCTGTTCTCTGGGAATTCACTCCCGGAGGAGGCTCAGTTGGCTCCCGCTCTCCTGCTATTTTGGCCCATCAGGCTTTTGGTGAGGGGTAGGGGAGGGGGATGGGAGGGTTTCCCTACATATTGTATTTTTAAATTGCTTTAATTTTTTTAATTGTTTTATTGATTCATGTTCGCTGCCCTGGGCTGCCCTGTAGGCAGGAAGGGCGGGATATAAATGTTTAAATAAATAAATAAATACATTTTAAAAATATGGTAGGTACCTATGAACTGACCTCTTACATCAATACTAGATGAAGGTAGGGTCTCCCCTCAGCCTCTCCCAAGCCGTCCACCCGTTTCCTGCCTCCTCCAGGATGGTTGGAGGGGTGCGAGCCTTTTGGGCTTTTTTCATCTGCCCGCCCACTCGCCCACCCGCTTCTTACCCCAGCTGTTCATCATTCCCACTGTCCACCTGCAGCTGGTTGCCACATTCCCCTGACCGGCGGTGAGACCATCTGCATCGCATCTGACAGCTGGGAAAGCCGCGCCTGTGTCAACACCTCCAGCAGCTCTTCAAAAGCACCACCAAGGCTAAGCGCAGGGATTGGAGGGGTGCGAGCCTTTTGGGGCTTTTTTCATATGCCCGCCTGCCCGTCCACCTTCCTGCTTCTTACCCCGGCTGTTTATCATTCCCACTCTCCACCTGCAGCTGGTTGCCACGCTCCCCTGACCAGCGGTGAGACCAACTGCATCGCATCTGACAGCTGGGAAAACTGATCCTGCATCAACACCTCCAGCAGCTCTTCAAAAGCACCGCAGAGGCTGCGGCAGCGCCATAGGCACGCGCCGGTGCATCACGCCTAAGGGCGTAGGTGCGGGCTGTGGGGGTTGTGACTTCAGTGTGATGAATCTGTGCGAACCTATCTTTCTATGGGCAGGAAGGGGAGGAAGGCGGGGATGGAAACCCGCTCTCAAGCTCAAGTCAAGCAGTCAACCCTGGAAAAGTATCTGCAGAGCTCTAAGGTAGGTCCTGCCCAAGTTGATGGCTTGGTAAGCTCCTTACCCCTGGCGGAGGAGTCTGAGATCTTGTTGGAGCAGGCTGCTTCTGTGCTGATATCTACGCCACTTTCTGATCCGGCCTTCTCGGTATCTGCGGCTGTGACCACAGGGTGTTTGCCCTTTGTTGCTGATACCAGTGCAGATCTTTCCTGGGAGCACATGGGTAAGCAGTGTTTTGCTGTGGGTGATTTAATTTCTAGATTATACGTACAACTGGAGAATCTCGACATGCAGCTTGAACTGCAAAGACTCCAGCTGCTGATCATTACTGACAAGCTTAAATTACAGGAGGCTGCTTTATCCCAGCTNCTCACAGCTGATCCCCAGGTAAGATGGGAAGGGGGAGGGAGGAGCAAACCCACACAGCCCGACACCGCAGCTGTGCTGCGATGAATGGCCTCTGGTTACTCCAGGGGAAAACCCTGCTTCTTGTCTGTGTGAAAAATGGTATGGCTCCACGGGAGAATTTTATTTGCCCTGCCTTCTGAAGGCTGATCTAGATTGGTGGAGTAGTATTTTGGCCCTGCTATTTATGGACATTAGTAACACTGGTTCCTTTTTATAAAAAGCAGGCCTAGTAGCAACCCAGTGAATGATTAGGGATCGGCGAACGTGGTTCAGATGTTCGGAGTTCGGACTGAACTCGGTCTGTTCGGACTTCCGAACCGAACATCCGAACTGAACTCTCAAATGACCGAACAGTTCGGTCATGTTTGGACGAGTTTGGATGAGTTCAGAGGCAGGAAAAATGTCTTTCTAGGGCTGAAAAAGTTAGGTTTAGTTTCCATTTCGTTTCAGTTTCGATTTCACTATTTTTGAATGTTTGGCCAAGTTCGGCCAAACCGAACTTGGCTGAACCGAACCATCAAACCAGAACTCGGGTTTCGAACTGAACGACCGAACATCCGAACATCTGAACCATGTTCTGTTCGCCCATCCCTAAGAATTATTGCCCTATTAGCTTTCTTGACATAATACGTAAGGAATATTCTGCCTTCCTTCTGGGGAAATTACAGCAGTGGGTGTCCAAATAGGGGATTATTGGACCTGACCAGGGAGGATTGAAGAAGGAATCTGCAACAGCAGATCATATCTTCCTGTTTTATCAGTTAATTTTGAAATACATTGTGCCGCAGAAGAAAATATTGCTGTATGCTGTCTTCATTTATTTGAAGGCAGCATTTGATACTATTAACAGGGAGCGGCTTTGGCAAAAGTGGGCGGCTGCAAACTTGGATTGGCATCTTCTTTATTTGAAGATAGCCTGCCATGGGTAGTCATCCATGCAGGTGAGGGTTGGCATCCAAGGCCAATTGTCTAGATTTGTGTTGAGAAATAGAGGGGTTAGGCAGGGGTGCCTTTTGGCCCCAATGCTATTTATTTTATATATTAATAACATGGCTGGTGAATTAAAGGATCCTTCTTTTCATCCAGTGATGATGGTCATTATCCAGTTCCAGCCCTCCTTTACTCTGATGACACCATCCTATTGTCTCAGACCCAGATAGGGTTACACCGTACGATGGGAATTTTTTTCACTTATTGTCATATTGAGTCTCTGGAAATAAATGATTACAAGACCAAGATAATTGTAGCTGGGGCAGACCACACTCACCACAGGTGGTGGATGAACAGGCATGAAACTGATCAGGTTGCAAAATGTAAATACTTAGGAGTGATTCTCTCTTGTCGAGCAACTTGGATTGCCCATCTTGTAGCACTCAGGTCTACTTTGAACGCTTCTTCTAAATAATTGCTGGTCTTCTATTATACGTGGGGAGGTAAGCTTCTCTACCCTGCCCTGAAGGTATTAGGGCTAAGATTTTATCTCAGTTCTTATATAGAGCTCAGATCTGGGGAGTGTCTTTATGGGTCAAGCTGGCATTTTTTTCAAAACTCATTTTTAAGGGCTATTATGGCCATTCCCCCAAAATACCCCAAAAGCCTTTTTACAGGCTGAAACAGGTCTCGTGCCCGTTGCCTCCACAGTGAAATTAGTGATAGTGAAATTTTGACTCTGACTAGAGTAGCTCCGGTCTATTCCTTCTGTGCAGTGACACTGGAGATGGCTGTAAAGGGGAGCTGGTTTCAAGGAATTGTCATTCTACAAAAGCTCTCCTGCTTCAGGATGTTATAAAAACTCTAGGAGGAGACTGGGTGTAGACTTTTCTCCTCATTCTAAAAGTTCTCAAAAGGTTGCACGTAGCCTGTATAGCACCCCAACACAAGGATTCCACCTAGCCTCTACAGCCCAGTCCTGGAGAATTTCATCAGGAACCTAGGCTATTTGACAATCTGCAGAGATTACAGATATGGGGAAGTATTAGTTCACTAGTTCCCTCAAGCAGGGATATTTTGGATATTCCCCCTCTCCCATCACTCCAAATTGTGGATGGTGGGTTGGTCACGAATCTCGCAGCTGCCTCCCTTACTGTGCAGTTGTGTACAGTACACCACTGGGAAGCTACATGAATTGGAGATACAGCAAAGGAAGAATCTTGCAAATCTCCACCAGCACCATGTTCCCCAGTGTTCATGTACAAGCTACGTAAACATCCTGTGGGACGGCAGGGAATGCCCTACAATGTGTGCATGCTGGCTGTGGAGGGAACCATAATGTACATGTTCTGTCTGAAGCCATTTCTAGTGCATACCCACTGAGGATTGTTGCAGGTGGGATATGCACATAAAAGACTTTGGCATCAATGGAGGCCTGGAAGCTACCCACTTTACGTAGCTCCCCAGCAGTGTATCCTGCACATGACAGATGGCAGGGGCAATTGGTTGTGGTCTCAAGCACTTGCCTAGTTTGCTTCTGCCAAGCATGCACCACTACTGTTATAGTTCCCGATTAGGTATCCGGAGAAGATGGCAAAGGGTATTTTCAGACGTTACGAGATCACAGTCAACCACAGTGAACCACAGCCAATCCTGCGGTGGGGCCAAAGAGCCCTGAACATCTGTTCGGCGGTTGCCAGATGTTCACCACAGTCAATACCCGCATGGGGTCAAAATCAACCACGCTTCCGCACCTCCGGCCTGGACCATCTCCGAAAGCGTGGTCAAAGAGATTCCCAGCAGGAAACAAAAAAAAGTAACGTCTGGACGGCAACCACCAGCCAGAATCAAACCAAATGATTCCCAGCCCGGGACAAGAAAGCACGCAACATTGCTACCAGGCAAACAGAAACAACACAGGCCGGGGAGGGAGATTTAAAGGGCACATGGTAGCAGCCACGATGAGTTACCCCGGCGCCTTCCGGGTGCTTTGACCACGGCCCAGCCCGGGATCAGCATAACGTCTGTTGCACTGCCCCGGGCCGTGGTCTGCCGGTCTGATTCCCTGCCGTGGTCCCGCTCCCATCACATCTGTTTGGGGCCTCTCTTGCCCACAGGGGGTGGTTAGCCAGTTCGCCACTGCTGGGACTCCACTGTGGTGAATCGGGCATCCGTAACATCTGAAATCACCCATTGTCTCACTGTTTTGTGTTGCCAAGTAAGGGGATTCTCAGAGTGGTGACTGAATTTGGCTTTTGCAAGCTCTGAACCATTAGCATTCTCAAAGCTATCAAGAAGTTGGATCTTCTCCATATCTAACACACTAAGGAGTCAGTCTGCTGTAGTAGATTGCAATTGCCCACTGTAGCAGATTTGAAGTATCCTTTAAAAAACCAAAAACATTATATAATTATTAATCATTGCTATGTGTTATGAAGTATGCAATCCAGGTAGCAGAGTTCAATACAATTATAAAATTTTCTGACTCCAATTAAATTTTATTTTATCACATGCATCCCTATATTAAAATAGAGATATTACAAGTTGGGAACACTAAAGAAAAAAATGTTAATATGTCTCTCCTGCTGTGGTCCAACACTTTTTGTGGCCAGAAAGGATATATCCCACAGAGAGAGAGAATAAGTTACTGAGCTTCCAAAAAAAATTCAGTTCCAGTCATAATCCACACTGCCAGCTCTCAGCAGGTGACAATGACTCACTCTATATCTTTAGTCTATTAAGAAAATTATTTACATCAAAAGTTTGACAGAGCACATTGAAGAATCTGGATTTACAACTTCTTGTGATCTATGAAGCCATGATCTTCAAACCACTTACTCTAGAGTAACCCCATCTAAACCTATGATCTTCAGTGGGGTTGCCCGGGAGAAAGTGGTGTGTGGACCACAGCCCAAGTGGGTGATTAATAGCAACTTTGAGCAAGTAGTCACTTCAGTTACAAGGAGAATTAATTTATATTTTATATGCCCTTTTTACACAGACACCCTAACACCAATAAAATGGGTGTTACATTTTATTATACATGGTACAGGGTAACACTACATCCCTGCAACATGGGCCCTTTTCACATGAGATGCCTCCACCCAGTTTCGTTGAGAGGAGATTGGTGGAGACATCTGTGTAAACACCACTTGTGGTGGGTGGGGTGCATTTCTCTGGGTGGAGGTGTCTGTGTAACCACCACTTGCGGTGGGTGTAGGTGCGTGTATGGGTGCCCAACACCCATCTCCACCCACCCATGGAGCAACGATTGCAGTGTTCCCCATTGACTTCTGTGGGAAAAACCACAATGTTAAAAATCTGTGAGTGATATCAGTGTAAAAGATCTGATACCACCAAGAACCAAGATATTGGATTAATCTGATATAGCCATTATTGGCTACTTTTGGTTCTTGGCAATAGTAAGAGTCCTGTCCCTAATTTTTGGCATGAGTGTGGAATGTGGAGTGTGGAATGATTTGTATTTGGTCTACTTTGCTCAAGCGATACTGAACAATTTAGGAAGGTAAAACTCATCAAACCAATAAAAAAGCTAACGGAAAAATTACAGATTTTATTTATTTATTTATTTATTTATTTTTAAAAGGGATAGCAACTTTTGACCTTTTGAAGACAATTTTAAATATTGTGGCATAATTATTGTCAGTGGATCAATTGAACAACTTATATATGTTAGTTTCTGGTATGTTGTGTTAAGAAGCCCCCAGCCGCCATAGCAACAGCAGGGCTCATCCCCTGCAGGTGAGCGAGGCTCCACCCCCTGGGAGGGCCCAGCCCCAGCTTTCACAGGCCAAAGCTGCCCGCCCGCCCCCAGCGGGCGGCAGCCCTTGGGCGGCGCCCGAAGGGCGGCGACAAAAGGGCAGCGGCCGTTTTGTGGCCGTTGAGAGGCCGGAGCGAGGACAGCGAGGGGCCACCCCCCTGACAGCACCCGCGCGCACGCGGCTCCTGCAGGCCTGGCTTCCCCCCGATACCTGAACAGGTAACACCTATGATGCCTCCCTATACCTCCCTTGCCCCCTCGCCCTCTATCACCTCCCTCCTTCTAGCCTCTCTCACGCACCCCCTCCTTCTCCCTCTCCCTTCACCAGCAGCCTTTCTCCAGCCAACCTACCCCTTATCCTCACCCACGCCCATCCCCCCTCCCCACCCTCATCCCCCCTTACCCATTCCCCCTAGGCCCAAACCCGCGACACCCAGGTGTTCCACAGACCATTGTGGCCAATACGAGGCCAGTGCACGACTCCCGCCCCCCAAACCCGGCCGTTCCCCATCCCCCAACCTCATCCGCATCCCCTGCCTTCCCAAACACCAATTGCCTTTTTCCTGCTCCCTCTGGAACTGCCGCTCGTCCGTGGCTAAAGCTCCCTTCATCCACGATCTCTTCCTCTCTCGCCCCTTTCAACTCCTGGCTCTTACGGAAACCTGGATCACGCCCTCCAACTCTGTTACCCCGGCTGCTCTATCCTCCGGGGGCCTGTCGTTCTCTCACCGCCCCCGCCCTGAGGGCCTGGGTGGTGGTGTGGGCTTGCTCCTTGCTAAGCACTGCCAATTCAAAACCCTCTCCCCTCCCCCCTCCTCCTCCTTCCCTTCCTTTGAGGCCCACTCTGTGCGCTTATACTCCCCTCTACACCTTCGGGTTGCTGTCATCTACCGCCCCCCGGGTTCCCTCTCCTCTTTCCTCCCGGACTTTGAATCCTGGCTCACCTTCTTCCTCTCCGATGATATCCCCACTCTTATCCTTGGTGATTTCAACATTCACGTTGACACGCCCTCCGCCCCCTCTGTTTCCCGCTTTCTCTCTCTCGCTTCCTCCTTTAATCTCCGACTCTGGACCGACTCCCCCACTCATACTGACGGCCATTCCCTCGACCTCGTCTTCACTCGAAACTGTTCTCTAACTGACCTCTCCTTTGACCCCTTCCCTAGTTCTGATCACTTCCTCGGCTCCTTCAGCCTTTCCCACCGACCCCCCTCCGCCTCCCCCTCTATGCGCCCCTTCCGCAATATGCAGGCCCTTACTCCCTCGGAGTTTGCCGCACATCTTTCCCCCCTTCTCCCCCCCGTTTTCGCCTCCTCCTCCCCTGACTCTGCTGTCTCTGCTCTCAACGCTTCTCTCTCCTCGACCCTTGACTCTCTTGCCCCCCCCTCTGCTCGCCCCGTCCGCCCCCTCGACCCCCGCCCCTGGCTTACCCCTGCCATCCGCTACCTCCGCTCCTGCACCCGGGCTGCCGAACGCCTCTGGCGCAAATCCCGCTCCCTCCCTGACTTCCTCCATTACAAATTCTCCCTCTCCTCCCTCTCCTCGGCTATCTCCCTAGCTAGGCATCGCTATTATGCCTCTAGGATCGAATCTTTCTCCCGCGACCCTCGCCGCCTTTTCTCTACTTTCGACTCCCTTCTCAAACCCCCCTGCCCTCCTCCGCCCTCTTCCCTTGCTGCTCAGGATCTTGCGTCGTTCTTCACCTCCAAGATTGACAAGATCCGTCGGGATATTGCCTCCCTCCGCCCCCCGCCCCCCTCCCTCCTCGCATCCTTCCCTCCTGCCTCTCTCCAGGAAATCTCTGCTCTTCTCTCTTCATCCAACCCCTCCACCTGCCCCCTTGACCCGATCCCCTCCCGCCTCCTGACCTCTATTGCTCCCACTGTCGCTCCCCCCCTTCTGCATGTTGTCAATCTCTCCCTTTCCACAGGCTCCTTCCCCTCTGCCTTCAAACATGCCACTGTCTCCCCCATCCTCAAAAAGCCTACCCTGGACCCTTTCGATCCCTCTAGTTACCGGCCGGTCTCCCTCCTTCCCTTTGCTTCGAAGCTCCTGGAACGTGTCGTCTACTCCCGCTGCCTGAACCTCCTCTCTGCCAACTCCTCCCTGGACCCTCTCCAGTCCGGCTTCCGCCCCCTCCACTCTACTGAAACTGCCCTGGCCAAGATCACCAATGATCTACTTGTCGCTAAATCGAAGCGCCACTACTCCGTTCTTGTCCTCCTTGACCTCTCTGCTGCCTTTGACACTGTCGACCACTCGCTCCTCTTGGACTCGCTTTACTCTTTGGGCTTCCGTGGCTCTGTCTTTGACTGGTTCTCCTCCTACCTCTCTGACCGCTCCTTTAATGTCTCCCTCCCCGAGTCGACCTCCCCCTCCCTTCCCCTCTCGGTTGGGGTTCCCCAAGGTTCTGTCCTTGGCCCTCTCCTCTTCTCTATCTACACCCGGTCCCTTGGTGAAATTATTGCCTCCCACGGGTTCCAATACCATCTCTATGCTGATGACACCCAACTCTATCTCTCTACCCCCTCTCTCTCCTCCTCTGTCCGCTCACGCCTCGTCGACTGCCTCTCTGATATCTCCGCCTGGATGTCCCGACGCCAACTCAAACTGAACATGGCCAAGACTGAACTCCTCATTTTTCCTCCCTCCCCCTCCTCTCCCTCTGACCTGACCATCTGCATTGACGGGGTCACCATCCGTCCTGTTCTCCGTGCCCGCAGCTTGGGCTTCATTTTTGACACGCACCTCTCCTTTAAACCTTACATTGACTCTGTGGCCAAATCCTGCCGATTCGCTCTCCTCAACATTGCCCGCATTCGCCCCTTTCTATCTGTCTCCTCGGCCAAAATCCTTGTTCATGCCATGGTTATCTCTCGCCTCGACTACTGCAACCTCCTCCTTGCTGGCCTCCCTCGCTCCCACCTGTCCCCCCTTGTGGCGATCCAAAACTCTGCCGCCAAGGTCATTCACTCTGCCCGTCGCTTCGACCATGTGACGCCTCTCCTCCTCTCCCTTCACTGGCTCCCCCTTCCGGAACGTATCCTGTTCAAACTCCTGGTTTTCACGTTCAAATCGCTCCATGACCAAGCTCCCCCTTACCTCTCGGACCTAATCGCCCTACGCGCTCCTGCGCGCGCTCTCCGCTCTTCCGCTGTCCCCTCCCTCGCTCTCCCTCGCTTCTCCTGCTCGCCCAACCGCCTTCGTCCCTTCTCCCTCGCTGCCCCGCATGCCTGGAACTCCCTCCCTGCCGACATCCGCCTTGCCTCCTCCCTCCGCTCCTTCAAATCCCTCCTCAAGACCCACCTTTTCCATGCTGCCTTTCCCAATGCCCTCTAGTCTTTCCCCTTGCTCTTACTGTCAGCCCTCCTCTGCTGACTGCTGCTACCGACCACCTTGTAACCAAGCCAAGTACACGCACCTGAGACTTCGCATCCGCCTGAATGTTTGTTTGTCTTCTCCCATGTCTCTCCCGCTGTCCCCTCTCCTTGTCTCCCCCTCCTTGTCTTTTAGATTGTAAGCCACAGGTAGGGACCGCAGCTGATTATATGTTCTGTACAGCGCCAGGTTGTTACTGGCGCTTTATAAATGTTTAATAATAATAATAATAATCTGTTCTCTGGGAATTCACTCCCGGAGGAGGCTCAGTTGGCTCCCGCTCTCCTGCTATTTTGGCCCATCAGGCTTTTGGTGAGGGGTAGGGGAGGGGGATGGGAGGGTTTCCCTACATATTGTATTTTTAAATTGCTTTAATTTTTTTAATTGTTTTATTGATTCATGTTCGCTGCCCTGGGCTGCCCTGTAGGCAGGAAGGGCGGGATATAAATGTTTAAATAAATAAATAAATACATTTTAAAAATATGGTAGGTACCTATGAACTGACCTCTTACATCAATACTAGATGAAGGTAGGGTCTCCCCTCAGCCTCTCCCAAGCCGTCCACCCGTTTCCTGCCTCCTCCAGGATGGTTGGAGGGGTGCGAGCCTTTTGGGCTTTTTTCATCTGCCCGCCCACTCGCCCACCCGCTTCTTACCCCAGCTGTTCATCATTCCCACTGTCCACCTGCAGCTGGTTGCCACATTCCCCTGACCGGCGGTGAGACCATCTGCATCGCATCTGACAGCTGGGAAAGCCGCGCCTGTGTCAACACCTCCAGCAGCTCTTCAAAAGCACCACCAAGGCTAAGCGCAGGGATTGGAGGGGTGCGAGCCTTTTGGGGCTTTTTTCATATGCCCGCCTGCCCGTCCACCTTCCTGCTTCTTACCCCGGCTGTTTATCATTCCCACTCTCCACCTGCAGCTGGTTGCCACGCTCCCCTGACCAGCGGTGAGACCAACTGCATCGCATCTGACAGCTGGGAAAACTGATCCTGCATCAACACCTCCAGCAGCTCTTCAAAAGCACCGCAGAGGCTGCGGCAGCGCCATAGGCACGCGCCGGTGCATCACGCCTAAGGGCGTAGGTGCGGGCTGTGGGGGTTGTGACTTCAGTGTGATGAATCTGTGCGAACCTATCTTTCTATGGGCAGGAAGGGGAGGAAGGCGGGGATGGAAACCCGCTCTCAAGCTCAAGTCAAGCAGTCAACCCTGGAAAAGTATCTGCAGAGCTCTAAGGTAGGTCCTGCCCAAGTTGATGGCTTGGTAAGCTCCTTACCCCTGGCGGAGGAGTCTGAGATCTTGTTGGAGCAGGCTGCTTCTGTGCTGATATCTACGCCACTTTCTGATCCGGCCTTCTCGGTATCTGCGGCTGTGACCACAGGGTGTTTGCCCTTTGTTGCTGATACCAGTGCAGATCTTTCCTGGGAGCACATGGGTAAGCAGTGTTTTGCTGTGGGTGATTTAATTTCTAGATTATACGTACAACTGGAGAATCTCGACATGCAGCTTGAACTGCAAAGACTCCAGCTGCTGATCATTACTGACAAGCTTAAATTACAGGAGGCTGCTTTATCCCAGCGCAGTAAGGACTCTTCTCACCTCTTGGTTTCGGTAGGAACTCAAACTTTTCAGGACAGGACAATCCCCCAGATGGTTGTTTTGGGGGACGTAGCGGCTGGGGCTTCTGCTGACAAAATGCCTCACCCCCTGCAATTGAACTCACAGGCATTGGTTTTCAAAATTGTTCCCCTGCCTTATGGGCATTTGCCTGCTTGGACTTCTAGGTTTCTTATCCAACGGCACCTGTCCACTATTCTGGGTGCAACATTCCACTTCAGCTCCATTGTCCGACATCTATTGTTGCCCCCTTATTTGTGTTCATACTGTGTACTGATACATTTTTCTGCCCGTTCAATTGTGGATAACTTATGGTCAAAAGATCATTTATTTGCAGCCAGGGGGATTTATTTAGCTAGAGCCTATAGGAACCCCCAGATCTCTCCCTTGTTGCCATCTCTAGCCCCAGGATTATTTGCTACAGGCCCTGATTTAAGCAATCCTACCTCTATTCCAGTACTTAAAGATGCGCCTGTGTCAGGGAATCAACAGCAGGTTATTTTCCCCTCAGACTCCCAGGTGGTCCCCTGGGTGGGTTTAAGTCCACAAGAGACTCCAACGCAGGGCTCTGTTAGAGTAGATACTACTCAAGTTAGGGATGATTGTCAAGTTTGGGCCCAGTCCCAGGGGTTATTTACACAGGCCCATTCCCAGGGGGATGCCCCTCTACCAGGGCCCCAGAAACATCTCAGCTTAGTGGGGGAGCAATTACTACTCCTTGAGAGTAGTGTCTCCCCCAGGGATGGGGGTGGGTGGGTTTTTATTCATACAGAGGGCCATTTGCCAGAACCTGTGGGATGTGGTTGGGAGGCCTTTCCTTCAGCAGTTACTGATGTCATCTCTGCGAATGTAGAGGGCTGTAATAGACTGGGCTCTATGTCAAACTTGTGACTATCCCGGCCAACCTCTTCAAGCCTGTTCACATTATGTTCATGGAATGTGGCAGGCTGGGTGAGACACTGCAATGACCCAGATTTTTTGCAATATATACAAAAGTTTTCTGTTACCCTGGTCCAGGAAACCTGGTCCAGAGATCCCTTGGACCAAGAGGGTTATATTTCGAACTCTCTTCCAGCAACACACAGGAACCCCAAGGGGAGGCCATGGGGGGACTTGGGATTTTTTGTATCCCAAGATGTTCCCCTTCAGATTGTTGAAATTATAACACTCCATACATTGTTGCAAGGGTTTGTGGCCAGGCTTTCTTCAATTACCCTCATAATTATGACCTTGTATATTCCATCTTGTAATGCTGGTTCCTATCCATCTTCTATGTGGGAAGCCTTGGATGGTTTATTAGAGCAACTGTCATTTAAGTACCTGGATGGCCTAATTATTTCAGTAGGCAATTTTAATGCCCATATGGGCTCAGACAACCAGGCTTTGGCCCCCTATTGCGATGGGTTACCTTACGCCCCAGAAAATCTCTTGGACCCTAGACGGTCCATAGACAAAGGCATTAACTCATCAGGGATTAGGCTAGCTCAGCTCCTAGTGGCCCTGAAGCTTTATGTGTTGAATGGCTTGGTATTTAATGACACTGAGGGGGAGTACACCTTCGTTGGGCATCAGGGCCCAGCACAGTAGATTTCTCCCTGGTCTCGGCGGGGGTGCTCCCTTATGTTGCAGACATTGCATGGGCCCTCCCCTGGTGGGGACCATCTTCCCCTGGAACTTTCCATCTCCATTCCTGTAGTAGCTCCGGAGGCTTTATCTAACCAAAATCATATGCTGAGCACCAGCAGGGAACTTCATGAGACTGTCTGGGCCCCGCACTGGGATGAAGGGCTATCCTCTGCTTTGGGGGATTTTGCCTCTCAACCTCATGTTGTTTTCCTGCATGAGAGGCTGCTCAGTTCTGAAAGCTCTGCTGAGGTTCTTGAACTGTTTGAACATCTGACATCAGACCCTCAGTCTTATATAAGGGGGCTTGGTCGGCATCCTGACTTTGGCATGGTTAGAACTAACCAACCCTGGTTTGATAAAGAATGCTGGCAGGTCAGAATTGAACTCAAAAATATGCATTGTGATTTCAGGAACACTCGGGCAACCACTTTACCACCTCAATACATTGCCTTTAGGGCAAAATACAGTCATCTGATTAATAGCAAAAAGAGGGGCTTCTGGGATGCCCATTGGGGGTCCCTCTTGCAGGCTGCCAATACTGGGGATACTAGGGGCTTTTGACACCTGGTTAATGCCTCCTAGGGATGGGCGAACGTGGTTCGGAAGTTCNCGGGATCAGCATAACGTCTGTTGCACTGCCCCGGGCCGTGGTCTGCCGGTCTGATTCCCTGCCGTGGTCCCGCTCCCATCACATCTGTTTGGGGCCTCTCTTGCCCACAGGGGGTGGTTAGCCAGTTCGCCACTGCTGGGACTCCACTGTGGTGAATCGGGCATCCGTAACATCTGAAATCACCCATTGTCTCACTGTTTTGTGTTGCCAAGTAAGGGGATTCTCAGAGTGGTGACTGAATTTGGCTTTTGCAAGCTCTGAACCATTAGCATTCTCAAAGATATCAAGAAGTTGGATCTTCTCCATATCTAACACACTAAGGAGTCAGTCTGCTGTAGTAGATTGCAATTGCCCACTGTAGCAGATTTGAAGTATCCTTTAAAAAACCAAAAACATTATATAATTATTAATCATTGCTATGTGTTATGAAGTATGCAATCCAGGTAGCAGAGTTCAATACAATTATAAAATTTTCTGACTCCAATTAAATTTTATTTTATCACATGCATCCCTATATTAAAATAGAGATATTACAAGTTGGGAACACTAAAGAAAAAAATGTTAATATGTCTCTCCTGCTGTGGTCCAACACTTTTTGTGGCCAGAAAGGATATATCCCACAGAGAGAGAGAATAAGTTACTGAGCTTCCAAAAAAAATTCAGTTCCAGTCATAATCCACACTGCCAGCTCTCAGCAGGTGACAATGACTCACTCTATATCTTTAGTCTATTAAGAAAATTATTTACATCAAAAGTTTGACAGAGCACATTGAAGAATCTGGATTTACAACTTCTTGTGATCTATGAAGCCATGATCTTCAAACCACTTACTCTAGAGTAACCCCATCTAAACCTATGATCTTCAGTGGGGTTGCCCGGGAGAAAGTGGTGTGTGGACCACAGCCCAAGTGGGTGATTAATAGCAACTTTGAGCAAGTAGTCACTTCAGTTACAAGGAGAATTAATTTATATTTTATATGCCCTTTTTACACAGACACCCTAACACCAATAAAATGGGTGTTACATTTTATTATACATGGTACAGGGTAACACTACATCCCTGCAACATGGGCCCTTTTCACATGAGATGCCTCCACCCAGTTTCGTTGAGAGGAGATTGGTGGAGACATCTGTGTAAACACCACTTGTGGTGGGTGGGGTGCATTTCTCTGGGTGGAGGTGTCTGTGTAACCACCACTTGCGGTGGGTGTAGGTGCGTGTATGGGTGCCCAACACCCATCTCCACCCACCCATGGAGCAACGATTGCAGTGTNGGGGGCAAGAAGGGTTCAACAGCCTCACAACTTCCAGCATCTGTATGGATGGCTTATTTCAGGGAATTATACAATCTTCCTGGCAGTGACAGTGATGGGGGCCAGCCAAGGGATGTCCCGACCCCAGGGTTTGAGGAGATGCCTGCCTGGCATCGGTCCAGGTGGAGGAGGTTGAAGCAGTGGTTGATTCCCTCTGGAACAGCCGTGCACCAGGCCTGGATCTCATAAGAGCTGAATTCCTCAAAACACACAAGGCCTGGTGGTTACCTATGCTGGCTGTCTTGTTAACAGTCATCAACAGCACTGGTCAGGGGCCTGGGGCCTGGGACATGGCTCTAGTTGTCCCTATTTATAAAAAGGGTTTTAGAACTGACACAGCAAATTATAGGTCGATTAGCCTTTTGTCGGTGATATCCAAAGTTTGCACCAAGCATCTTTTAGGGAAACTGACCACTTGGATGGGCCAGGCCAAGATTATCTCACCTGAGCAAGTGGAATTCCGGCGAACTAACTGTTCGGTTAGTTCGCCGGGTTCAGGCTCGGCCACTGAACACTGCCTCAATCTCCAATATCTTCCCGCCAAGTATAGGGCACGCAATGGGGCCTTGTATGTGGCCTTCCTGGATCTCAGGGCAGCCTTCAACTCTGTGGATTGGGATGCGCTGTGGAAAAAGCTGCAGGATTCATCCATTGACAGATGCCTGCTGGCCCTGCTTCGTTCCCTCCATGCTAATTCACCCTTGGTGGTAAAAATGGATAGGCAAGGCCATATTACCCCTCCAATTTCTACTTCACTGGGGGTTTGGCAGGGATGCGTCTTGGCCCCGGCACTTTTCAACTGCTTCATAGATGATGTCATCCCTGCCATGGTGGACCCTTGTTTTTTCTCGCCTAAATTAGCTACACGCGCCGTTGGCTGTATTTTGTTACGCCGATGACGTTGCTCTGCTATCTCAAATGTGGGTGAGACTTTTGTGACAGCTTCAGGCTTTTGCTGCTTTCTGCCAGTCTAACCATCTGACCATTAATCATGCAAAATCTAAGATTATGGTCTTTTCCTCTTGTACCAAAACCCAGGGCTGGTTCGTTGGGGGCATACCGGTCCAGCAGGTCCAGGCTTTTAGATACCTGGGAATTCTTTTCCATAGGTCCGGCTCTTGGCGGGAACATGTTAATAGGGCCCTGAAATTAGCCCAAACTTCTGCCCAATCAATAAGCAGACTCTTTGCCAAACCGGGCAGGATGGCAGTCCTCCCAGCTTACCACGTACATACCAGCAAGGCTAGGTCCCAACTTCTATATGGGTCTGAGTTATGGGCTCCTTTCTACTCTAGTTTGGTGGATAGGACTCAATCTGGGTTCCTGAAGAAACTTCTAGGAGTCCCACGAGGCACCCCCACAGCAGCTATTCGGGTGGAGCTAGGCCAGAAATCATGGTCCCAGACAAAGAAGCTGCTCTGAAACTCTGGCTCAAAATGCAATCAGGGCAGGGATCACTCCTACTGAGGGCCATGTTGGAGGATCCCTTCTTGGACCATTGGTCCTCAGAGGTAGATGCCCAACTGAGAGAGATGGGTATTTCTCTGAAATATCTTAAACATAAGCCTATTGACTCGCGTAGGAAAGAGGTGCTCTCCCGGCTATGGGATATAGGACACCAATCAGGGCTCGGCAGAATTAGGCTATAATCTCATATCTGAGATTATCTGACATATGTTCCAGAAATGGGGCAGGTTGCTTCCTATTTGACTTCCCCCATCTTCGGCAGAGACAGACAGCTTCTTTCTAGTGCACATTTCAATTTTTTTCCATCCCGTGTTCACTAGGCCTTCTGGGGAACTTCCAGGTTTCCCTGGAATGCCTAGTGAAGTGCTGAAGGGAAGCCAGCTGCCACTAGCACTGAAGTCACCTGGACCCACACCGTGCAGCTGCCGCCGCTGCCGCCACCCAGAGGACAAGTAAGGCGATCTGGGTGGGGGGGTAGAGCTATTCCTGGGGTGGGGGGTGTTAAACCACACCCTGGTTTTTTGCAAATGGTTGTTCTTGTTGTTGTTGTTGTTGTTGTTGTTGAGAGTTTTGTGTTATTAACTGAGAGATTCATTCCTTCGCCTCCGTGCCCTGCACTGTCAGGCAGCGGAATGGAATGACTTAGTTAGTTTTATAATTAATTATGGTTCGGTATAGATGGAATGGGAAGGAAGGATGCGTGCACACCGGCATGCTGGGAGGGTGAATGCGCTTCAATGTGATCTCCTCTCCCTCCCTTTGACTTGGACCCTGGGCCTGGCAGGCGTGAGGGGGGTGAAAGAAACTCTGAAGTGGCTGCAGTCTCCCAGTTTTATTATGTTATGGGATGGGACAGGACGGGATGCATGCAAGCGGCTTCTCAGAGTTTGCAACCCCCACCCTCATGTCAGAGTCAAAGATAGAAGTCAAAGGGACCCCATGTAGCATGTTGCGTGCCGGGGGGCTACTGCAGCTGGGTGGGTGCAAGAGCCGGGGCAGCAAGATCATGGGGAGGCTTGCTTTGAATTTGATTTTGCACACAGTCAGTCACACACAAAATAATGGGGGCGGGGGCTTCCAGTCCACCTGATAAAACAAACGTATTCGCGCTAGCTATGTGTTATGCTTATGCCCTGGGCACACAACACACTCATTGAGACTTTGACATTTTTGATCATGGTGGGCGGGTGGGGGGTGAAAACTCTGAGGCCGTTTGTATCCATCCCGTCCCATCCCATTCATAATAATAAAACTGGGATGGGACATGAGACTGCGGTGGCTTCATATAGTGTG
>QEPC01013565.1:1506605-1522366 GCA_003113815.1 Sphenodon punctatus
GCTCTGAAACTCTGGCTCAAAATGCAATCAGGGCAGGGATCACTCCTACTGAGGGCCATGTTGGAGGATCCCTTCTTGGACCATTGGTCCTCAGAGGTAGATGCCCAACTGAGAGAGATGGGTATTTCTCTGAAATATCTTAAACATAAGCCTATTGACTCGCGTAGGAAAGAGGTGCTCTCCCGGCTATGGGATATAGGACACCAATCAGGGCTCGGCAGAATTAGGCTATAATCTCATATCTGAGATTATCTGACATATGTTCCAGAAATGGGGCAGGTTGCTTCCTATTTGACTTCCCCCATCTTCAGCAGAGACAGACAGCTTCTTTCTAGTGCGCATTTCAATTTTTTTCCATCCCGTGTTCACTAGGCCTTCTGGGGAACTTCCAGGTTTCCCTGGAATGCCTAGTGAAGTGCTGAAGGGAAGCCAGCTGCCACTAGCACTGAAGTCACCTGGACCCACACCGTGCAGCTGCCGCCGCTGCCGCCACCCAGAGGACAAGTAAGGCGATCTGGGTGGGGGGGTAGAGCTATTCCTGGGGTGGGGGGTGTTAAACCACACCCTGGTTTTTTGCAAATGGTTGTTGTTGTTGTTGTTGTTGTTGAGAGTTTAGTGTTATTAACTGAGAGATTCATTCCTTCGCCTCCGTGCCCTGCACTGTCAGGCAGCGGAATGGAGGGACTCAGTTAGTTTTATAATTAATTATGGTTCGGTATAGATGGAATGGGAAGGAAGGATGCGTGCACACCGGCATGCTGGGAGGGTGAATGCGCTTCAATGTGATCTCCTCTCCCTCCCTTTGACTTGGACCCTGGGCCTGGCAGGCGTGAGGGGGGTGAAAGAAACTCTGAAGTGGCTGCAGTCTCCCAGTTTTATTATGTTATGGGATGGGACAGGACGGGATGCATGCAAGCGGCTTCTCAGAGTTTGCAACCCCCACCCTCATGTCAGAGTCAAAGATAGAAGTCAAAGAGACCCCATGTAGCATGTTGCGTGCCGGGGGGCTACTGCAGCTGGGTGGGTGCAAGAGCCGGGGCAGCAAGATCATGGGGAGGCTTGCTTTGAATTTGATTTTGCACACAGTCAGTCACACACAAAATAATGGGGGCGGGGGCTTCCAGTCCACCTGATAAAACAAACGTATTCGCGCTAGCTATGTGTTATGCTTATGCCCTGGGCACACAACACACTCATTGAGACTTTGACATTTTTGATCATGGTGGGCGGGTGGGGGGTGAAAACTCTGAGGCCGTTTGTATCCATCCCGTCCCATCCCATTCATAATAATAAAACTGGGATGGGACATGAGACTGCGGTGGCTTCATATAGTGTGCGGGCTGCCCCCCGTCCACTCCGACCAGCGTTTGCATCCCATTAACTCAAACTGGAAACTATGTTGATTTCCCTCCCCCCCCCACTTTGTTCTTCATTGCCGTTAGGCGGGGGAGGAGGGTGACTGACTAAAATTGGAAAATTCCAAATCAATACCTGCCCTGGCCCCACCCTGCCAATCTTTTGAAATGAAAATACCATTGGAGACACCACCAACCAATTCACCTGGCCTCAGTGTGAGCACCTTTCTGAATGAGCCAGTCAGTTGGCGTGGCAGGGGTGCAATCATCTCTGATCTACTGCAATTGTTTGGTGTGTGTGTGTGTGTTTCTGTGTGTGCATATACATTAAAGTACCATGTATTGATTAACATTAATTTACCATCATTAATACAGCTCTACTGCAGTGACATCACTTTTGTTTCCTGCCTCCTCATTGGATTTCATAGCAACTCATAGGAGGAGGTGTCATCTCCATACAGTACACCGACAGTGGACACTGTTTGAACGCACACATAGGACACAGTCACACCTCTGCAGCAGCCTGATAATAAGGCAAGTATTTTGTGTTCCCTCCCATTACAACCCATTACAACTTTTTAAAAACCAACTAATAAAAAATGTATGTATTTCTGTAAAGGTACATGTATGTTAATTTACTGCTTACATAATTGTTAGGAAAAACAGGAATATATTGTGTTATTAATATGTTTGCATACTTGTTTCCTGCTGTGTTGCTGGATTTAAAACATTTTATCAATTCACAGTCAAATTGTACATTACTGCTTAACTAGGCCATGAAAAGCATTAAGCTGGATGCAAACATGACAGGGTTTGACTATGAGAGGGACAGAGGCGAAATGGGAGGAGAGGGAGCGGGATTGATTTACATACAATATTTAATACCCTGCCCCATCCGGCCACCTGCAGCTCTTGGCAGGTTACCTTACTGGTGGTTTAGTAGATCTACTCCCTTGCCATGGTTGAGGGGGGTGTTACAACACTGCTGTCATGGTTGGTCCATTGCCTTCTGAAAGGCCAGATCTGAACCCTCCAATGCCCCTGTGGAGACTGGGGGGCCAGTTCCATTGGTCCAGCCTTGGATGCTAATGGATTAATTTGGTTCATGGTGGGGTCTACTGATCCTGAAATTATCATTTAAATATCATGTAAGTTAAACATTTTTCTACATTGTGTTACCAACCATAATCTGTCTGTGTGTAATTACATATTCTGAAGCACTTTTCAGCAATGGCTCGTGAGACTTTCAAACACTGCCGATGTACTGAACCATTGTTCATGAGGCTCCGCAATGGGAAAAGAAAAGTCCACCAGCAGAAGCAGTGTAACATACTTAGAGGGTCCAGATCCTCCCCTGCTGCTCACTCACACCAGCAGGAAACACAGCAGCATTTACATATGAATGAACAACCACATGTGGAGATGNAAAAGTCCACCAGCAGAAGCAGTGTAACATACTTAGAGGGTCCAGATCCTCCCCTGCTGCTCACTCACACCAGCAGGAAACACAGCAGCATTTACATATGAATGAACAACCACATGTGGAGATGCAACTGGAACATTTGGTGCCACGGAGTTCTACAACTGCTTCTCGGCACCGTATCCATCATTTTTGGTGCATGCAGGAGGCAGTGCACAAATTATTGGAAAAATGTGCAACGTCAGCTGCAGACAATTCATCAGTGTCATTGGAATCCGAACATGTGTATACTTTGCCACTAAGACAATTCCCACACTGTACCATGAAACATGCAAAGTGGTTAAATCAGCTATGTGTGCTTGTGAAGGTGCAGTTGTGCATCTAACAACAGACATGTGGACCAGTGCGCAACGCATGTAGTACCTGTCTATAACTGGTCATTGGACACATCGCGATGCCAAGAATGTACTGGAAAGACAACAGGCTATACTTGCTTTTGGAACACTTTCCACAAGTCTACACAGCAGAAAACATAACTCAGAAATTATTACAGCTGACAAAGCAGTGATTGCAGCCGCTTGGTCTCTCCGTACGCTTCATAGTAGCAGACAATGGGACTAATATTGTTAACGGGATTCATGATGCCGATTTTGAGAGCGTTGCTTGCATGGCTCATTCCCTGCATCTTGTTGCAAAGAAGTTTTTGGAAGCTGATAAATTTGTTTTAGAAATAATCGAAAGAGCAAAGAAGTTGGTGGCACACTTTTGCTGATCAGCAGCATCTCGTCGTGAGCTCCAGAACATACAGAGAGAGAGAAAACTTCCACTTCAGTTTTTTCCTATAGATGTCTGCACACATTAGAACTCAACATATATGCTCAAGAGATTGCATTCACAAAGACTTGCAGTGGACACTTACTTTGTTGTGGCATCCAAGTCAGTTCTAAAAGACGCTGCTGAAATTCAGTTGACAGTGATGCAGTGGGATACTATTGAAACACTGCTACTTCTGCTTGATCCGTTTCTTGCAATGACCAAATTTGTCAGCAAGGCAGATGCCACACTCAGCAAGACCTTGGCTGTGCTCATCTTATTAAAGAGCAAAGTGGAAGACCTTACAGAAATATTTTCTGTGAAGGATGATCTACAGAGTGCGGTTGCTGCTACAATGGCCCGTACCTTGCAAAAGTTGATTGACGAGAGCCCACAGTTTCAGACGATGACTAGCAGTGCACAGTACCAGACTGCAACAGCTCTGGACCCAAGATTCAAGAAGGTAAAAAATATCTTAGTTGGGATGAATCCACAGATACTGCAGGGCAGGACATTGCACAGAGGCAGGTTTGCTTACTGAGCAAGAACACAGATGTTGCAGATAATGATCATACTGTCAGCAGTGCAGAAGACAAGACAAAAGGGCATGTTTCATCTGTTTGGTCAGATTTCAAGAAATATGGCCTCCTCTCATCAGATTGTGCACAAAGTGGAAAAACATTAGAAAGAATGGATCCTCTGCACCAACCCACATAACTCACAGCAGCAGAGGACATTTATGACCAGTACTTCAAGTCTCCAGGGGTGGTGGGCATGAGTAGTGATCCACTCATTAATTGGAATGCCAAGAAAGAAACTTTGCCAGCACTCTATGGGTATTTTCAGACGTTATGAGATCACGCTCACCACAGTGAAACACGGTCAGTTCCGCAGCGGGGCCAAAGCACCCTGAATGTCTGTTCAGTAGCCACCAGATATTCACCACAGTCAATACCCACATGGAGTCAAATTCAACCACGCTTACGAACCTCCGGCCCGGACCACCTCCGAAAGTGTGGTCAAAGAGATTCCCACCCGGAAACAATAAAAAGTAACATCTGGATGGCAATCACCGGTCGTAATCAAACAAAATGATTCCCAGCTGGGGACAAAACATGCAGCATCACTGCCAGGCAACCAGCAACAACACAGGTCATGGAGGGAGATTTAAAGGGCACACAGCAGCAGGGGAACGTGGCGGGATGGAGCGAGGTGGGAGTCAGAGGCGAGCGGCAGGTGATAGAGCGAGGGAGTAGGAGAAGGAGGTGGTGGTGGAGGTGCAGGCGGGGGAGGAGGTGGTAGTGCTGCACATACAGGAGGTGGAGGTACAGCAGCACCAGAAGCAACAGCAACAGTTGGGACAGGCAGCCCCGGGGACATCGACTGGACTGGGGGGAGGAGGCACCCTGGAAACGGGTAAGTGGAATGGACCCAGCACCACAGGGGCATTGGGGGGCAGGGGAGTGGCTGGGTGTCTGGCCTGCCAGCAGGCAGGGGGGAAGGGGCAGGGATGTGGGACCAGGCCAGAACTGCACCCGAACACTCAACAACCTCCCCTTCTGTTCCACAGACACACAAATGGGCCTGGGAGCTGGAGCCCCCGAAGGACATGGGCCCTGTCCAGGTGGAGGAGGAGGAGCAGGAGCAGGAGGAGGAGGAGGAACTGGAGGGGATAAGGGAGAGAAGACCCTAACACTGAGGGGGGCAGGGGAGGCTCTGTGAGACCTGGGACTTCATCTGCATCTGGGGGACCCTGGAGCATCATCTGGAAATCACACTCAATCAGAGGAATGACCATGTGTTCAGGGAAATAATGCGGGAAATGGAGGCGGCGGGGCATCACCGGACAGTAGCACAGTGCCGCTCCAAGGCCAAAGAGCTGAAGAGGGGGTACAAGGCCATTAGGGACAACAACCAGTGGTCCGGACATGGACTCAGGACCGCCCCCTTCTATGATGCCCTGGACTGCATCCTTCATATTAAGGGTTCAATAGTTGCCCCAGGGCTCATGGGGAGCGCTGTGGTCCAGTGCAGGGAATGGGCCGAGGTACCCCCTCCCCTCACCGCCCCACAAGAAGGCACCAACTCCAGGGCCCCAGACCGCCAGCAGGAATGCCCTGGGACTTCAGGGACCAGCAGCCCCCCCCGGACAGCAGCCCGGAGAGCCCCCACCCCCTGGCCAGACAGCCAGACTCCAAGGCTGGCACCCTCATCACCCTTAGCCGGTGGTTGCAGGGGGAGCACAGCAACACAGAGGGGCCAGCCTCAGAGGGATCAGAGACAGACATCGAGGGTAAGCAAGCACATGGGATGGGGGGATGGAGACGGGGCAATGGAGGAGAGTGGTTGGGGATGGTCCAGCCAGGGGGCAGGCTCCACCCACCCCTGACATCCCACAACACAGGTCTGTGACTGGGGGGGCCTCCTGGACACCCCGGAAGCCCACCACCAACCCCCCTACCCCACAGGGCATGGAACACCCCGGCACCAGGGGCAAGTGGGTGAGGAGGCTGGCACACAGCAGCCCAGGCAGCAGCCTGAGGACCCAGGTGAGGCACACTGTCAGGGGTGGAAGGGAGGCTGGGTGGAGGACCTGGGGCATGCAGGGTGGGATGGGAGGCCAGGAGGGGTGGGAAAGGGGTGCTGGGGCCAGAAGGGGTGGGCGCCCGGGGCAGCAAACAACTAACCACAATATACCCTACAGAACAGCCAGATGGGCCACAGCAATGCGGGCCCATGCCCCCAGCCGAGTAGTTGAGGGAGCACTGGGAACATGTACGGTGCCGGAGGGAGGACCAGGTGGAGGACATTGTCCAGACTACCACAGAACAGGGGAAGCGGATGATCGCGGCCGTGGACCACATGGAGGCGGCCATAGAGCACTCGTTGGAGTGGGTGGAGGCAAGGGACCAGAGGCTCCAGGCAGAGGCGTGCCTGGAGCAGCAGTAGGAGTGCCGGGAACACAGCAGACAGGTAGAGGCATTTGGATGGCTGGAAGAGGCCATCGAGGGGATAGTGCGGGAGCATTCAGCCAAGATGGACAGGTCCCATGATTTTGGGACCTCCCTGCTACTGCACGCTGGCACTATGTGTGCCTATGTCATGGCAGTTGCTCCGCCGGGCACCCTGCCTGCCAAGGGCCCCATGCCAGGCCCCTCGGCACCCCCACCACCTCCCCAACCACCCAAGACACCTCCATGACAGCATGGGCCCCGCAACCACCTCCCAGTCCCTATAGGCCTCTGGAGGTAGCAGCCACCTGGGGGGGCTCTCGAATCCCAGGTCCTCCTTTCCTCCCATCACTGCCTGCCCCTCCGGACACTGAGGCATCCCAAGTCACTGTTGGGGACATGGACAGTGGGGGTGAGGGCAGCTCCCAGAGCTCTGTGCCACCCACAGGGTGCTCGAGGGGGCACCCCAGGAAACATGGGGGCTGGGGGGGGTGAGGGGGAAGGAGTAGGGTGATCTGAGGGGGGCGTGGTGGTGGTGGTGGAGGCACGGGTAAGCTTGTGATAAAATAAACGCACTGATGACACAGCCACCTCTGGTGGTCAGTTCAGGGGTCCGGAAGTGTGTGGGGGGAACCCTTCCTGTATGGGGCCTCTCCAAGGGATGCCCCCGGATTCCCGGGTGGGTGGGCCAGGGGGGTGGGTGCTCTCATGCCTGGGCCTCCTGGCTGATGTGCCTGGCTAGGGTGGCATGGATGCATTTTGCATAACAGTACTCCCTCAGGTTGTCCGCGTTCACATACAGAGGTATGGGGCCAGGAGGGTGGGTAGGCATGGGGTATTCGAGGGTGGCCCCATCGGTCTCGCACATGTTGTGCAGCACACAGCAGGCACCCATCACCAGGGCTGAGGTCTCCACCGTGTAGTCGAGCAAGCCGACGAGGCTCCTCCAGCACTGCTTGAGGGTCCTGATTGCCCGCTCAACCACAGTCCTGCTGGCACACAGGCAAGTATTGTAGAGCACCTCTGCCGGGGTCCGAGTGACCAGCTATATCTTCATCAGCCACCGGGTGAGGGGGTTGGTCGGGTCCCCTGGGATACAGGGGGGCATCAGCTCCCCCTCGATCCGGGCCATGCCCATGTCAGCTGTTGGAGCTGGGTCAGCTTCCGTGGCCCCCTGCTGATGACTGATGCATGTCTGAGCCTACCACGGCAGAGCTGTCAGTGCTGTCGAGTGTGTGGTCCCTATCCGATGTGCAGCTGGGTCTCTCCATGCAGAATCCCTTCGAGGCTTACTACCTGATCACCCACCACATGTCTGCGCAGGGGTACCGCCGGGGCATGCTTCATTGGCCCCACCTCATTCACCAGGTGGGGCCCCTGGGCCCTTAGTGGCCCCCAGCAGCTGGCTGTGAGTCCCCTGTGCCTCCTGGACCCCAGTTCCTGGCCCCCGTGTGGGCTCCCAGCTTTGCCCTGCTGCCGTGGCCCCCTGCCTGCTCCCTCCATGCTGACCCAGCCGTGCTGCTGTGCTGCCTGCTTCCTGGGGTGTTGCTGACCCTGCCTTTGGGTCCAGGCCCCCTCTGGGAACCCCCTGTCTGCCTCTGCCCCCAGTGTTCCCTCCATGGATGCCTTCTCCCTTGTCCACCTCCGGCTCCCTGACCGCCCCCCCGGCTCCCCGGGGTGCTTCTGACCGTCCTTGTTTACCTGTGCCCCCTTCTGCACCCCTGACGTCCCCCCTCCTGGGTGCCTGTGTGATCCCGAGGTTCTGGGACCCCCAGAATGCCCCCCTGGATTCTTCCAGGGGGGTTGTGTGACTTTGGACTGCTGCACTGCCCTGGACCTCCTGTCTCCCCTCCATGGCCCCCTTGCCGGCGCTTGGGTTCCGAGTGTGCCTCCTGGACTGTTCCCAGCCCTCTCCCTGTTCCGTGTGTGCTCCCGCTGTGCCTGTGCTTGGACTGCCTGGGGACCCCCATTCCGGGACTGCCTGTGTTGCTGTGGGGGTGCCCGTGTGGGCTGTTTTGTATTGGAGGTTTTGGTTGCCGTTGCCTGTGTCCCACTGTGCCCCTGTGCCATTTCCCTTCCTCTTCCCTGTCCCTCTCCCCCCCTCCCTCCCTTGCCCATTGTGCCTTGTGTGTTGTCTGTCCCGCTGTGTTCCCCCTCGCTCCCTTTCCTGTCCGGGCGTGTGTGTTTGTGTTGTGCGTTCCACTGTGCCCTCGCTGTCTGTGTGCCTGTTGTGTGTGGCACCTGGATGGCTCTTCTCCCTCTCCCCCCTCCCTTCCCGTTTCCCTTGTGTGGGCATTCCCTTTTGACTTCGTTTGCCCTCAGGTGGCCATGTCTGTGTCGTGCCCCTCCCTGGCTTGTTCTGGGTGTTTTGACCACAGCCGGGGATCGGCGTCATGTCTGTTGCGCCGCCCCGGGCCATGATCTGGCGGCCCAATTCCCTGTCATGGTCCCACTCATGTCACATCTATTCAGGGCCTTTATTGACCACGGGGGGTGATTGTTCGGTTCACCACTGCTGGGAATCCACTGTGGTGACTCCGGGAAGCTTAACGTTTGAAATCATCCTATAATCTTGCAATATCCCACCTTGGTTACCCGCCCAGCAGTGTGCCATCTGAACGTCTATTCAGCTGTGCTGGTGCAATTGTGGGTGATAAAAGAACGAGCCTCTCCAGTGCAAATCTAGAATGGCTTGCGTTGATACGCATGAACAGGGCCTACCTTCCAAAAATTACCAAGGACTTGCTGAAACTCACAGACGAAGAAATTATGCAGCTAACTAAAGAGGCATTGGAACTTCAATGAAAGGGCTGTGATCCGGAGGATGACATATGCAAGGGCATAAAGGACCATTCTTGAGAAGGTAAGCACTCACTGTGCAAGTGCCACTGCGTGTGTGCATACAAATGGAAGGTAGATTGCTTAGTTAGGTTTTAGGCAGCATGGCAGTATTGTTGTCCTCAATTTTTGTTTGTTTGTTGTTGTTTTTTAAATCACAAGTCTCTAGTTATTTAGTTTTTCTTTAAGCTCCAGCTTCTGTTCATAATATGAGAATCTCTGCATTAATGTTCACAAAATATAAGATTTTATTCCCTGTGGTTTTAGAAATTTCATTCCAGTGAAAAAAAGATGGTAACTGCAAAGACTTAACCCTTAGTCTTCTTTTTCATTTGCGATTTCAGTGTGGCCTGGCTTAAGATTACGAATGCTTGGGGTGGCAATACAGCTTGGTCTTAGTTAGAAGAATTTTAGGGGCGTAGAGCAAGAATTTTGGGGGCAGTCATGTCAATTTAAAAAAAGTTAGCAGTGTCTCCACTGAGGGCAAATAACTGGGGGGAAGGGGGGAGGTCTCTGCCCTGCTCTGGTTACAGAAATACTTAGTAAACAGACATATGGACAAAAACCAGGTAATGGCTTGCGTTATACCTGTTAAATTGATAACAAAAAGAACCATATTCAAAACCTAGCTTGCTAATGAATGACCTGAAGTAAATGCCATTGCTTTGCCTTTGGTAAGTCGCTGTCAGTATCAAGCAACCTCAGTTCCTTTATATCTGTAAAATGGGAACGTGTGTGTCCCTCCCTGTGTTCCATCTTCTTTTGAATCCAAAACTGAACGCCTCTTGTCTTGGACCAGCTGTCTGTCTCTAATTGCAAACTTGAGAAATAAGCCTGAGGCAATGATGTGACTAAAAACCAACAATATAACTAAGGAGCACACTTACAATATTTTAACGCAGCCAGTATGTTCTAGAGACTCGTGGTGGAAAAAAGGAAGGCCTGTGTGTGAAATAAAAGGGAGGTGATTGAAACAAAACGGAAATAAAATCTCCAAGAAGGCCAACCATAAATTCGGGTCGCACACTCTGACTATGCTTCAAGTGACAGAGGAAATGAATGGTTAGCTTAAAAATATGTTCTGTACAGGGCATATTCCAAGAGGTGATGCTACAACATGCATTCATAGTAAAGAAAGATATGTTAGACATTGTAGATAAAGTTTACTTTGAAAAGACTGCCATTCAAAAGTTTTAGAAAATATAAACAAGTTTTATTAACAATAATCTATAAACATTTCCAATTTAAAACAATATATATAACTATGTACAGTGTCCAAAGCATTATAATAAACATTAAAAATTGCAATTATCATTGGTTCCTTATCCCCTCCTCCTGCTTCCCTCTGAGTCCAGCTTCTTTCAGCTGCTCGAGTTCTTGCCTGATTGATTTTAATTCCGCCATCATCTCTGCCAGCTGATTTTCTAAAGAATTGTACTCTTCCTGGCACCTCTGCATCTTTTCATGAAACACTTGTTCTGTCAATTAGGGAATGTGGAAATTATTTCTGATGCACCATTTAATATTATGGTGCTGTTCATTAAAACAATTTCAATTATATAATTCTATATATGAATCAGCTAGGAATGGGCAAACAGAACCGAGTTCGGAAATTTGGTTTGGTTCGGAAGTTCGGTTCGGTCAACCGAACTATTCGAGTTCAGTCCGAACTCCGAACTTCCAAACAAAGTTCGGAAATTAAAACCACATTGAACTAAATGGAATATTATCTTTTAGGGATGGGCAAACAGAGTCGAGTTAGGAAATTCGGTTCAGTTCGAAAATCGAGTTCGGTTCGGAAGTTTGGTTCACTCGACCGAACTGGTCGAGTTTGGTCCAAACTCGGAACTCCCGAACCACGTTCGCCCATCCCTAGAATCTACTTTAGCTTTAATGCTTACCATGACATGCCATGGTCCCAGATATCTCCTCAGAAAACCAGCTCTACACTGGCCCTGTCCTTAGCATTTAAATCCTTTAAGTAACTACATTTAGACCACAAAATAATTTTGGTTCAAGTTTAGAATCCACTTACCAATTCTAAAAAGAGATTCTATGTAGACGACACAGGTGTAGCAGCTCACTCACTCCGTGTCCAGAAAAGTTGCTCTCCTGACAGCAGCATGGTGGGATGTGTCCTCCTACTCCCTCCATTCTCAGGCCTGTGGCGGGTGGCAGTGCTGCTCTGCACACACCGTGTGACTTGCAGCCAAGGCAGCAACAGCACTGCTCACTTTTTTTTTTTAATAGCTTTTCATTTCTGGTACTTATAGTAACTTAAATTAAAATTTAAAAGTTAAATACATTTGTTGGACAAAAAAAAAGGAGACGGGATTCAAACCATAGTCTCCAGCTCAAGATCAAACCTTGCTTTCATTAGCTTCAGCATAATCCACTATATCAGAGTGTCTCCCTGCTCTCATCCCATCCTCCTATGACCCACTTTGCTTACATGGTAACCAGAGCACCTTTCAAAAAACCCTGCATGCGGGAAATCCTCCTTCACTCCTAGATTTCAAATGCAGGTTTTAGTTAGGGTGAGTTTTGCTGTGTGTTTGGCCTTCCTCTGAAGAACAGATCTATTAAATTCAGATGTCTTTCAAGACCACACATTTATACCAGACAAACAGCCACTATCTCAGGAAAAACAAACATTACCCCTATTGAATGTACAGGTGTCACTGACACTCTGACTCTCTGAGCTTTTTGCATGAGTTAGATTATGTCAGTTTCCGGGAAGATGTTGCTATGAGAAAAAAAGGATTCCATCTCCGTAGTCCCCAATGCACATCATCATGTCTCCTATACTCTGGTCCTTGACCCTGACTCTTACACAACAGGATGTTCTTATATGCTTATCAATTCCCATTACAAGCCTTTTGTGATGAAAATTCAGTGAAAACTCTCATGTAGAAGAAGAGCAATATGCAACCTAAATTGATATGCATGCACTGAAATAAATGGTTTGCCCTGCCTTTGGCATGTCACTGTCAAGAAACCACTTCCATTATATCTGTAAAATGGGAACACGTGTGTCCACCCCGGGCCTCAGTTTTATCTTCTTGTGCATCCAAAACTGAAACCCTCTTGGAGCACCTGCCTCTCTAATTTGAAAGTTCATGAATACAATAAAAAGGATTACTATAACTCAGGAGTTATAGTAATACATTTCTAACAAATGTATCCCTTCAAGTACACCTACCACAATCTCCACATGAGAGACTCCAAGAAACAAAGGGCTCATGAAGGAAAGGGTGGTGATTGAAAGAAATGGGAGAGATAATCTGCCCAGTCTCTGAGAGCGGATGAGGTGGTGGAGCAGTAGTCAGTCACACACACAGTCCTGATAGTTGCCAGTGTTCCATCCTAAGACTCCACAATCAGCTACTTCTGTAATTTTGTGAGGTGGGACCTCTCCTCACCTATGATTCTCCCCCAGAGAACCCCGGCTGGTTCTTGGATGAAGGCTGGCTGTATGGCTTATACAAGAAGCTGCATCTGTATGGTTAAAATGGACTTGCAGATACATTAGAAAATAAAAAATTACACTTACATAATGATCTCCCTTACATGATCTCATGAAAATCTAACAAAGCAGCTACTGCTATTGTGTGGCCTATTACTATTACTTCTGGTGCCTGTATCTTGGGCTCAAAGGGATGATGGCATAGAGCTAGTGCGTCTCTGTGTGTGTTTGTTTTTTTAATGTATTTTTATTATTTTTCATAACTCTCGGTAACTCGCATAACAAACCAACAATAATCGATATGTACCGAGGCAAAATGCCCTTACAGCGATGGTCCAACCCTACAAAAGTAAGTTACCCCTTTTTTAAACTAAATTTTTGTTAAACATAATAATACATTTTCCTTGTCCAGGTTCAACTGTTTTTGCAATAATTCCCATATGTTACTCCATACAGCGTAAAAGGATTCCAGTTCTTGAATGGATTTCAGCATGAATACGTTCCAAGGTAAGTGTATACCAGATCCTGTGGATCCATTTCTTAAACGAAGGTCTTTTCTTTGATTTCCAGTTACAAATAACAGTATATATAGCTGCAATTCTTAGTTGTTGGCATGCTTGTTGCCGCTCCTTAATAACCTGTATCTCTGGAAAGATGGCCAACAAAGCAAAGGTAGGCTGGAATGGTATCTCCTGTTGAGCTAAATCATTCATGTGAGGCCAGATCTCCTTCCAGAACTCACTTATATATGGGCAAGACCACCAGCAGTGCATCCAAGTCCCTGGGGCTGCACACCCCTGCCAGCAATTACCAGGATAGGCTGTATTTATTTTATGCAATTTATATGGGGTATAATACATGCGGTATATAGTTTTTATTTGCGGTTCTCTAAGAGACAGCGATCTAGAGCCTTTATGCATGTTATCCCATATTTGTAACATCTCTTTTTTTTCTATTTTTATTTGCAGGTCTTCTTCCCACTGAGAGATGTACCCTGCATCTGGTAAGTTGTATAGATTACGTAGGACTTTATATAACCGAGATATTATGTGTGTTTGGGATGAATCTCCATATATTACTTTTTCCAGATCCGTGCTTTCTCTAATGTAGTGGGGTTTATTGTTTTTATTATTAAATTTACTTTTTATTTTTGTATAAGTGAAGGGGTCTGGCTCCCTACCCAATTTGTCTTTAATGGTATCTATGGTTAGTATTTCCTCCCCTACAAACAGATCTTTTGCTATTTTTAATCCTTTTGCTTCCCAGGTCTTGCTGATTGCCACCGGTATATCAACCCTCCTTGCCCAGCTTCCAAAAATTGGGGAGAAAGGGGATTTATTTTTTATCATCTCTGCTTTATTTGTGCACTGTTCCCAGGTATGGATAGCCATGCCAATGAACGGATGTTCCATATCAATTTGTTTTTTAATATCCATATCTTCCATGAGAAGGGTTTTAAGGTTCTCTGTCTCGCAGAGGCTTTTTTCCATCTGTATCCACTCAGGGATCTTGCTGCTGTGATACCAGTGTTTTATACCCCTGAGAACAGAAGCCCAGTGGTATAATTTGATATCTGGAGCGCTCATACCTCCCTTTTCTTTTGAGGTGTATAGGATTGTTCTTCTAACTCTAGGTTTTTTTCTGTTCCATATAATTCTGGCAATAATTTTATTTATGGTGGAAAAGTATTGCTTGGGGACATGTATCGGTAAGGCCAGAGAGGTATACAATAATTTAGGTAAAATTACCATCTTTATTAAATTCATTCTACCGGCCCAAGAAATTTGCAAATTTTTCCAATCTGCTTCCTTTCCATTAACTGTTTCCACTAGCGGGAGGAAGTTGAATTTATAAAGATCTTTAGGTTTTTTAGTAATGTTGATACCTAAATATTTTAGTGCATTACTTTGTACACTGAATGGTGTGGCTTTTTGTAATTCTACTCTAGAAAGCTTCTCCTCATTAAATATTAGCATTTGCGATTTTTCAACATTTATCTTATATCCTGAGACCGCCCCAAATTTTTCCACCATCTTTAACAAATTGGGCACTGTATTTGGAAGATCTGTGAGAAACAACATCATATCGTCTGCGTAAAGAGCGGTCTTATATTCTTCCTTTCCCATTTTTACCCCTTTAATATGCTGGGATTGTTTTATTGCTATAGTCAAGGGTTCTATTGCTATATCAAATAATAATGGCGACAGGGGACAACCCTGCCTGGTGCCTTGGATCAAATTAAACTCTGGTGTTACTACCCCATCCAATATTATTTTTGCCCTGGGTACTTTATAGATTAAATATATCCAATCTGTAAAATTGCCCTTCATTCCCATTTTTTCCATAGTGTGTATCAAATATGTATGTTCCACCATGTCAAATGCTTTCGCAGCGTCTAAGGAGAGCACTGCGGCCGGGGACTTATTTTTACGAATTTGGTGGATAATATTAATTACTTTTCTTATATTATCAATCCATAACCGGCCCGCTATAAATCCAGACTGCTCTGGTGCAATATTTGGTATAATTGTCCCCAATCTGTTGGCCAGTATTTTTGTAAAAAACTTGGCATCAGTACTGATTAGGGAGAAAGGACGAAAGCCGCTACATAATTCCACATTTTTCCCCAGTTTTGGGCACAACATGATATGTGCCTCATTGAATGTTTTGGGCATTTCTTGTTTCTGTAGAAAATATTAAACATTTTGGTTAGTATTGAGCTAACTTATTCTTCAAAAGTTTTGTAGAATTCTATGGGGTAACCGTCGGGGCCTGAAGCTTTGTTTTTCGGAAAAAAAATTATTACTGCTTTAACCTCCGTTAACTCTATAGCACTATTGAGGTATTCGTTCTGCTCCCTTGTAATTTTAGGTAACTTGATTGAGTTTAGAAAACTATCTATATCTTCTTTTTTAGGA
>QEPC01013565.1:1523664-1534096 GCA_003113815.1 Sphenodon punctatus
GAGGTAATATTTATCAATTGTAGAGTCTGCTTCTCTTTTTTTCCCCCTAGGCTCATTCCTTTTTGCAGGTTTTCCCTTCACTTTAGGTTATTTTATTTTTCCTCAGTTGTGTTTTTTCCCCCTATTTTGGCATCGGGTCCAGCAGGAGCACAGCCACGCATGTCCTAATGCTCGCACATGCCCAGACAGCCCCCCCCATGTGTGTTTTCTTTTAAAAAAGAGGACTCTGCCCTGCTCTGCTTACATACGAAGCAGAGCATCAGTCTTGGGAAAAAAATGTGTGCTCAAGAAACTCCTTCACTCCTTGATTTTAAATCACAAACAAATCCCTTGTCCAGACATGACAGCAACCCCAGCTCAACCACACTTAATTTATGTGTTTTGTTATGCATGTATTGCTGCCCTATGCAGCACTGCAACAGGGAAACTAAAACCCAGTAAAATGGTGGTGTGGAGTCGGACCTCCCACCCGTGACAATTAGTACATTACTTTTCTTATGGAAATCAAGGTGAGCATTATTTCCCATCCCTACCCAGCTTGACTCAGCTCAGACTCAGAGCACCGTTGACCGGTGCAGAGGTCGTCCGTCTCTTTGAGTGAAATCAGACTGCATTAAACTCTGCTATGACACCACTTATGTCTTAGACATGTTGCAGGGATGTGTTGTCACCCTATGCAGCCCCACAAGATGCCTAACCCTTGGTGTTAGAGGTTACAGCTACATCTACAACATGCATTCATATTAAGAAGTCAAGCAATATAACTCTATAGGGAGGGCAAAAACCAGGAATCCCTTGACCCAATATGGGGTTCCTGTAAAAATTCCTGTCCAGCCCCAAGATGTGACCCACTGATAGTAGGTTTAAAATAAAGTGTTTAAAGGGGGTGGGTAGGTGGGTGCTGTTTGCCTGCTCCCAATGCACTGCTGCACTTGGAGCTCCAGCAGAGTGCCAGCCCCAAGTCTTGCACCGCAATACCAATTTGTGCCCCATGCCACATTGCATAGCAACCCTGGCCAGGCTCAAAATGTTCGCACCACTTCAGGGGGTTGCCTAGGCAACCACGGCTTCCAGCTGGGCTTCTCTGAAGTAGCTGCCTTTGTTCCTGTTCATTCCTCCAAGGAGGGAATGTGAAAAGGGGCCCTTCACTGACTTGATGTAGTGTAAATGGGGGGGGAGGGGGCCAGGCAATGGGATAACCCTGGGTCAATCCCAGGTTCTTTCTAGAGTAACTGGGCAGTTAATTTGGTTTGGTGTTTTGCCTTGCTCCAGCTTCCCTCCCTCCCCCATTGACCTAACTCCTCAGTTCTGCTTGACTTTCTAGTTTCTGAAACAGCTCTGGCTTCTGAACACTGATTGCTGTTACCTATTTTGACTGAGTTCTTCAGCCTCTGATATCCCGACTCTGCTTTTGTCCTCACTCCCTGCCCCTGGGTCTTGATGCACTTCTTTGACTACCTTCTGACCCACCTCACCCCAGATCATGTGCCACCTAGCCTACTTTTGGCCAGCTGAGAAATGAAGCTAACAGCAATTTGATTTTAATTACACAAACCACTGAAAAGTCCCCAAGCCTGGCACTTATCACCAGAAATGTGAGGCCTGTCATAATTTTGCATAAGAAATTTCTCTTCATAGGATGTTCTCCAGCCGATTGGCTGTGTTTTGTTTTAGCAGCAGGGGCTGATTTACATTGAGAAAAATAACAAAATGCCAACACACTAGTCCTTGGAATAGTAATGACGTATCTTGTTGACATTACTGACTGTGCTTTTAGACATAGGAAGATGCAGATCTGCCAACTTCTTCTAATTAGAAGGGTTAATGCGGACTTAAAAGTTGCTATTAAAGCATCTCTGCTGCATAAGTGCCTTAGAAATAAGTTCTCCCACCCCCACAAGACATTAACATATGAACAGAAGCAATGCCATTCATAAACAAGATTCTATCAAGCAAAAACAGTGCCTGGCCACACAGGAAAACAAATCAGCTGCCTGAACCTCAGTTGTCCTTATAAACAAATCCAGCATGAGAGAACATCCAAAAATTAAAGTGGCCAAGATCCTTGCCAGGAAAACAGCTAAAATGATTAAGATCCAGATGGTGCCACAGGGACAGGGGGAGCCATAACATTCCAGTGTATTTGGGTCACACAGCTGAAGTGTGATTTCCCATTTTGAACTAAATTGAAGAGGAGGGTCAAGGTGGCTCACCAAACACCAAGAATTTGATTTTTTAAAAATTGTATAATCATTTTGAAAAAGATACAGTAGTAGATGATAAAAATCTCTGAGCATACTCAGTTTATTCTAGTACATATTCACTTGTTGTAGGGATACAGTTATAAACCTGAAAGGAAATATGTGGGTAATTAAATCAAAGAGCTCAGTATTTGCAAATAATGATAAACAGACATTCTCTTCCTCAGACTTGGACACAACATTCAAAGTTAAATGTTTGCTCAAGTTCTGTGGTAATGCTTGCAAAAAGGCATGCAGAAAGAAAGTTTCTGTACCTTCATAGCTCGGGGACAAAGTTTAAGGCTTTAATCAAGTATTTAAATATCCTGGATCTTGCCATCCTGTTGAGTTTTCATTTAAAAACAAATGGCCCCAAGTCTCATTTACACTTGGCAACAGTACGATGACCTGAGCATGCAAAGGGGATTAAAATAGGCCGTTAGGATTCCACTGCATGATTAGAATCATGTAACATGGTCTTGCTATAAATAAGCTGATGATTCATATGGTTCTTAAAGGAACTTGAAAACTAACTTTATTCATAATTTCTGACACCCCAGCCTTAACATACATTTATAGCAGTCACCACTGAAAAGTCAACAGATTATACTCAACATATTTCTAACAGATTTAAATCTCTACGGCTTTTTTTAAGCATTAAACACCGTAACTCTGGGTGAAAACAGACATGACGCTAACTCCACTTTAACAACGCTTTAACATTTCTTATGCATGTTGCAGGGCTGCATAGGGCACCAATACAACCCTGCAGCATGCATAAGAAATGTTAAAACAGTGTTAAAGTCGAGTTAGTATCATGTCTGTTTTTACCCTCCGTAACTATGGGGTATCTGTTGGGGAAAGAACTGCAAAGTAGCATCTTAATAAGTGGTTAACTAGGATATGGTCCTGCATCTGTGAAATGCAAGAGTTGTCCCCGAAATAAAGTTTTTAGGATTATATTAGCAGACTTCAGAAACATCTCGTTTTGCCAGGTACAGCTGACAACTCTGTCTTCTTGTGTGAATCATTCATTATTCTAAATCAAAATTAGGCATTTTTAATTTGGTTACATAATTGCATCATGTGATCCCCTGCAAACCCTCCTTCCTCCAACCCCATTTTTTCCATCATGTGACCACCAACTGCAGAAAAAAAATCTATGTATTTTATTGGTGAACTATCCTGTTGTTGTGATTTCCTTTAAATGTACAGATATACACGTATAATCAATACACCAAAATGGAAAGTCTCTCTTTAAGAGGCCTAGTGCTGATCAACAGGGGTGGGGTACACTCTCTGTTAAGTTTCTTTGGTTGCACATACTCAGACACTGCTCCTTCTGGAAGGTTCCAGAAGCTTGGAGTTAGTTGTTTCCATTATGGGAAGAGTGGGTGGGTGAGTGAGTGTATGCCTATGTCTATGTCTATATCTAATATGGGTTGTTCCAAGTAGAAAAATATTCCTGAGTATTCTCTGAGAGTCCAAGGAGTGGTCCCAAGTGTTTGGGCCACCCTTTCAGCCCTCAGAGAATACTAGCAAATTTCCAAGGCCAAGAAGATGGCTAGTGGGTGTGTTGGGGGTTAAGGGAAAGCGGGGGACCTAGTGGGAGGTCGGGGTGGTTTACTTACCTTCCAGAGAGGTCACACATGATATGTGGCCTCTTCCCAGCTTCTAAATTTGAAAGTTCAAACAAAAAAAACTGATCATGCTCAGAAAGGGCCTGAATGCTGAGCATGCTGGGCCCTTTTCAAGGACGGTGATGGCGTGCTGACACTGTCAGTGCCATCTTTGAAAAATATAGTGTGGGTGTCTATATATGCTCACTCGCCCCTCCCATATATATGAGATGGGGAGAGAAAAAAGGAAAGAGGAAGGAGCTGTTCTCTGAGAGGGAAGCAGTCTACTCTTACTCATATTTCTACTTGGCCATGGCCAGCTTAAAATAGTTTAGTCTGGAGCTAAAGGGGAGGAGGTTGCTTATGTTGAGTAAAATCCTGTTAAGATAGGGGTTACTATGGTTTGTGTGTAGAGATGGTTTCCTTGTATTACTTCACTTCTTCTTTTTTTGTGATAGGGCATTTAAGTTCTCTGATCTGTATTCCCACATTGGTCTTCTGAGTCCTGCACCTTTTGTTGCTTTTCAGTTGAATTGTAAGGAGAACACAGCGAAAAGAAATCTTGGAACTACTAACCAACCCTAGGGGAAGATATAAGATCTGCCAGTTAGTTGGAAGGAAACCAGGACCCAGAGACATACAGATAACTGAGACAGAACTGTTAGTAGATTACTCCCCCCGAATAGATTAACCAAGCAGTGCTTGTAAGATGATGAGAGTCATCCAAATTTCTCGTTTAAATGGTTAGAGGGAATAAAGCAAAAGTTGTTTTCTATTGGACTGAGTGACTGTTGGAGTGCTGCTGACAGACTGGCGCAGTCCATGGAAAAAGTGGTCATCAAATCAAAATTGGTGGATGTTTCAATACAGGAGGATTTGGGGGCAATAAGATGGTTGAAACATGCACCTTTGTATACTCTTATAAAAACTCTCCCAAGTTACTGATTATAGAAGGAGAAGCCTTATAGCAAAGATCCATTTTAACCAGTTTAAAATCGCTGAACTAAGGGGGAGATGAAAGGGGATACCCTACTCGGAGACACTCTGCCCTTGTACACAGGGGGCATTTGAGGATATTTACCATTTGTTGTGGCAGTGCCCTTTTTATGTAGCAGAAAGGATGATACATTTGTGCCCCTTAGTTAGTCGACTAGAAGACTGGCCTTTTCGGCTGCTGACAATCTGGGTTCTCCAGCAGGGGACAGGCACAGCTGTGTTTGCCCTGGGGAATTTCTTGACAGCTATGGAAGAAAGAGCAAGGGAGTGGGGCAGTCAAAGTTAAGAGGATGGGATTGCCCGCGGGGTTTTGGGTTATCTCAGTAACGTTATGTTTTGTATTGTGTTTGTATTACGAAGCATTATATGTATTTGGTTCGAAGCCATAAAGAAATTAAACTAAACTAAAACAGAACTGTGACACAGGTGAAACCCAGCCTGTGCTCCTCTAGAGAGGAAAGGACAATCGCTTGGGGTTTTATTATGAAATTTGTTTGCTTTTTTGTTTGTTTGTTTGTTTGTTTCTTTTATCACATCAGTAACCACAATCTAATTCTTAATTGAAATACAATAATATAAACATATGGTTATTATAATTATACAAATATGATTTCTATGAAATTTTGCTTTTGTGAGATCTTTGTTGAAAGTCCTTTTTAGAGACAAAAAATCCTGGCAAATCCTGCTTCCTGTATTTAGCAACTCATGGGTAGCAAGATAAGGGCCCGGCACAGTTTCCCTTTCTAGCAAGAGGGTTAACAAGCTCAGTTGGTGCCTGCTCTCCTGCTATTTTGGCATTGCACCAGGCTTTTGGTGAGGGGTAGGTTGTGTGTGTGTGGGGTCTTTTCCCCCTGCATTTGTATTTTTAACTATTTTAAATTGTTTTATTGTTTTGTTTTTATATTGTTCACCACCCCAGGCTGCCCTGCAGGCAGGAGGGGCGGGATATAAATTTTATACAAATAAATTTTGTTAAAAATATATAAATATTGAGAGGAGAACAAAAGTCTAAGGGTGATTTCAGACGTTACGGGCTCCCGAGTGACCACAGTGGATTCCCAGTGGTGGCGAGCCGTCCAACCATCCCCCGTGGTCCAGGAAGGCCCCGAACAGATGTGACAGGACCGGGACCATGGCAAGGAATTGGACAGACAGACCACAGCCCGGGGCAGCGCAACAGATGTGACGCCGATTCCCGACCATGGTCAAAACACCCAGAAGGCAACCGGGAGGGGCGGGAGGCAGACATGGCCGACTGAGGGCAAACGAAGCCAAAAGGGCCAAAAGGAAACACCCAGACAAGGGAAATGGGAAGGGAGGGGGAGGAGGGAGAAGAGCCACAGAGGCAGCACACACAGAAGGCACAGAGACAACGAGGTCACAGTGGAACACACAGCACAAACACACGCCTGGGCGCATACACACCCGCATGGGAAAGGAAGGGAAGCGGGAACACAGTGGGATGGACAACACACAAACGGCACAATGGACAAAGGGGGGAGGGAGAGGGGGAGGGAGGGGGACCCGGGGACAGGGAGGGGGGGGAACCCAGCCCAGGGGCAGGGCAGGACACGGGGAATGGCATCCAGAACCCCACAACACCACAGCCAGCACGGGCACCCCCACAGTGACATAGGCAGGTCCAGAATGGTGGGACCCCCAGGGGAAGAGAACAGGCACAGGGGAGGCCACACAGAACAGGGAGCAGCCCGGGAATGGTCCTGGAGGCTGTCAGGGACCCCATGTGCCAGCAAGGGTGCTATGGATGTCATGGAGGCAAGACGGAGCCAAAGTGAAGAGCAGCCAGTCCAACCCCCCCCAGAGGACGCCGGGAGGTTCAGTCCGGGGGCCCCATAACTCCATGGTCACAGAGTCACCCAAGGCAGGGGGGGGCATGGGCACAGGAGGGATTGAGCCTGACTATGAAGAACAGCAGCACCCGGGGCACCGGGAAGTGGCTCGGAGATGAGGACACAGCCACAGGAGAAGGCAGACATGGAGGGGAACACCAGTTGCACAGGCGAACAGGGGGGCCCCGTGGAGGGGGCTAAGAGACAGAGGCAGGGGCAGCAGAACCCCGGGAACCAACCAGCAATGCAGGCCCAAAAGGCCCTCCTCCTCAGCCGGGAGTGGGCTGCTGTGCTCTGCAAGGTGGCCAGCTGGCTCCAGTGGTGGAGGGAGACCATGGGACGTGCAGCCCTGCTTGCTATGCCCATAGACAGGTGGGTATGGGTCACAGAGCGGTTACAGGGATGGTGGTCCAGGGCGCTGGCACAGTGGGACAAGACTGCCTGGAGAGCGCACTTTCTGATGGACAGGTGCATCCTGCTGCAGCTCACGGAGATGCTAATGCCCTGTCTGGAGTGGCAGCACACCCCCATGCGGGCCCCCATTCCCATGGTCCAGAGGGTGGCCATTGGGGTCTGGGTCCTAGCAATGCCCGACTCCTGCCGGTCCGTCTCGCAGTACTTCAGTGTCGGGGTGACCACCATCGCCGGGATCCTGCGGGATGTCTGCAAGGTGGTGGAGGGCATACTCCTGGACCGAGCGATCCAGCTCATGGACCAGGAGGCTGTGATGTCTGGCTTCACATCTGGCAGATTCCCCAACTGCATGGGATCCATGGAGGGCACCTACATCGAGATCCTCCGCCCATCCAATGGGGAGGCTGCAGAATACATCAACAGACATTGGTACCACTCCCTAGTCCCTGCAGCTGCAGGCAGTCGTGGACCACCGGGGGTGGTTCATAGACATTTACATGGGCCACTCTGGGCACAGCCACGATGCCTGGATAATGACCATCTCTCTCTTCTATGCCCGGATGTACAGCGGGGACTTCACAGACATGGGGATGACCCAGATCGAGGGGGTGCTGATGCCGCCCTGCATCCTTGGGGACCTGGCCTATCCCCTCACCCGGTGGCTGATGAAGGTATACCCAGTTGCCATGAAACCTGTGGAGATGCTCTACAATACCCGTCTGTGTGCAAGCAGGACCGTGGTCGAGAGGGCCTTTGGAGCCCTCAAGCAACGCTGGAGGTGACTCGCGGGCCGGCTGGACTACACGGGGAAGACCTCAGCCCTGGTGATCAGAGCCTACTGTGTGCTGCACAATGTGTGTGAGAACGATGGGGCTGTCCTCTACTACTCCATGCCCCAGCGCCCTCCCGGTCGTGTACCTTTCTATGTGAATGCAGAGAATTTGCAGGAGTAACGATATGCAAAGTGCGTCCGTGCCACCCTGGCCAGGCGGATCAGCCAGGAGGCCGAGGCGTGAGGGTGCACACCTCTGTCTCCACCACCCCGGGGCTCCCGCCGGCACCCTGGGCACACCCCTTGATGCCCACCTGCCCACAGTCCCGGGCCCATGAACAGAACCACGGAAGTGACTGTGCTGTGCTGTCCATAAATTTGTTGTGACCACCACCTACAGGTGCCCCACCACCACCACCCACCTCCCAGTGCCGTGTACCCCTCCTGCTCAGGCCGCCCACCCCCTTCCCCCCTTCTCCCCCTTCCCCCATGACTCGCATGTCTCCGGGGCCTCCCTCTTGGCCACCCTGTGGGTGCCATGGAGCTCTGGGAGCTCCCCTCCCCCCCGCTGTCCATGTCCCCAACAGTGTCCTGGGAGGCCTTCATGTCCTGAGGGGCAGGTGGCGGGCTGGCGGACCTGGGACTGGAGGGTCCCCCCTGGCTGGCAGCTCTCTCTGGAGACCTACAGGGACTGGTAGGCAGATGCACGGGCCCAGCGGGAGTGCCGGTGGCTGGGGCAGTGGCGGAGGTGGTGGGGGTGCTGAGGGGCCCAGCATCAGGGCCGGGGCAGGCAGGTTGCCCGGTGGGGCAGCTGCCATCACATAGGCACTCATGGTCCCTGCGTGAAGCAGCAGCAAGGTGCCAATGTCATGTGACCGGTCCATCTTGGCAGAGTGCTCCCTCACCATCTGGTCAATGGCCTGTTCCAGCTGCCCAACCGCCTCCACCTGCCCGCTGTGCTCCCGGCGCTCCCACCTCCGTTCAAAACGCACTTCCGCCTGAAGCCTCGGGTCCCTTGCCTCCGCTTTCTGCACGGCCCTTTCGGTGGCCACCTCCATACAGTCAATGGGCGCTATCATCTGCTCGCCCTACTCCGTGGTGCTGCGGACAATGTCTTCTGCCTAATCCTCCCTCCAATGCCATACTCATGCTCAGTGCTCTCTCATCTGCTAGGCCAGGGGCACGCGGCCGGCTTTCTTGGACCCAGCGGGTTGCCCTGTTGGGGTGCAAAGTAGGGGTTGGTTAGGTGCCCCAGCCACCTGCTCCCCATCCCATCCTGCAGCTGGTGAGTTATGATGTCCCACCCCTTCTGTGGGGTGGCTGGTGCCCTCCCCCAGTGCCCTCCCCCAGTGTCACTATGCGCCCACCCCCCTCCCCTGCACCACTCTGGCCGGGTCCCCTGCCCGGCCACCCCTGGCCTCCACTCCCCCCACTTGCCATGGTGCCTCACCTGGGACCACTGGCTGCTCCTGGAGCTGCTCACTGCCATCCCCCTCACCTGCCTGTCTCAGGTGCCGGGGCGTGGCATGACCTGCGAAGATATGGAATGGGGTTGGCGTTAAGTGTCCCCTGGGGGCCCCTTTCTGAGGTCATGGGTGCCCGGGGTTGCTGGGGGCAGCCCCATGGCTGGAGTGCCCCCCTCCCTCCCTCGGACCATCCCCTCCAAGCCGTTTCCCACCCCACCAGCTCGCTTACCCTCTATGTCGGTCTCAGAGCCCTCCGAGGCATGTCCCTCCATATTTCTTGGGTCCCCTTGCGTCCCCTGACCAGGGGCACCCGGTGTGCTGGCCTCAGGCTCTCCCAGTATGGAGGTTGGCTGGGGAATGCTGGGGCCAGTGTGTGAGGGGGGCCTGCTGGTCCCCGAGTTCCCAGGGCATTCCTCTTGGGGGCCGGGGCCCCTGGACCTGGTGCCTTATAGGCAGGCGGCCAGAGGAGGGGGTACCTCATCCCGTTCCCTGCCCTGGACCATGGTGCTCCCCATGAGGTGCGGAGTGACTATGGAGCCCTTCATGTGAGGATGCTGTCCAGGGCATCATAGTAGGGGGTGGTCCGGGCTCAATGGGCAGACCACCGGTTGTTGTCTTTAATGACCTTGTACCCCTTCTTGAGCTTCTTGAGCTTGGATAGGCACTGCGTCATGGTTCTGTGGTGCCCCGCCGCCCCCATGTCCCGCATGATCTCCTGGTAGACGTGCTTGTTCCGCTGGTTCACGAAGAACTCCAGCTGGTGCTCCAGGGTCCCCCAGATCCTAATGAAATCCTGGGTTTCCCTGTGCCCCCATTGCCCCCCTTGGTGGTACGGCTGTCTCCTGCATGGGCCCGCATGGTCCAGGTCCTCCTCCTCCTGCTGCTCCTCCACATGCCCTCCGCCCATCTCCTCCAGGGGCTCGGCCTTCCGGGCACATTTCCATGTCTGTGGGTCATAAGGGTGTGTGTGTGTGTTGGTAGCAGGGTTGCCTCAGCCCCGTGGCCATCCCCCTTTCCCCCCACCTGCCGACCCACCCACCCACCCCCCTTGGTGCCCCTGTGCCGCTTTCCCCCC
>QEPC01013565.1:1535806-1548972 GCA_003113815.1 Sphenodon punctatus
AGAACTCCAGCTGGTGCTCCAGGGTCCCCCAGATCCTAATGAAATCCTGGGTTTCCCTGTGCCCCCATTGCCCCCCTTGGTGGTACGGCTGTCTCCTGCATGGGCCCGCATGGTCCAGGTCCTCCTCCTCCTGCTGCTCCTCCACATGCCCTCCGCCCATCTCCTCCAGGGGCTCGGCCTTCCGGGCACATTTCCATGTCTGTGGGTCATAAGGGTGTGTGTGTGTGTTGGTAGCAGGGTTGCCTCAGCCCCGTGGCCATCCCCCTTTCCCCCCACCTGCCGACCCACCCACCCACCCCCCTTGGTGCCCCTGTGCCGCTTTCCCCCCCTTCGCTCCCCTTACCCATTTCCGGGGTGCCTCATTCCCAGGGCCGGTTGCCTGCACTGGGGCAGCCTGTCCCGGCTGCTGCTGCTGCTCTCCCCCCACTGCCTCCATGTGCAGCATGACCACCTCCTCCACCTCCTCCCTTGCTCTGTCTCACCCTCCACTCTCCTCTCCCTTCTGCCTCGCTCCATCCTGCCACATCCCCTTGCTGCTGTGTGCCCTTTAAATCTCCCTCCCCAGTCTGTGTTGTTGCTCATTGCCTGGCAGCGACGCTTTGTCCCTGGTGGGAATCGTTTTGCTTGATTCTGGCTGGTGGTTGCCATTCAGGCATTACGTTTTGTTGTTTCCCGGTGGGAATTGCATTGACCACCCTTCCGGAGATGGTCCATGCCGGAGCTCAGGAAGGGTGGTTAATATTGTCCCCTGCTGGGGATTTTCTGTGGTGAACATCTGGCATCTGTCGAACAGACGTTCAGGGTTCTTTGGCCTCACTGCGGGGTTGAGTGTGGTTCACTGTGGTTGACTGTGATCTCGTAATGTCTGAAAACACCCTAAGTTTTGTTACATAATATAAAAAGACAGTTTTCAGATCTCTGGGTAAGTACATACAACACAGCAAGGACAAATTAAAAGTTGTGTCTTCATTGCTTTGGATATTTGATCTTTGATCTTTCAATAATTAGAAATATTACAGAAATAAATATTATCAGAATCACATCAGGTCTTGTTTTATTGGTAATATGAATTTTCATTTCCTATCTCTTTGTTATTTCCAAATTAATTAATATAAAGTACAACACACTACAATTAATTATGATAGAAATACACCCATATTTTTATTTGTTATAAATCAAAGCTATTTGAAGTCCTTTAATTACCTTTTTTTAAAGAATGGTTAAGGCGATAACCTCTCAGAACACAATATGTACCCAGTCAATTCCACTTAACATCAGTTGCTTGCACTATCTTTATTTGAAACTGGTAAAATGTATATTATTAACACCATAATGAAAAGGGGAAATGCTTTGTTTGTTGTCTAATTTTCAACTGATACATGCCCTAAGTACTATATAGATACTGATGGGGAAAACGTTGTTTTTCAAAACTAATACCCTGCTGCATTGCTGCTTCGAAAAAAGGAAACTTTTTGATCTTGTTGCAAGGAAAATGAATGGTTGCTTAATGAAGTTTTGAACCAGCTTGACATTTCATCAGGCTAATGAAATTCAATACGACCTCTCTTTGCGCCAGATGTTTACGATTACTCTTATTTTTATAGATTTCTACACATATCTGCACTTAAAAGAGGAGTATAAGCAGATATAATATAGTGTGTGTGTTTATACTATTTAGACTGATATCAAAATAATCCCAAGAAATCTTTCAAGTTTTACTCTCATATAAAAATAAATCACCTATAAAATCATAATATAAATATTATTCAGCATTTAGTCATATGTAAACAACAAACAAAACATGGGCTAAAGATAAACTCACAACAGCTAATACAAAGAAAACACTAGCAACCAGCATTTTTAGTTTATGGAAATTTAAAAAGGCATAAACAGCCACCAATATTTAACAATTAAAATATTATCAGAAGCTAAAATATTTTCTAGTTTTTGTACCATGTGTAAAAACTCCTTCCCTGTCAATAATAGTAGAATCCATTGAGATCTTTTTTTTTGGTTGTTCTTTTTATTTGGTTATCAAATATAATATACAGTTGTGATCATTTATCATTATATAATATGCTATTTGTATATTTTTTAACATTCTGAACACTTTATCATGAGCTCTTAACCTGAGCATTACAAATTTAATACTCAAATAGTATTTTGTATTCCTCCTGGGTCATCTTGTTTCCTTCTAAGGCTAACACAATTGGCGCCCATGTTTTTTCAAAGTTTGTAGATTGATTCTTTACGGTTGCATGCAGTTTTTCCATAGTGAATATGTACCAGATCCTCTTGATCCATTCTTCCACGGACAATTCTTCCACCGCCTTCCAATGTCTTGCTATTATATTTAAAGTTGTTAAAAATAGAATCTTACAAGAGTTTTGACACTCAGAATTTTTTTTTTATTCAGGATATAAACCCAGCAAGGCTATCTCTGGTTTAAACGGGATTATACCTCCTGCTAGTTTTTTTGCTAATTTCCAGACTTTACTCCAGAACACTTGCACCTTGCTGCACTCCCACCAACAATTTTTGTAGTCCCTAATCCCCTGCACCCTCACCAACACTGGCCCTTTTCACTGTGGTTACTATATTTAAGTCTTGCTGGGGTGAGGTAGTATCTAGTGATTACTTTTATCTGAGTTTCTTTACTCTCCAGCGAGGATGCACAATTGGCCATATGATGCCATATCTGTTTTACTTCCTTTTCCCCTAAATCTAGCTGTAAGTCTCCAAGTACTTTGTGGGCTTATCATAAGTCACCCTCTTTAGCTCTTTGCATAGCCTGCCTAGTCTCCCTGCTGTCTTACTTTGCTTAAACAATAGACTTTCTAGCTTGGACGGTTCTCTACTAAATCCCTCCTTATTCTGCTTGCAGGTACTCAAATGTCTAATCTGTAGACATTGAAAGGTGTCAATCTTATCCTGCACAAGTTCCTCCACTTTTTGAGGAGATATGAAGCACCCTTGCTTGAATAGCTGTTGCATTCTTATAATGCCCTTATTCCTTAGAGTGCTTCTTAAGGCAGGAGCAATCCCTCGTTCCTGAGCTAATAGTGAGTCAATTGCTGTATATGGGGAGATCCCCCATTTAATTCTCAATTTATTTTCCATTTTTTCCCACATTCTCAAAAGTATGCTGACAAAGGGATGCTCTCTTTTTATATCCTTATCAATGGACCCTCAATCCACTATCAAATTTGTAAGGGATTTTACCTGAATTGAGTCCCTCTCCACTACTACCCATTCAGGTGCCTTTAGCTCATGATACCATTCCGGCAACACCCCCAGGGTTGCTGCCATATGATACAGTTTCAAATCCGGTAAATTTATTCCACCCTTGTCTTGCATTCTCATTAGTGTTGCTTTTTTAATTCTTGGCTTCTTGCCGTTCCATACAATTTCTTTCATGAGCACATCATTAAGTTTTAAAAAAAGAATTCGGTATATGAATAGGCAAATTCATAAATTTATATAAAATCTTTGGGAGGACAATCATCTTGTACAAATGAATTCTTCCTAGCCAGGAAACCATCAACCTTTGCAATGGTTTGATCTCTTCTTTCAGTTTCCTTATTAATGGAATAAAATTGGCGGAGTAAAGATCCTTTATATCTCTTGTTATTTTCACTCCCAAATACTTTAGACCTGCTTCCACAATTGGGAATAGAGACACTTTCCTTAATTGCTCTTCCTGTTGTTTGACCCGACCAAAAAGTAAAGCAAAGGACTTGTCCCTATTGATTGAGTACCCAGAGACTTTGCAAATTGATCTATAATTTTAATGAGCTCCGGCAATGAGTCTTCTGGGTTCCCCACATACAGAAGTAGATCATCCGCGTAAAGTGACAATTTGTATGCATGCTCTCCTATTTCTATCCCCTTAATCTTATAATTTTGTCTTATGGCGTATGCCAATGCTTCCAATACCAAATTGAATAAAAGAGGTGAGAGTAGCCACCCCTGCCTGGCCCCCCCTTTGTAAGGGGAAAGCCTCAGAATGTGGCTTCTTATAGATTGCTTCTAGCCATTTCACAAAGTTTCCCTTGAATCCCATCTTCTCCAAAACCACAAATAAACATTTTGGCTCAACAAAATCAAAAACCTTCTCAGCATCTGCTGAGATAATCATTGCCGGATTTTTCTGCTTGTGCAGGGCATAGATTATATTTATAGTTTTCCTGACATTATCTTTCCCTTGTCTGCCTGGAATAAACCCTGCCTGGTTACTGTGAATAATTTCTCCCACAATTGATCTTAATCTGGTTGCCAAAATCTTTGATAACAACTTAAAATCTGCATTCAGCAAAGATATAGGCCGATAGCTGCCACACTGATCTGGGACTCATCTTGGTTTAAGCAGCAATGTTATATTTGCTTCATAGAAGTTCTGTGGCATTTCTCCATTTAATAATATATTGTTGAAAACCTTGGTGAGACGTGGCACTAATATTGTTGCATACATTTTGTAAAATTCATTGGAGAATCCGTCAGGGCCACTCGCCTTATTGACTTTTGAGGCCGTGATAGCTTCTTGTACTTCTTGTTCTGTGATTGGGGCATTTAAAAAGACTCTCTGACCTTCATTTAACTGAGGCATGTATATTCTATTTAGGAAAGAATTAATCTCTATCTTATCAGGCACCTGGGAATTGTATATATCTTTATAGAAATTCAAGAAAGTCTGTATGTGTGGTGCTTCGGTGCACCTTTTCCCTTCTTTACTGTGAATCATATATATATAAGCCTTCCTCTGTTTTATTTTCACTAGCCTCGCCAGAGTTTTACCACTTTTATTACTATTTTCATAAAAATGAAATTTAATTTTTTGAAGTTGGTTTTTAATCTTTTCTAATTCTAGTATATTTATAATTTCTTTATTTTAATTTTTTTTTGTTTTAGAAATGGGGACGGTGCTACTTTATTTTGTGCTTCTAATCTTTGTATTGCTGCATAGGTGTCCTTTGCCTGCAATCTCCTCTGTTTTAATAACATGGCTTGAAGCGAAATTATTTTACCCCTGATTACTGCCTTTGCTGCCCCCCACAGCATCGCTGGTGAGCTAATCGAGTTTATATTTAGCTCAAAGAACTCCATTAAATCGTCCTGAATCTTCTTCCTGATTCCCATATTATTTATTATATTCCTGTTTAACTGCCAGTTCAGCTGGTGCACCTTTCCTGAACCATTTATCTGCAAAATTGGTAATTACAGCATTATGGTCAGACAAAACTAATGGAAGAATAAAGCATTTGTGGCATTTATGAGCTTCAGATTGGGCTGTCAATACATGATCAATCCTCGTGTAGCTGTTGTGAATGGGGGAATAAAACGCATAATTCCTCTCAGCCGCATTTAAATGTCTCCAAACATCTATCCAACCATAAGATTTCAACAGCTTGGCTACTTTTTTTTGGTCCCTCCTGGGTTCTCCTTCCCTCGAGTGATCTAAGTTAGATAAGGTTATATTAAAGTCTCCTTGAATGGTTATCCACCCTCTAGCATACTCTGCCACTTTTTTTAGGTGTGTTTCAAAGAAGGCTGCCTTCCTTTCGTTAGGGGCATATATATTTACTAATGTCACCTGTTTATTATCCAACTTCCCAATGATGCACAAAAACCTACCCTCTCTGTCCTTAATGTTTTTTCCCAGAGTAAAGGATTTCTTGTTGATAAAGACTATCAGAACCCCAGATTTTTCTTCTTTTTTTTTTGCACACGATGCAAATAAATCACCCATTTTTTTTATTTGCAAATCTGGCTACATCCTTATCTAATAAATGAATGTGTTTCCTGTAAAAAAAAATCCCTAACCCTTGTTCCTCTATTACATTTCTAACTCTTTTTATTTGTTGTGGGGAGTTTAAACCTCTGACATTGAGAGTGATTGTTTTAATTCCCTCCATCATTGCATATTGTCTGTATTAATTTGAAGTGCAAATAAATCCAGCACCTGAACAACTGCCAACCCCCTACAAAATCTTCTGCAGCTTTTCTTCCTTGATATGCTTTTAGTTTGCTCATTTCATTTTGTGGGCCATTTACTGCGACCTTATTCATGTTTGAGATGCCATTATTGATAAACCAAATCTTATTGTAACAACCTTTGGCTTCGTTCAGACCTCTCCCCCTTCCCACTCCCATCCTCCCTTTTCCCATCCTTTTCCCATGCCCTTCCCTTGCCTAGATCCTTGTTTCAGGTCCAGACCTACCCCTTATTCCCATCCTAGAGGATCTTCTGGACTTTTTAATCGTCTGTTTGTGAGACACCTCTGCGTGTCTTGCTTCCCCTCAACCCCCACTCATATACCCCTACAATACTTTTAATATATATAATATAAAGAGCCTCTTATTCAACACTCAACACCTGCCACTTAATATTAAACAGAATCAACAGAACAAATAGAGAGGGAGATAAAAATAACATCAACATTTCTCTCTTCCTCCCTCCTTTTCTTCCCCCCCTTTTCCTTTTTTCATAGGGGGCACCTAAAGAGGACTGCCCCCCCCCCTTGCACCTTAAGTTTTAGTAATACTGCACTGCTGATTTTCAAAACCCCCGGTGCAGGAATTGTTCCCCTGCACCCCTTTGCTCACTCCACCTCTGGTTGCGAGCGTGGAACTGCAGGCAGGGAGACCAAGAATGCTTCCAAATCCTCTGTGTTTTCAAAGATCTTTCTATTTTCTTTCCATAAAATCATCATTTTTGCAGGGAAAAGCAGCCTTGGCCTCAGGTTCCTTTCAATAAGTGCTCCAAAGTATTTGTTCCACTTGATTCTTTTTTTAATAGTCTCAGCTGCATAGTCAGGTAATATTTTTACAGGCTGTTGTTTAAAAGTTAGCTTTCTCTTTATTCTAGCCTTCTTTATAATCTCTTCTTTTACTTGGTAACTTGTAAACTTGACCACGATGGGGCGAGGAAAGTCTGGCCTCCTCTGTCTGGGGCACCCAGTTCTGTGGGCTCTATCTATTCCCGCTTGATGGAGCTGCGTGTCCTCAGGAAAGTTCTTCTTTAACACAGCCCAGACCAGCTCTCTAATCTCCTCAGCCCCAGCTGCCTCTTCTACTCCACTAAAGAACAGATTCCCTCTGCGTGAACAGTTCTCTAGGTCTTCACATTTACTTTGCAGCAGGGATGTCTCACCTTTCAGTCGGTTTAATTGCTCCTCAGCAGTGAGGGACTGATCCTCCAGAGCTGCAATCCTGCCCTCTGCAACATTCATTCTTCTTACCACACTCTCCAGTTTCTTGTTTCCTTCCTCTATTGAAGCGTGAATCCTTTTCATTTCTGTTTTTAGCTCTTTTTTCATTTGTATAAGGAGTCTGTGCAGTGAACTGTGTGCCTCCCTTCCTCCCAGTCAGTTTCCCGGTCAGTTTCAGATGAGGCCCATTCCTCCTCTGTTTCGCGCCCTGCCGGCACCATTCTCCCCCCCACCCCCCGCTTTTCTTGCTCTCTGCTTCTCTGGACTCCGAGGCACTCTGCCTCTGGCAGAAATGCTCAAGGGCATTACTTTGCGATAGTTTCTGTTTGTTTTTGCTTTTACCTGCCATTCTGCTTGTGCGGTGTGAGTTTCCTTCTATTTTATAAGATTTACAGCTCGTTTCTAGAGTGGGGGGAACGAAGCACAGACAGAGCCCAGCTACTCAAGCTGATGCATGCGCAGATCCCCTCATCCATTGAGATCTTAAATCTTATTTGTTTGTTTACTTAATCAGATTTTATCCCGCCCTTCCCTCAGAGACTCAGGGCACTATATAGAAATATATAATATATATAAACATAACACATGTAAAATATATATGAAAACATATAAAAACATTTTAAAAGATACTCTAAATCCCACCCTCCAAACCTCTCCCTAACCCCTCCACCTCACCCCAACCCACCCTACCCTACCCTATCCTGGCCCACCAAATGTCTGGCCAAGCGAAAAGGTCTTACATCTCATAGGCAGTTGGTACTTACAAGAAAGTACTCTCAACCAACCTCAGAGGCTGCGATAGAACATAAGGGAGGAACCAGTCTTTCAGATACCCGGGTCCCTGGCCATTTCGGGTTTTATAGCTGCATCAACTGCAGCTTCCAAACAGTCATCAAGGACAACCACATGTAGAGCACATTGCAGAAGTCTAGCCTCGAGGTTACAAAGGCATGGATAACATAGGCCAAGGCCAAGTCTGATAAAAAAAGGTTGCAGCCTTCTCATTAGATGAACTTAGTGAAAATCAATCCTGGATTCTGCAGTAGCCTGGCCATCTAGGTGCAGCAATGGATCCAAGAACATTCCAAGACTGTGAACCCGAGTGACCAAAGGAATCTACACCTCATCAAAAAGAGGGGCCCCTAAGTCTCCCAGGTCAGACAACTGGCCAACCATCATCACCTAGTTTTGTCTAGATTCAGCTTCAATTGGCTCACACCCATCCGGCTCCCAGCAGCAGCCAGGCACCTAGTAAGCACCGAGACTGCAGAGCCTGAGTCAGATGAAAAAGAGAGATAGAGTTGGGTGTCATCAGCATACTGAGGGAACTTCACTTCAAATCTCCTAACAATCTCACCCAGGGGGCCTCAGATACACAGTGAACAGGAGTGGGAGCAAGATGGAACCCTTCGGAATCTCACAAGGGAGATCCCAGGTGATGACGAGCCACTGCCCATCACCATTCTTTGGGTTCCCCCATCCAGGAATGAGTGCAAACACTCAAGAGCATTCCCACGCACCCCGACCAGCACCGTCAACAACACTCCATGCTGCATGATAAACTGCATGATAAACTGTATCAAAGGCATCCAAAAGATCTAACATAATCTATAGGGTAAAATTTCCTTTATTGATTTCCAAGTGGAGATTGTCAAAAGAAGTCACAAATGCAGTCTTGGTGGCATGCCCAGGATGAAACCCCAACTGAAATGGGTCCAGAAATTCAGTAACATCCAGATGTGTCTGAAGCTGTGAGGTAACAACCACCCATTTAATAACCTTCCCTAAAAAGGGAAGGTTAGAGACAAGATGGTAGCTGGCAGGGGAGACAACATCAATAGATGGTTTCTTGAGCAGGGGATGGGCAAATGCAGTTTTGAGACTGTCAGGACCATGCCGTCCTGAAGGCACGCATTGACAACTCTAGACAGCAATAGCCCCAATGTCTCCCAGCTGGCACAACTGGTTGCTCATACCACTCCAAGCACAGCCTATGCATTGGTGGGTGAGACAAATTGAAATTGAATTGATCCAAGCAAACTGGACAAAACTGGGCCTCCCCAACACCAAACTCTGACTGCACTCAAAGTTAGCAGCACCCAAGTTGAGCCAAACACAAGCAACTTTATCTGCAAAGTAGGTGGTAAAGTCTTCACAGTGGGAAGCAAATAACTAACTCTAGGTGAAGACAGCCAGGATTTAATAAACTATTCACACCCAGCAGATTTCTGCCAGACTGTACATTGCAAACACTATGGCAGAAGCAAAATAAAAGTTTCTATACCACTGCCATAGTCCTTGAAAATAGTCTATCCCACATTTGATCAGCTTTGGCATGAGTACAGCATAACCTATGGTCTAACCGTCTCTTTAGCAACCTCAGGTCCTTTGTATACCAGGGGCAGCTGGTGGGTTTTGAGGTTGGAGGGGAAGTAAGGCTGGTCGGCGGGCACCGGCGGGCAGAGCCAGGGAAAAGGTGGGCAGATCCATGGCAGCAACGGTGGGTGAGCCAGGGCAATGGTAGGCAGCATAACCCAGCAGCAAGGAGTCCAAGGGTTATTACATTACTTAATCAAGCAATTCCAGTTAGGTTAGGCAGGTTATAATCACCTCCTCTGCCAGGTTTAAAAGCAGGAAGACAATCGTAAACCTCACTTACAAGCTGTTGTAGCAAAGATACACACACACGCAGCAGAGGTTAAGAATACTTCTTCAGAAAGAAGGGACTTGCTGCATGTATGTTGGAGGGGACCCCAGTCCCTGCTTTAGAAGTCCCTTCTGAAGTCCCTTCTGAAGCAGTATTCTTGCCCTCTGCTGCGTGTGTGTGTGTGTGTGTGTGTTGGGGGGGGGGGGGATTTAAAGGCCCATGAATCACCATACTCACAGTTACATCACATTTCCAGCATTGTGAACACACCTAACTTCCTAAGATCACCAGACTGTCAATTTATATCTCAGGATTTCCAAAGCACCAAATTTCCAACATTGTGAACACACCTAACATCTTAAGATCACCAGACTGTCAATTTACATCTCAGGATTTCCAAAGCACCAAATTTTCAGCATTGTGAACACACATAACTTCCTAAGATCACCAGACTGTCAATTTACATCTCAGGATTTCAAAAGCTCAGTTTTATCAGAAGCATCACATTTCTAGCATTTAATACTCCACATTATGACATCAAGTGAATAAAAACCACATCCCAACCCCCCCCCCCCCAATGTGGCCCTCAATCCCCATCCCCAGCAGCCACAACTTAACCCTGGCAGCCAATGCATGTCCACACAAACTACTTTGCAGCAGCAGGGAACAGCAGTGAAACAACGAAGGAACCACTTAAAAAAAAGAGTAGCCACACAACCAGTCGACCCACGCATTTACAAAATGTCATCATGCAAATACAGAGCAAGCAAAGCAAGCCATTTTAAGGCAACATTATGTGTAGTAGTCCTCCCCAGTCACCCCACCCCCATTCCCAGCCAAGTCTCTCCCAAGTCAATGAAGGGGAGGGTCAGGAGTCCTGACTCTCCCCCTCATTGAATTGGGGGAGACTGGTGTGGGAATGGGGGAGGGGTGGTGGGGATGTGGGTGCTGGGTGGGGGGAGGATCAGGGGAGGTGGGTTCAGGATGCAGGAGGGTCTGGGGAGGTGGGTGCAGGATGCGAGTGGTCTGGGGGGTAGGTGCAGGATGGAGGGATCTGGGGAGGTGGGTGCAGGATGGGGGGATGGGTGGAGGGTGGGGGAGGTCAGCTACAGGGTGGGGGAGTGAGGGATCACTGACTCTTACCTGCTCGCTGCTCCTGGAGACGGAGTTCCAGCAGTGGCCATCCCCGGCAGCTGCAGGCAATTGGGAAGCAGGGAAGTGGCAGCAGGTAAGGTGCACTGTTCAGAGAGCTGTGAGCTCTCGGGACAGTGCGCCTTCAGGCTGCATGTGCAGTTGAGGCAAGGAGGAATGCGCATGCATGCTACTCCCTGCCTCAGTCCCCCGACCAAGCTATCTCACCAGGGCTGTTAGTGCGACCACCCTGGCGAGATCTTCCATTGCGCCCATTGAGTGCAATGGAAAGGCTATCCCCTCCCTCCACAGCACGTTCCATCCGTGCTGTGGACGGTTGAGCTCAGCCGCCCAAATAGGAAAACGCTGTTTGGGTGGATGAGCAGCTCAGCCTTTTTGTCCCTTTGAGGACCCACTCCCAGGGGAGTGGGTGGGTCCCCGAAGGGAGAAGAACAACAGTGACTGCTACAGCAGTCTCTGCAGCAGCTCGGAGGCTGCTGTAGCTGTCATAAGCGGCACGGTTTGGTTTTTTTTTGTTTTTTGTTTATATTATTGAGCAGCGGCGGTGGCCCCCCTGGTTCTTTGTGGGGGCACTGCCCCAAAATTCCCTGCGGGGGGAGCCACCACTGTTGTATACCAGGGAGATTGGTACTCCCACAGAAGAGGAAGCGGACACCTGGGTGCCAACGTATCGATGGTCTGGTCATCACAAAATTCTACAAATCAACCATGGCATCACTAGAGAGGCCATCAAGGTCAGCAAGTAAATCCCAAAGAGATTTATGGAATCTTATTGGATCTATTATTCTTGTTACAAGAATCTATGTTACAGTCAGACATACATTTATAAGTTAATTGCTTATACCACCACGATCCTTTATCAAATCCTTCTGAAATTTGGCATAGTTAGTAAAATTGAGGAAGGGTATAATCCTGTCAAGTTTTATATACATTAGATAGGAGGCAAAGAAGTTACAGCCAGGAATACATATGCAGATTTTTTGCAAAATAACAAAATTCAACTGCTTATAAAATCAGATTCCTTTATCCAATCTTTCTGTTTGGTACACATAATTCCTTCCAGGAAAGGTATAATCTCCCCAGGGTTCACCAAAATATAATGAAAAACAAAAAGGTTACAGCTGAAAATGTGTTTTCCATTTTAACCAATGGAAATTGAAAATGAAAGCAAAAACGAAAACAAAATTTTGATATTTATGAAAAAGAAAACAAGATTTAAATAAAGAAAATTAAAAATAATAATGACATGGGTCTCTGATGCACACCTCTACAGGATAAAGCCCCTCAGCTTTCATACACAGCTCTTCACATTTAACTCATCTTTCAAGTCACCACTTTCTACCATTCAGCAAGATCTTATGCAATTACCACTTTGTCAAACCAGCCAAATCATTTTTTATCTAAATGGTTAGCAAGCCACAGGTTTCTTACTGAAAAGCACTGTGTAATTTCAGGCATCAAAGAGGACATTTTGTCTGGGATAGTTCTTTACAAATCACACTGTTGTTACATACGAAGAGGAAAGGGTAGAATACTAGGAATGTGTCTCACAATATTTATAGGCAGATAAATATTTCTGGTATTGCATATCAGTATTACTTTCTGCAGAAATGACCGTCTTTCACATATTCCTTGAAGTGTCATGGTAGCAGCTGCCTTTTAAAAATGAACACTATTCAGTTGTGATTTGGCTCTGTGTGGTAGCTGGCCTGCAAACATTCTTTGTAGATTTCCCCTATATTTGGCATGGAAATAGAGAATACCCACCAACATGGATATTTCATCTTCCCACAACATTATATTGACTATTAACTGGTAAGGATGGGTGAACGCGGTTCAGAAGTTCAGAGTTCGGCCCGAACTTGGCCTGTTCGGACGACCAAACCCGAACCCAAATCCGAACACGAACTGACTGAACCGAACTCAATTCCAAACGTCAAAATGACCGAACAGTTCGGTCAGTTCTGATCGCGTTCGGGTGAGTTCGGGTGGCAAAAAAAGGGTCACCGGAAGGTCAAATGTGACAGGGAGGGGTAGTCATCTGAGGAGCAGACTTCCAGGCACCAGGGGTGGAGAGGCTTGCAAGAAATGAAACTATCTGTCTCCCCCCTTCCCAACACCTTCTGAGCTAGTCACTGTTCCTGAACAGCAGGCGTTGA
>QEPC01013565.1:1566061-1598643 GCA_003113815.1 Sphenodon punctatus
AAATCAGAGTGTGTTAAGAAACACAGACACTGGCGGCGCAGCTCCAACAGTCACTCACTCTCACTGCGATTGGGGATCAAGAGGGAGAAACAAGCTACAAACACACCTATTTATACTTAATGGTAAAGGCGGGACATGTCTCTCTGGGAAAGCCTTAGCCAATGAAATTGGGCATGTGGGTGTCGTCAGGGTTTGAGGGTTGATCATGCCGCCGGATCTCACGATACCTTGAGATGGCGGAAACATGATACAATTATCAGATAGCCACAAAGTTTCCGCGGACCACGGAAAGGGGAGTTGGCGCCGCTTATTATTGGAATCCGCAAAAGTTTTGCTTCCATTCGCCAGTTCCAATGCCGTGGTACCATTAGCGACAAACCGTAGCCGCAGCCCTCGGAAAGCTGCCTCTGCCGAACCGTGCCACGATGTGTGGAATAGGGGTTTCCGTCAGTAACCGCTGCCGTGGCGGCATACCGCTACAGCCCTAGTGGGCACCTGTGGGAATGGCACGGGTGGGTGGAGGTGCTTGTGCACTCCCACACTCCCCTCACCTTCACCCATCACCCACGCATGGAGCAATGGGTGCCAATGCCCAATGGCCCATGTGGTGATGGGTGGGGGACCATGGGAATGCACCTCCATGCACTGCCTATCAACCATGCCACCCACCCATCCCCCCATGCACCCATGCCCATTAGAAAAGGGTCATAGAAGACCCAACAAATGTGTGTTTGTGCCATTAGACATGTAGAAACTAATTTTACATCTCATGCATGATGATGATGATTATTATTAATTTTATTGTGTAGCCATAGCTATTACAATATAATCCAACAGAAACAAATACAATACACAAACCATATGATAATAACACAAAAATAACCAAATTTGCTATACCATAGTAAATAAAACACCCACTAACATTATTTTCCCACAACTTAACAAGGAACCAACCATAGAGGTTTTAGAGTTTAAATGGCCTCAGAGAGGAGAATTCTGAGACACTATAATAAAGAAAAGGTTTTGCCTCCAGCATACATCCACAATACCAAAGGATGCTACCGCTCTGGAGAACTCGGAATCCCTAGCACTAAGGAACTTCCGTTAAAGGAAGTTTGGGTGCTGACCATGATCAAATGAAGGTACAGAGACCAAATATTTGCTTCTTAGATCTGAAAATTCAGGGCAGCGAAATAAAATATGACAAATTGTGTCAGGTTCCTGGAAGACACAAAAACCACAATAACGATTTCCCCATGGAATTCCCACATATCGGCCTTCCAAAAAAGCAGAGGGAAAGACATTGCATCTAAGCTTTGTAAAGATTTATCTTTTCCCATAGTCCGGTCAGACAAACAAATAACTAGTCTCAAATCCAACTGGATCCAGTGGGGGAAATAAGCAGTGTCAGTGTCAGAGGGGGACAGGTTCTCAGGGGAGTATGGATGGGGGACCCCCCCCGAGGACAAGGAAAAGGAAGGGCCCCGTAAGGGAAGGGAACTTGCGGGAACAGGGTCTATCAGAGATGGGGCAGGGTATCGGGGAAATATGGTGAGGGAAACCCCACTCCCCTGCTGGTAAGAAGAGGGAGGACCCCCGTAAGGGGAGGGAGCTTGTAGGAAAGAGGACCTGTCAGAATAGCTTGGAACCCAAGAACCTACTCTCTTCTTGTGGCCAGGAAACCCAGCTTCAAAGAGGGTCTAACTCATCATCTTATGCTGGCCAGGTTCCTCATCCCCCCACCTGGGCATCCTGAGGTCCCAGCTCACAGGCTATGGGGGGGGGTGGACAGGGACATAAGGGAGCACCCCATGAGGGGATTGGACACACAGGCTATAGGGGGAACAGGCAGGTAAGGGAACACATCAAGAGGGAATTGGACACACAGGCTATGGGGGAAACAAGGAGGTAAGGAAACACACCAAATGGAGATTGGACACAGGCTATGGGGGAAACAGGGAGGTAGGGGAACACACCAAGTGAAGATTGGACACACAGGCTATGGGGGAAACAAGGAGGTAAGGAAACACACTAAGAGTGGATTGGACACACAGGCTATGGGGGAAACAGGGAGGTAGGGGAACACACCAGTAGGGGATTGGACACACAGGATATGGGGGAAACAAGGAGGTAAGGAAACACACAACACACAATCAATGGGGAATCCCTGCTACAGAGCAGAAAACTAGACACTACTCTACCATATACACAGCAAAAGTTCAAGTGGGGAAGACACATTGTTCCACCAGCTTCCTGAGGCCACATCCATGTTTAAGTACCATCTGTGGCCAATCAGGAAGGGGGGGACTAGGGAAACAAGCCCCATCTGGGAGAGGGTGCAGCCATGCAAAGGGCAGTAAGACAGGTTAAGGTATATAGAGGAGAAATGTGGGAGGTCAACAGGTGCACCAGGTGGCGCAGGCACCAAAAGCACCTCTCCCACATCCCAAGGCCAAGGGTTCGCACCCGGGACCTGACAGTACCCCCCTCCAAGACCCCCCCTCCCCACGCCTGATCCATAACTGACGATCCAGCAGGGCACCCTCAGAAACTCTTCTGTTATGCGACATGACACATCAGGGGGTAAACTGGAAGAGGCATAAGATAGCTTGAAAAAGTGAGGAGAGGGCTTGGAGCTGCACCTGGGTACTATGAAGTACACATAGTATGGGTAGGATGAGTGGCCAAGGTGGGGGGGCATGAAACACAGGACTGGTGGGAAAGGGAACAGGGCATGGAGAAGAGACCCAACAGGTAGGAGATGGCAAGGGAGAGGTGAGAGGTACAGAACAATAAACAGGGGAAGATATGGGCCGTATGACACTGCCAGCCTATAGGGTTTCCAGCAGGGTTAGGGCAACAGTCTTTGGTGGGTGGACTGCCAGTGGGGGCCTAACCGCAATTCCTGGTAGTGGGGCTGCCGATGGAGGCCGGGCAGTACTCGGTGGCAGAGTTGCTAGTAGTGGCCAGGCAGCAACCTCTGGTGGCAGGGCTGCTGGCAGGAGCTGAGCAGTCATTGCTGGTGGTGGGGCTACCAGTGGGAACTGGGCCACAATCTGCAGTGACAGGGCTGCTAGTGGGGGCTGGGGAGCAGTCTCTAGTGGTGCAGCGATCGACATGTGCTGAGTAGCAACCTTAGGGGGAAGAGCGACTGATGGAGGCTGTTCTGCAGGTTTGGCTGGCACGGTTGCTGGTGAGGGCTGGCTGGCTGTGTCCCTTAATGAGGTTAGGGACACAATTGAGGACACCAAGGACGTGTCGGCCTGGAGAATAGGTGTTGCCTGCCGTGGTCATTCTGCTGGTTCTCTGGAACTGGGGACTTGGGACCAAGAAGCCCTTGGCATCATGCTGCCTGCAACATCAGGTTCCACCAATGCAGGCTGTTGAGAGGCACCAGGACGCGGGTAGTCCCACAGGACTGGGCTCCTTGTTGTCCAGGGTGGTAGCACAGGGAGCTTCGGAAGCCTCCAATTAGTTGTGGACTGGACTCGTATCCAAGGAGCAAGATATGCATCCCTAAGAGTCCTGGACTCCCATCGGGCAGGTGGATGGCCGTGTCCAAGGCCCGGAGCCTTAGATAACCATGATGACACATGGAGCGATGTCTGCTGTGGAGGGTGGCATACAGTGAGTCACATGGACGTAACTACAGGCACAGCCGATGGCCCCCTTGGACTTGTTACTCCCCCGAGGCACAACACTGATGATGTTGAGGGGGCTTTGACACCCACGGTGGGGCCTTGCAGTTTTGTGCCTATAAAGGCCATACAGGGTGGCGATGCTATCCATGGAGGGGCCTGTGTCCAGGTTGCGGCTTCCAAGGCTGGACTATAACGGGCACCTATGGTGGGGTATTGCAATGTTGAGCCTATAAAGGACATCTGGGGAGGCGATGCTATCAGTGGAGGAGCCTTTGTCTGGGTCCCGGCTCCTGAGGATGGGCTATCAATGCCAAGGAGGGATTTTGATGAGTTGTCACCACCGCAGGTCGGTTGCCCGGGGGAATTCCTGGCATATCCAGCAGTCACCTGGGCCCTCTATAACTGGAAAAAGGTGGCCAGGGCAGGGTTTGAAATTTCATTCCCAGGGGCATCCTGGGTTGCCTGTGCCTGGACAGGGGGCTGTACCTGTTTCAGTGTTGTCATTAGAAAATCTGTCTCTGAGGAGAATATCTGGTAGCATGGAGTAAGACCCAGGGAAGCTAGGTGTACATATCCATCGTCCAGTCCTTCTATCTCAGACCCATCTGCTTCATCGGTGCTCACGTTTTCCCATGTGCCTTCCTCATCCGAATCAATACATGGGTCCTCCCATAGACCCCCAGAGGCCCGTGTGTTGGGGGGCAGGGGAGTTGACTGCTTGGCTGTATTCTGTGGGCCAGCCCTACGAGAGGTGGTTAGGGTCATGGCCAAGGTGGTCTTTCACCCTTGCGCTAAATACGCCAGCACCTGACGGTGCCCATCCCACATTATTGGGGATGGATCGAGGGCTCCAGGCTCGTGCTGCAAAAATGTTTCCACCTCTCGATAGAATGCCCATTTCCAGGGAACGGGAGGGGTTTGTTGAGAGGAAGATTCCGTATTCATCATGCTTGTCCTGGACTGGGGTGCAAGTTTGGTCTGACAGGAAACTAGCAACACAATGACAAGAGATCCACACCCCGGAGTCTTTGTGGATCAACTCAGCCCATGAGGGGGTGAGTAAAGGGAAGAGGGGTATATTGGGTGGAGCAAGCTGTCAGAGGGGGACAGGTTCTCAGGGGAGTATGGATGGGGGAAACCTGGTAAGGTAAGGGAACTTGTGGGAACAGGGTCCATCAGAGAGGGGACAGGATATCAGGGAAATATGGTGAGGGAAACCCCACTCCCCTGCCAGTAAGGAAGAGGGAGGACCCCTGTAAGGGGAGGGAGCTTGTAGGAAAGAGGGCCTCTCAGAATAGCTTGGAACCCAAGAGCCTACTCTCTTCTTGTGGCCAGGAAACCCAGCTTCAGAGAGGGTCTAACTCATCATCTTATGATGGTCAGGCTCCTCATTCCCCCACCTGGGCATCCCAAGGTCCCAGCTCACGGCATATGTGGGGGGAAAGGGAGATAAGGGAGCACCCCATGAGGGGATTGGACACACAAGCTATAGGGGGAACAGGGAGGTAAGGGAACACACCATGAGGGGATTGAGTGCACAGGCTATGGGGAGAACAGGGAGGTAAGGGAGCACACCAAGAGGGGACCAATCACACAGACTATGGGGGAAACAGGGAGGTAGGGGAACACACCAAGAGGGGATTGGACACACAGGTTATGGGGAAAACAAGGAGGTAAGGAAACACACCAAGAGGGGATTGGACACAGAGGCTATGGGGGAAACAGGGAGGTAGGGAAACACACCAAGAGGGGATTGGACACGCAGGCTATGGGGGAAACAAGGAGGTAAGGAAACACACCAAGTACACACAACACACAATCAATGGGGAATCCCTGCTACAGAGCAGAGAACTAAACACTACTCTACCACATACACACAGCAAAGGTTCAAGTGGGGAAGACACATTGTTCCACCAGCTTCCTGAGGCCACATCAGTGTTTAAGTACCATTTGTGGCCAATCAGGAAGCTGGGGGGGCGGGGTAGGGAAACAAGCCCCAGCTGGGAGAGGGTGCGGCCATGCAAAGGGCAGTAAAGACAGGGAAAGGCATACAGAGGAGAAATATGGGAGGTGAACAGGTCCACCAGGTGGTGCAGGCCCCAAAAGTGTCTCACCCGCATCCCAAGGCCAAGGGTTCACGCCCGGGACCTGATAGGCAGCTCTCTGTTCAGACAGGAGAGCACTCTTCCTCTGGAGCGCCTGATCTCCTAATCTCTTGCAAATAAGGGACCAAGCCCGCTCTGGCCCTACATGCCTTAGACTATCCTTAGAGAATCCAAGCTTACATACCTCTAACGCGACTGCTTTTCCCCAAAAACCCAGCAGTCCATGGTTAATAACTTAAACTAAGGAGAGACCTATCCTGGGGGGGGGGGGGAGACCTTAACCCAGTACCTGAGTAGCATCTGCAAGGCAGCATGCCCAACTGTAGGGCTCAAGGTTTCTGCTCTGAGTATCACCTGGGGGGGTACCCAATGGGACCCCCAAAACTGAATGCAGAAACCTATTTTGAATAACTTCCAACTTATATATATAAGGAACTCCCCATACTGGAAAAGCATATAAGGCCTGGGAGATTAACTTGGCCCTAAACAAGTGGAGAGCTGGAGAAATCAACTTGCCCCCACTGCCAAAATAAAAATTCATTCTTGCTGCTGCAGTTTGCCGAGCTTGGCACTTTACAGTCTCCAAATGAGATTTCCAACTGAATGAGGAGGATAGAATGACTCCTAAGTACTTGAAGGAGTTCATCTGCTTGATCAAATTGCTGCCAATCATCCAACGATGAAATTTACTAACCCTACGAGCCCCCAGCACCAATACCTTTGTCTTACTAAAATTTATAGACAGGATCTGTCGACTACAATAAGTCCCAAAATGTTGCATAGAGCGTCTGAGACCCACTAGCGATTGGGAAATTAACACGGTGTCGTCAGCATACAGGAGAGCTGGTATATTCCTGGATCCAACCACTGGAGCATGAGTGTCAATGCTCTTCATTAATACAATTACATCATTCAAGTAAATATTTTATAAAACAGGGGCTAATATACACCCTTGTCTTACACCTGCCAAAACCTAAAACTTCTTAGAAGGCGGCCAAGATTAGTCATACCTGATCTGCAGAGAGTTACCACTATGTAGCTTAATCAGCAAAAATAGTAGTCTTTGACTGAGTGAAGAGGTACTTAATTTGTTCCATAGTCGCTCCCTACTAACCAAATCAAAGGCCATTTGAAGGTCAATTAAACACAAGTAAAGTTTTTTCCGGCAAACAATGTATTTGTTAAGTATAGTAAAAAGGACAAGAATATGGTCTAAAGTTGATTTGCCTTTTTGGAATCCGGCCTGCTCTGGTTCAATTACATTGTTGGAGTCAAGCCAATGCTGGAGTTTATTCAATAAAAATCTAGCGTACAGCTTCCCAATCACGTTAAGCAAGCTGATGGGTCGATAATCCCCAGCATGAGATGGATCACCCTTTTTAAAAATGGGAATCACTACACTATTTAACCAAGAGCTGGGAATCTCACCAGATTAATTAATAGCTGTGAAAAGGGGGGCTAATATGTCTTCCCACCACTCTGGAGCAAACTCAGCTGTAATAAAATCATCTCTTGGAGCCTTCCCGATCTTAAAATGGGAGATTAGAGACAAGATGTCCTCAGAGGAAACTGGTTTCCATTAGTGAAATTGGTCTTTAGAAAAAGTATTGACACTGCACTCTGCGGGATGACAAATTGAAAATATACCCCCATAAAATTCTAGCCAGACCTCCGAAGAAAGAGCAGGAAGCCCAGCAGCACAACAACTCTTAGCCGACCGAATAATGTCCCAGAATTTCCTAGAATCTTTAGAGTTTGCGGTACTAAGTAGTACTGCCCAGTTCTTCCTTTGGAACTCGCGTCCGAAAGTTAGTCCTGACAATCTGTAGCTGTACCCTAAGAGCCTGAGTGGGCTTAAACTTTAGAGATCTGGCAATTTGACAGAGGTTAGCTCTTAAGGCTCGACAATCTCCATCAAATCAGGCAAAAGATCTATTTTTTGGAACTCCACCAGATCTCGGAATTGCCACTACTGAAAATAACCGGGTCAAAAGAGTATCATAATGCATCAAAATATCACTGCCCTGAGACTTTATATTATGACAAATCCGCATTATCTCTTCTTGCAAGATAAAATTTGCAAAAGAAGCTTTAGTATCAATTGACCATTTGGCGAGAACATAAGTCTCTGAACCAGCTGGCAAATGGCCACCCAGTTTATCAGTACTAGACTTATTCCTTTGACACCAGTCCCGGATTGTTAAGGCCAAAGGAAGATGTCTTGTCTCAAATCTAGGTTTAAACTTGAAGATCGAGAGTACTATGCAGAAAATCCTCTGAAACTAAAAAATAATCAATAACGCTAGATCCCTGCCAGGAATGAAAAGTAAAATTCCCCACTATATCCCCCCTTAACCAACCATTTAGGATCACCATATCTAAGCTATCTATCATTTTGGTCATATAACTAACCCCTGGACCCATCTCTCGGTCCTGAGAATGTCTGGGATTAGTAAAAGGAAGAGATACTGAGTCATCTAAACAAAGGATTAGTTGATATCCAGCAGGATTACCAGTCCTGGTGTTAAAGTCTCCTCCCATTAACAAAGGGGCCAGCTGAAAGATTTTTTTAGCCTCTTGAAAAAGTTCAACAATAAAACCCCATAAATCATGGGAATAATATGAAGAGATCACCGTGGGGAAATAAACATTACCCACCAATAATTCCATACCAGAGGGAAAAACACAGTGATAAATTGCAAGGTTGGATTTAGAGTAAGAGATAAGATTTACTTTCAACTTACGGGCTATTGGGGTTGATAATGCTAAACCCCCATTCGGTCTACCATACCAGAGGGAAAAACACAGTGATAAATTGCAAGGTTGGATTTATAGTAAGAGATAAGATTTACTTTCAACTTACGGGCTATTGGGGTTGATAATGCTAAACCCCCACTCGGTTTACTTTCAATTTACGGGCTATTGGGGTTGATAATGCTAAACCCCCACTCGGTCAGAAGGAGAGGCCTTTGTACAAAAAACTTCAAAACCCTTGCATGAAAAATCCTCAAGCATCCAGGTTTCCTGCAAAAGTATAATATCTAAACTTTCAATAATGACCAAAAAGTCAACGTCAAAAAGTCAAATATTGCTGGTCTTCCAACCAGCAATATTCCAACTTAAAAATGAAATCTTCAATTGAACATTTAAATTCTGTCATGAATCAGCCACTGATTGCAATACTGGTAAGGATTCAGGCAATAACTCAACTGCCGGAGCCACCGGGATAGGACAGTCCTCCAATAAGGAATGATTACTCGTTACCTGAGATTGAGATTTCAATAAAGAGGGTATAGACCGAGGCCTATTTCCCTTACCTGACCTCACCATCTCAGCTGGCCACAAGGACCTGCTTACTCTGAGCCGGCCTAGTCCCACCCAAAACTTCCGTGAGGTAAAGCAGGGAACCCTCTCCGTCATTTACAGAGACTTCAATAGCACTTCCCACTATAGGGGAAAAAGTCAAAGAATGCGGGTGCAAGGTCAGGAGAGGTAACACTTCCTTGGACAACTGTCCATCCCCATTTGCAACCATGGGGCCTGACCGAAGCCTGAGGACCTCCTTTGTGGATCGTAAATCTCCTAATTCTTTGCATAGTTGATTTAATCTAGCAAATTATTTCCCTTGGGTCAGCTTCAAAGAAGTAGGCACACCACTTTCCTCGTCAGGGGGAGGGGGTTGAATCTCAGGTATGACATCTTTATGAGTTTGGGGAGGATCAACATCCATACTGCGATCCCCAGAGTGTTTTCTTAAACTCAGAATATTAGGGGAACCCAGTTGATTAGCCGGTTTTGAACTCCCACTGAGGCTAGATTTTGAACAGAATGAGAAGCTGGAATTTTATTCCCAGATCCAGCACCCGTATAAATCTCTAAGGGTGATGAATTTTTATCCAATATGCAAAGATTTTCTGCATCTGCCTGAAAAACTCTAGAGACAAAAATTGCTTGACTGCTTAAAAAAGCTTTTTTTCTCAAGAATTAAAGAAATCAAGGCAATAGATTTGAAACTAATGTTTACCATTTGCCTATCCTTGGTTCTGGCCAATAAATCCACAGACATAATATCATGTCTGGTTACCAATATATTTAACAAAAGTCTTAAATGTTCAGCAATGTCTAACGGGGTGTTCCAAGAAGGAAAACGACCTCCAGGCAAGGGCAAGATGGTAAAAATTAAATGTTTTTAAGGATCCTAAAGTTCTTAGATCTCTCTGGGGAAGATATTTTTAATGGCACTGAGGAAGAAGAGGGGTTTGTTACAACAATCTTCTCAACTAATGGGGGAGGCCTTAAAGAGGTGTTTGATTGCTTCGGGACTGGATAGAGCTCCCCTAGAGCTCCCACTGCATGATTATTGCAGCCCATACGTACAGATAACAAATCCATTTTTTCGTGCAGCTGGTTTAACTGTAGAAACATAAACCACAAGGTCTCAGTAGACAAAGCTACATGATCAGTGAGAAAGTCAGTAAGACGCTCATCTACTGGAAAGTTCATACTCGCTGTTTATTGCCTGGGACCGATAACTTGAGTCAAGATGGTCTTTAACCAAGGAGGGGCAGGGAGATTGTCCACTAAGCTGAATAATTGTAGAATCCTGCAAATCCATAAGAGCCGAAAAACGATTCTCAAGTTGGAGATCTGGATGTTGACTTTTCATCTTTGGAGCTGGGGCGGCCGCTTTGTAAAGGAAGCTGTCCATCCTTTTCTGCTTAGATGATATAGCAACAGTTGGAGACACAATTGCCACCTCGGCCCTTAATCTTTTATTACCATACATAACTAAAAGTAAAAATAAACTCAAAAAGGGGAACCCCCTGGCACACCTGGCCAGCGCCTAAGGCCACACGCACAAGGGCATGCCCTTGCGCGCACTGTCATTAGGCTTGCCAGCCATGACGCATGCCTACGGCACTTGCCATAGGGACCAGCGTCCTTTTGAGAACAGGCTCCTCTGGGCACAGATGTTAACTATCAGGGGCCCCACATCACCATGGGCTAATACCACGAGATAGATCCCACAAAAACTCAGGATTGGCTCCAATCAGTCCTGCTCAAAAATACAAATAAAGACAATAATAATAGCAGCTGCTTAGAAGCAAAAGTAGTCCTTGTCTCGGGGTGATCAGAAGCAGTGACTCCTAGCACTATCTGGCCCACGCTCACTCACTCCAGCTCTTATGAATAGACACTGAATGCTAGGTGGCTACATTTTAAATGAATATGAACAATACACACTTAACATTTCTGTAAATGTTGCCATTAATTGGTGAACATTAAGGATCTCTTGTTTACTTACTACAATTTTAAGAAGAGCACCGATAGGATGTTGAAAGCATGTCTAGATGTGCAATTCCCAAATTGAATGGCTCATTAACTGGCCAGAAAATATTCTGACTGTGCAGTATTTCATAAATGTACATATTTAAGAATAAATAAATAAACTCACATTCTCAATCAAAAGGAAAACAACTTTGTTCCAAGGTTGAATTAGTTAACTTGGTTTATTTTGGAGATGTGATTTTTGGCTGTTTTTAATTCATGCACTGTATTAATGATGCCAGCTGGGAATATCAACACTAAACCCAATTGCAAATGTCAGCCAACAATTAAGGAGCAAAATTACAAACTGGTACTAATGAGTAGGGATGGTCTGCCGGAGGAAATTGTGGTTTGGATCTGTTTTTGGTTTGGAGCCTGCAATTTCAAGACTTAAAAACGGATCCATATTACTGATCCATGACCTGCGCCAAGATATAGATCGGGTTCGTTCGACCCTGCTGATCCTGTGTCGGCTGTATTTGATACTGTTGATCATGAGATGTTGGTGACACTTCTGCTGGACTATGCAGGAGTGGGCGGGATTGTCCTTGAATGGTTATACTTGTTCCTGACTGAAAGAACAGAGCAGGTGGTTCTTGGGGACTATTTTTCATCATACCATGACCTTTCATGTGGAGTTCCGCACAGTTCTGTCCTGTCCCCTCTCCTGTTCAATGTGTATATGCAGCCGCTCAGCGAGGTGATTAGGAGGTTTAGTGTACGGTGTCATCAATATGCTGATGACACCCAACTGTACCTCTCTTTTTCAACAGACCCAGGCCCGGCACTCTCGGTACTTACTCGGTGCCAGGCGGCTGTGAGGGACTGGATGAGGGCTGATCAACTGTGGCTGAATCCTGACAAGATGGAGGTGATGCTAGTGGGTAAGGTGATGGAATTGGTGGCCCTCATCATTAATGGGGTCTGTCCTCTATTGACCTCCCAGGTACAGTCTAGGGGTGCTCCTCGATACGCAGCTCCACCTGGATCTCCAGGTGGAGGCTGTGGCGAGGAGTGCTTTCCACCAGTTGCATCTGGTGTGACGGCTTTGGCCATTTCTTTCGGACTCTGACCTGGCCACAGTCATCCATGCTTTCATCACCTCTCAACTAGACTACTGTAATGCACTCTACGTGGGGCTACCCATGGTGACGGCTTGGAAATTGAAGCTGGTGCAGAATGCAGTGGCTCATCTCCTAGTGGGACTGGGACACCGGGAGCATATTACACCAGTGCTCCGCTCTCTGCACTGACTGCCGGTGATTTTCCAGGCCCAATTCAAGGTGTTGGTTTTAGCCTATAAAGCCCTAAATGGTCTGAGCCCTGCCTATCTGCAAGACTGCCTCACTCCCTGTGTCCTGGTTCGGACCCTGCAATCGTCTGGGAAGGCTCTGCTTGAGGTTCCCTGAGTTTCTCAGGTGGCCATGCAGGAGAGGGCATTCTTAGTGGCCATGCCGTGCCTATGGAACTCCCTTCCATTGGCGGCTCGGATAGCCCTGGATCTCCCTTCTTTTCGGAAAAGTTACAAGACCTGGCTATTTCACCAGGCATTTGCCGGGGGGGAGGGCGGAGAGGGTGGGGGTAGAGGGTGGTTGTTTTCTCTGTTTCCTCCTTTTTATGATGTCTTTTAATTGTTTTTATTGTTGTAAGCTGCCCCGAGCTGCCTGTGACAGGAGGGGCGGGGTAATAAGTTTTATAAATAAATAAATAAATTAATAAAATATTGAAATCAATTAAAAACATTAAAATAATATTTTTTTTAAATGTGCAAAATGGCTACTAGACCATTCTGCACAAGCACTCCTTTTCCCAAAATGGTGGTGGCAGCACTGATTCTATTTTGGAAAATGGAAGCCAGTCTAAACATGTGAAAAATGGCTGCCGTGCATGCGCAACCAAAAAGGGTGCACATGAGCAAATGGTCTGGTGACCATTCTGTGCACGTGCAGTAATTCTTAATTTTAAAAAAAAAGATGTTTAGAACTCAACCACAACAGGTGCATTGTGGTTCAGTACAAGCTGATCCTTAACAGCCCATTAAGAGCAGTTATGAATTGAATCCAAAGCCAAATGCCCAACCCCTACTAACTAGTAAGGTACAATACTCCATATTTTAAATAAACCTCTATTTACTGAACATCATTCCTCTGTTAATTACTATGAGAAATCGTCACAGAATCAGAGCACATTTTATTGCCCTTGGCAAAAGAAGGGGTGATGTAATAAGGGACATACAAAAGTAATTTTAAATATCTGAACAATTATCCAGAATGGACAACAAAGTTAAACAAAAAGGCTAATAGATACCAATGTCAGATTATTATCTGCTTGGGGTCTCAAGCACTTGTCTCCACACAACATCATACATATTTTATATTGTTCCAAGAGTCACTCAAGCACGTATCACTAACACACAGAATTCCAATGAGTTGGACCATCTGTTCCGGCTTACATTTTGGAAAGTTACCACATTTTCACGTAGCATTTCCCACCCTAATATTGGCATGATGTTTGCTAAGAGATGCAGCAGGTCAAATTATGGCACTAAGAGCTAGGACCTCCTGAGTTCTGTTCCTGGCACTGGTATTTAGTTGCTGTGTGGCCTTGGAATGTAACTTGCCATCATGCTGTTTACCCATCTGTACTATGAAGATAATATTTGCATACCTAGTTCACTGGAATGTTGCAAGGATTCATTTCTTCATGTCTACAGTTTGTAAAGGTAAATTACTGGATTAATATTAATTTGTTTTTTATTTTAATACCTTTTTTCATTAGATACAGTTGGCTCCAAATGAAAAGTGGAGAAGTCAAAGAAAAGGAAGAGAAAGGAATCAAAACAGGGTATTTGATATACTTTTATTTGTTTTTAAATTTATTTTTAAAAAATTTGCTACCCTGCCCCTCCTGCCATAGGCAGCTCGGGGCAGCTTATAATTAGCAAATTAATAATTTTAAAAGCAACTAAAATAATACAAGTGTTCATTTTGTACAACTACTTTTCTAGTGGTCTTATCAATTTCTGATTGAGTTTTCAGCTGCAATGCTTGCAAACCTAACCAAAAATCATTTATTTATTTATTTATTTATTTATTTATTTATTCGCATTTCTATGCCTCCCTTCCCACTAGGGCTCATGGCGGTTTACAATCCATAAAACAAAACAAAAATACGTACAATATAAACTCCCACCCTCACCTCAAAACACCTTCCCCATAACCCTACCCAGAAACCCAACCACCCACGCCTGCCAATGGTTTTACAAATAAAAAGGTTTTACACTGCCTCCAGAAGATACTTGGTTTGGGCTCAAGTGAACCTCCTGAGGAAGGTTCCACAAAACCAGGGAAGCAACCGAGAACATCCTCTTATGCATCCCCGTCCCACAGACATGGGTAACAGATGGAACCTGCAAGAAGGTGCTCCCAGCTGACTGTAGGGACTGCAACGGGACATGATAAGTCAGGCGGTCTTTCAGATATATGGGTCACAGACTGTTTAGGGATTTAAAGTCAAAAACAGCACCTTGAATTGTTCCTGGAAAGCTATCGGTAGCCAGCGCAGACTTCGTAGCACTAGTGCAATGTGCTCCTGGTGTACCAGCTGCAGCCTCTGAGCAGTCATCAAGGGCAGCCCCATGTAGAGTGTGCTTCAGAAATCTAGCCTCAAGGTGACGAAAGCATGGATGATGGTGGCCAGATCCGAGTCAGAAATAAAAGGCTGCAGCTTCCTCACCAGATGGAGTTGGTGAAAAGTGCTCCCGACCACTCCACCACCTGATGTTCCAGTTGCAATGACGGATCCAAAAGCACTCCAAGGCTGTGAACCTGAATGACCAGAGGGGGTCGGACTCCATCAATAACAGGTGTCCCAGTCCCCTCCAAGTCACAATACTGGTCAACCATCATCACTTCAGTCTTATCAGGATTCAGATTCAGTGAGATCACCTCATTCACTCCCTGACAGCAGCCAGGCATCGGGTAAGCAATAAGATTATAGGTCTTGGATTGGAAGAAAAGGACAGGTAGAGCTGAGTGTCATCAGCATACTGATGACACCTCACCCAAAACCTCCAAATGATCTCATCCAGCGGCCTCAGATAGAGATTGAATTAGAGGGAGGACAGAATAGAACTCTGTGGGACACCACAGGGGATGTCCCAAAGGGGACAATGAGCAATCACCTATCACCACCCACTGGGACCTCCACGCCAGGAAAGCATGAAACCACTCAAGAGCTGTCCTGCTCACACCCTCCAGGTCCCGCAGTCATGTCATGTAAACAACATCCCATGATCAACTATATCAAAGGCCGCTGAAAGATTTGATAAGATTAACAAGGGATATTTCCCCTTGTCCATCTCAAGGCACAGATCATCAACCAAAGCCACAGGCACATTCTCGGTGTTATACTCAGGACAAAAACCTGACTGAATCAAGCCCAGGAATACATTAGCTTCAAGATGAGCCTGGAGCTGTTGAGGAACCATCCATTCAATATAACCTTCCCTAAAAATGGAAGGTTAGAGACAGGCCAATAGCTGGCTGTGGAGTCAACATCCAAAGATGGTTTCTTAAGCAGGGGTCAGACTACCACAGTTTTAAGAGGATCTGACACCACCCTTTCCCGTAGGAAGGCATTGGCAATCCCAGCCAAAAATAGCCCCACATCTCCTAGCTGGCTTTCACCACCCAGGAGAGGCAAGTATCTAATTAATAACTGGTTTCCCTCTTCACCGCAAGCACCTCCCTCAATTGGGTGATACCTACTGAAAGTGATCCAAACAAACAGGACAAAACTGAGCTTCCATAACCCCAGAGTCTGACTCTGCAGTTGAAATGGAAGCACCCAGGTTGTAGTGAATACAAGTGATTTTGGGTATTTTCAGACGATACGGCGGCCGTTGGCCCCGTACCGGCACCAACGGCTTCGTTCCCTGCCGGGGTCACCCCGTAACGGCACAACAGACGTGCCGGGGGGATCCCGGCGGGGAAAGTGGGAGGGGCCGCGTGGCACAACGTGCGGCCGCGCGGCCCTGCACCCTCCACGCACCCCGCCGCCCGCCCTCCGAGGAGACGGGCGGGCGGCGGGGCCAATGCGGCCGCTGCGGCTGGCCGATCGTGCCACGGCCCGACGTTACTTTTCCTTGGCCACGGCCCGGGGTCCGTCTGACCACGCTTCCCGGGACCTTCCCCCGGCTAGCCCGGGAAGCGTGGTTCAAACGAACCCCATGTGGGGATTGAACGTAGCCAACATCTGGCGCGCCGCGACCAGACGTACAGGACACGGTGACCACAGGTGGGTATTCACCGTGGTTCACCGTGTTAACGTAACATCTGAAATCACCCTATGTCTGCAAAGTAATGAATTAGAATGTCACAACGGACATTAGATGACTCCATTTCCTGGTGGAGATAGGCAGGGTTAACCAGGCCCCTCACCACCAAGAACAGTTTGCTGGACAAGACTTTGCAGACACTATGATAGTGGATAATAATAATAATTATATTCATAATAATAATAATAATAATTGTAATATTCATCATCATCATCCTCATAATCTTTATTGTACTGGCCATAGGCCATGACAAAACAGAATATGCATTGCATACAAAATAAAATTGAGTTAATACAAACATTCCATAGAATGAAAGAACAATGGCTCAGAAGCCTATTACTAAACATTAGGGGTGGGACTACCGGATGATCCGGCATCTGATACTGCCAGTTTTGGGGTGTACCGGCAGTATCGGATTACCCGGTAATCGGGGCAATTTACCGGATTCCCCCTGTGCCAGATTTTTTTACATTGCGGCCATTCAAATGAATGGCCGCAATGTAAAAAAAAAACACAGAAAAAAAGCAGACACTTTCCCTCCCCCATCCAGGCTGTGCGGGTGGAAGGGGGGACACCACCCTGCCCAGCCTTTTTTTTTTAAATTTCCCTAAGTCCCTACCTCGCCCACCCAGGGATCACCCTACCTTGCCTTCAGCTCCGGGCGGCCGTGGCGGCGGCGGTGGTCCGGCGGCCGGCTTCAGCTCTGCTGTGGCTGCCAGCTTCAGCATGCTAGTGATGCTCTAGGCCTTCTGGGGAACCTGGAAGTTCCCTGGAAGGCCTAGTAGTCCCTACCTGGAAGTCCCTACCTCACCCACCCAAGGATCACCTTACCTTGCCTTCAGCTCCAGGCGGCGGCGGTGGTGGTCCGGAGGCAGGCTTCAGCTCTGCTGTGGCTGCTGGCTTCAGCATGCTAGTGATGCTACTAGGCCTTCCAGGGAACTTCCAGGTTCCCCAGAAGGCCTAGAGCATCACTAGAATGCTGAAGCTGACAGGCACAGCAGAGCTGAAGCCGGCCGCCGGACCGCCGCTGCCGCCGCCGCCGCCACCACCTCCCGGAGCTGAAGGCAAGGTAGGGTGATCCCATGGTGGATGAGGTGGGTGATCCCTGGGGTGTGTGTGTGTGTTAAACCACCCTCCACCCCAGGGATCAAAAGTACCGGTACACTTACCTGATATTGGTGCGGGCTCTGGGTCACCACCGGTGGCTCCGGCCCAGAGCTCAGGGACTTAGGGGAATTAAAAAAAAAAAAATCCAGGCTGGGCAGGGTGGGTGGGGGGTGTCCCCCCTTCCACCCACACAGTCTGGGAGGGGGAGGGGGGAGGGTTTTTTTTTCTCCATTGATTTCAATGGGGACAGTTCCCCATTGAAATCAATGGGAAAAAACCGGTACCGGTATACCGGTATTAATCCGGTATGCCGGTATTTTGAAATCTGGGAACCGGTAAATCTGGTACCCGATATTTGCCTGGATGTCCCACCCCTACTAAACATACAAAACAAACCAGCCCAGTTACCAGCAGTCAAACCGGATACCGCCTACCAACTCAGGCATTTTATTTCACCGTTTTCAGCTTCTTTACCCTGGTTATTTGCATAAGAGAGGCAAAAAGAGCTAACATCTGGGTAAGCTGTTGATTTTCATCAGAAAGAAGATATACTATCTTCTGTGTTATTGCTAAATTAGGGGAGATTACTATCTTCTCCCACATTCTCCTACATAGATGGGAAAACATTGGGCATACAAAAAGATAATGAACAATATCCTCGACTTCAAATAGGCAATAAGGGCACAATCTGTCCACATAGGGGGTACCTAAGTACCTCCTTTCCAGCACCATTGAAGGCATGATCTGGAGCCGTAAGGCAAAAAATGCTTGCTTATGTTGGAAAGGGAGGTCCCGCTTGATGTAGTCTGCCTCCCCCCTCCCCCCCGGTTTGGGGATCAAGTGCTGATACCAAGGTGATGTCCTAATCACAGAAACCGCTGATCTAGAAGTTTGGACATCAAGATCCATAATCCTGGATTTCAACATTTTCTTTATCTCTTTAAATGGAAAGTTCTTCAGGAATAGATATGGCAATTCAATCCCGTTCAGGCTAGCATTAATTTTATTCCACCAAAGGGAGGTAGGGTAATCTTTATTCAGTTTTTCATATAGGCAGATATTTACTAGCTCAGCCTCATGAGCAGAACTGATTTTAAACAGATTTGATAGCATTGACTCCATTAAATATGCCCTCAGGGAATACACCCCCATCTCCAGTCTGAATAAGACTGCTGGTGTTGAGTTCGGCACCTGCATCAGCCTCCTCAAGAATTTATGGAGTATTGGTTCCAACATTTTCAGCATGCCCGGCGAGACACCCCAGAGTAAAACCCCATACCTCAGTTTCGCTATTACCTTAGCATGGAATACCTTTAGAGCAGGAACAAACCTTTGTCCCCCCTTTGTGGAATTTTTTTTACAAATTGTCCCCATAGTTCCCATTACACTCGTCTTTAAGGACTGAATGTAAGGAACCCAAGATCCATTATGGGAGAAAACTACCCCCAAGTAGGTAAAACATTTTACCTGCTCAATTGGGGTTAAATCCATCTGCCAGTGTTCCTGCTTGAATTTGTGCCTAAAGACCATAACCTTTGTTTTCTTATAGTTAATTTTCAGATCTTGTAGACTACATTCCTTTGAGAAATCCTCCAATAAACGTCTCAAACCCAGTTCTGAAGTAGATAATAACACCATATCGTCTGCATACATTATGAGTGAGATCCTCCTTAGGTCTACTTTGGGGGCCATATAATTTCCTGTGCCCTGCAATTTTAGGATAAGATCGTTTACATATAAATTAAAGAGTAAAGGGGCCAAAAGGCACCCTTGCCTAACACCTCTTGTAGTATCAATTCTGCTAGAGAGGTGACCTAATTTATTAAGCCTAACTCTTAAACCCGTATCTGTATAGAGGGATCTTATTAGCATCAGCAACCTTTGATCCATATTTAGACGTAACAGTTTTCCCCATAGTTTCTCACGGTTTATCAAATCAAACGCAGATGAATAATCTACAAATGCAGCATACATGTTTAACTCCCTAGCTTTATATTTTTCCACCAAGTGAGTCAAAAGGAAACAATGATCCACAGTGCTTTTATTTGGGAGAAAACCTATCTGCTCCGCTGTGATAATTTGATTGTGGTAGATCCATTGTTGTAATTTATTTAGCAGTATTCTGGAATATAACTTTGAGATAATCGGTAGTAAACTGATAGGTCGATAGTTTTTAGTATCAGACCTATCCCCCTTCTTGTAAATGGGAACAACCACTGCTGTTTTCCAAAATTCTGGGACCGATCCAGCGTTATTAATCAATGTAAAAAGATTAGCCAGGGCTGTAAGCCACCATTCTGGCATTGCCTTGAATAAATCCGAGGGGATAAAATCATCCACCGGGGCTTTGCCATTTTTTAACATCTCTATGGACTCATAAATCTCTTCCTCCCTGACCGGCTCCCATTCTGCAGAAGCAGAAAATCCCTCCTCACTAACAATTTCCAACGGGAGACTAGAATTAAATATCTCCCTAAAGTGTCGTTCCCATTTGTCACTTCTTATTCTTGGATCAACCAAGTGTTGTGGACCCACAATAGGGCCATTCACCAACTTCCAAAATAATTTCCCATTGTGGGTCTTAAGCGCTGTAAGTAATTGGTTCCATTTTACTATTTGGGAATCCTGTCCTTTCTTTTTTAATAGGGATCTATACCGATGGTATTTAAACCTATACTGAGCTAAGAGTACCCTATCATAGCTTTAAGGGCACGTAAACATTTCCGCAGGTCGGCACGGCAGTCCCTGCACTCTGCATCCCACCAATCTCTTACACTCCCCCTATTCTCCCTTATTATAGGGGTCTTGGTCAGATAAGGCTTTAGTAGGCCCAGGAGATCTTCAATAGCTAGTCTAGCTGATTCCAAATCCAAGGTTGTCTCTAACCGGGCCCTCAGGTCATTTACATAGTACGTAGCTAGAAAATCAAGGATTTCTCATGCAAGAGTTTCAGACCAAAGCTTTCGTACCCTACCTGTCTGATCTGCCAGCTCTTTAGAATGAAATTTAGGAGCCACAGGCAAGGCTACAGCTCCATTAAAGGTCACGCAAATGGGGAAATGGTCGCTCTCAACTCTATCTCCCACTGTGAATGACTCTACATATTGCAGCAGTGAGAGGGAGACCAGGGCATAATCTATAGTACTTCCCCCATGTAAAAATAGGAAGGTTAACTCTCCGGGGACATCCGCCCGGTAATTCCCATTCAAAATATATAGATTATTGTCCAACACCAATTCAAAAAGTAATTTCCCCTCTTTGTTTGTTTTCTGATCCCTAGAAATACAACCTTCATTCCAATTCTCTTCTGGATTAAGTAAATTAATTTGCTGCAAATCCTTCCAACGGGCTAGATTTGTCGGACCATTCTGGCATTAAAGTCTCCCAAGATAAATAACACTCCTCTTGCTTCAAAACCAGAAAAAGCTTAAACTGAGCCCAAATAGCCACGTCGGAAGGTGGGAGGTATACATTAACTAACAGAAAAGAGAGCCCTATCATGGGGATATCACAGTCTAGCATAAGGATACTGTTCTCATAAGTATCAACTAATTTAATCACGGCCTGCAATTTATATGAAATAAATATACCTAGACCACCAGCAAGGCAGCCCTTACGGTGCAATCTCCTCACTGGAAGAAGCCAACTATGATATCCCTCCAGATAGAACTGGTTATCCTCAACAAGTCATAGTTCCTGAAGGCAGATTATGTCATACGATCGTAAATACAAAATAAAATCTGGATCTAGCACCTTATTTGCCCAACCAGCTATATTCCACGATCCCACCCTCATACTCCCATATCCAACTATGGCTGGGATACAGAGTGCACCACCTCATGGCACCACCAACTGGCCTGTACTTACTAAGTTAGATTCTTGTGCTACTCCCACCCTTTGCAACATGTCCTGGGGCTCTCCTGGAACTACTGCTTGTTGTCTTTTTATTTCGGCAATCATAGCAGAGTTCTCCAAAACCTGCTCCAGCTGTCCCCCCCTCAGGGGATCAACCTCTACCAACACTTTCCCCTGTTTATTCCCAAGGCTGCTGGAGCTTAAATCTATGATAGAACCCTTACCAGGGTCTCTTGCCAATATATCCGGATCACAAAAAATATTGCCCAGAATTGATGATTCCTTCCCCTCTAAGCAGCTTACAAATGCCGCATGGGGCAATTTATCCTGGGTTTCATGAGAATTCGTTCTATCTAAGGTTCTTTGTTCTATTACACCTTTTTCACCTCCCACTTGTTTATATAAATTCATTAATTGCTCTACAAAACCTCTCTGGGTTAGAGATAACTGCTTCACCTGGATGTTAGAGTTGTCATTCTTAGTGGACTGTAAGATACTCTTGGGACTTCCATTTTCTATTGGGCCTACTCTATTGCCTCTACATCAATCAAATTTGGAGCAGGAGCCTTTAAACTCTCCTGATTAGGTATTTCCTACCCCCCCCCCNTTGGAGCAGGAGCCTTTAAACTCTCCTGATTGGGTATTTCCCCTCCCCCCGATTTGAAGCTACCTCGATCACAGAATGTACGCTTATTTAGAGGATCATGGGGTTGGTTAGGGATCCTATTTTGCAAACTAGGAGATATCTCCTTATCAAACACTGGAGAGAGATAGACCACACAATTATTGAGCAGCTGCTCGCATTAAAATAACCACGTCACCCACATGGGCGTATCAAATTCTACATTAATCACCCAATGGTTTTCAAAGCAAATAATGTGGGAGAGAGTCCTTATAATTCTATGGGTAACAGGCAAACCTGTAATTACACGTAGATGCTCTGCTACATCAAGGGCCAAAGCCCACACTGGAAGGCTACCTAATGGAAGTGGTAGCACTGTTAAAATTGCATTATCAGAAAGATGTCTGAGTGAACTGAGATCTTCCAACACAATAATCCGCCCTGGCTTTACAGGGTCCATTGCTGTGGCAACATCAACCTTGGAGGGAGGCAAAGCCCCCATAGCATCTTTTTTAGAAATGGCTGCCAGTGGGTTCTCCCCTGGTGTAACCAAAGAGCTAATTGTAGTCTCAAATTCATTCATCCTTCTACTTTGATGATGTAATTGATCAAAAACATGAGAGATCGTCTGAGCGGTCAATAAAATATGCCTAGCTAAATACGAGGTATTATTAACCTGTTCAATTTGTCAAATATAATTCCCTATCACCACTGTGGGATCCGAAGAATCAGACTTAGATAAGGCAGATATATCCCCCCCCCCCCCGCAATCAAAAAGCTGGCATTTGACCGCATAGCTGGGGAGGAGTGTAATTTCAGTGGAGAGATATAACAGTCCCCCTTCCCAGCCAACTCAAGGTTACGTCTGGGGGTGAAGAAACAATTGATCTTTCTTTCTTTCATCAGCTTACTTTCTGGGGGGGAAATTAACGCATCCTCCAAATGGGAACATTTCTGTGAAGACATACCTTAGTTCCTCTTTCTAGTATCTTCAGCTTTTGTTCAGGGGGCTCAAAGATCACTCTAGAGGCTCACCATCACCTACAATATCTGCCAGGGAAGAGGGAGTTAAAAAGAACAAAACAGGAGAACAGAACAGGGGAAGCGGCACCGGCCAAGCCGGCTCCTAAGACCGCATGCACAAGGGCATGCCCTTGCGTGCGCAGCCCTTAGGCGCAATGCCCAGGTGCGTGCCTCTGACACCGCCTCTGGCAGCTCAGTTCTTTTGGCTCCGGGCTCTGCCATGCAGCTCAGCCCCTCCGCTCACTCACAAGTCCCAGTCAATTGAACTTGATTAGGGAGCCCTCAGGACAGCAATCCCTCTTGCCTGTGCGAGGAGTGCGGTCCTGTCTGTCTCTGTCTCCTGCGGGATCATAGTGGAGAAGAAAGCTTTGTTCGCCACCATCACAGCCACTGCAAACAAAATGATCTATGCTGCAATCGGTCAGCTTCAGCATGAATCAAGTACCCCCTGCACTCTGTTTACCCTCTCGCTTCAACCACCTCACCTCCTCCATATACCAGGAAGATTTGTGCTGATGAAGCTGTGGCAAAGGACACCTGGGTGCAACCATGTCAATGGCCATGGTCAAGATGTCATTCCGCCAGGCAACCAGGACAGCAACAGAGTAACACTCTCCTACCTAGACCAAAACAGATAGAAAAAACACAGTAGTTCAACATTGTAAATTAACATATTCATCTTGCTGGATTGTGCATCCTGTAACTTAATTGTGAATAGAGTTTTGGACAAATAGCACCAATTTTCTTTCGAGTTCAGTTGCTGGTGAGTAAAGTTTTTCATGCTACGGTAGTGCGGATGAAAGAAAAGGATTATTCCAAAATCAAGCAAATTTCAGCAAGCAGTCACAACTACACATGCTGTCCAAAATGAATGTTTTGGGGGTTCATCACTCAAGCTCTGTGTTGGAATAAAGAGTTCTACCAAAGATGATCTGTATAGCCAAAACAGAGTTAGTTCCACTGGGACTAGTTGATCAAGAGCATCAAAGTATATGTAGATGGATAAAAAACAACCCTGATATTTTATCACAAATCAAGATAGAAAACATCTAGAAAAGCTGTATTTTCTAGAAATTATGGGTTAGAGTTACATCCTGTGTGGCTCAAAAACTTACATACTCTAATCAACAGCAGTTGGTCCAATAAAAGATATTACCTGAACTACTTTATCTCCATTCATATTCGGGACCAACAAAGCAACCATTCTCCTTTTGAACTAGACATATATATAGAGGATTTATTTAGGCTGTGGGGAACCTCTGTTAGTGAGAGCATGCAAGCATTTAGTCCTTCCTCAAGGGTCCTTCCTCAAGCATGTGAAAAGTCAGAACTACAAACTGAGCAAATGAAGGACATGTATGGGGACGGGTATGAGGCCTGAAGGAAGGAGCCTGATGCAAAGAGCCAAGCCGTGAGTTGATGCTAGCCAGTAGGGATGGGCAAACAGATTGCGGTTTGGGTTCGGCCATTCGGTTTGACTGCGTTCGGTTCATCCGTTCAGTTTGACCATTATGTTCATTCGCTGGGTTCGGGTTCGGACGTTCGGTTCAGCCGTTCAGTTTGGGTTCGGCTGGTCGGGAAATGTTTTTATATGGTTTTATAAATTTGTTTTTTATATGGTTTTTTGGTTTTTTATTTGGTTTTTTATTTGGATTTATATGGTTTTTGGTTTTTTATTTGGTTTTTTTGTTTTTATATGGGTTTTTTTATTTACCTTTTTATCTAATATTATATATATATATATCTACACTAAATCTAACTGCTATTGTTATGTGCTATTCTAAATTCTAGGAACTAAATGGATTATCTAATAAGTACACAGGCCTACTCCTACAAACACTAAAACTAAATCACTAACACTGTCTCTATCACTAAGCTAACTCCTACAACTCTCTCTCTCTCTATCCCCCCATCCCATATCCATATCCATATCCAAATATATATATATATATATCCATATATATGGATATATATATGGATATACATATGGATATATATACAGCCCATATATATGGGATGGGGGGTATCACATAACAGAAGAAGAGTCTGTAGTGAAATACATACATTACATACTCAATGGGTCTGTACAGTGCATAACACAAGGTTTCAGTTTATGGTTTAAGTTTCATTTCATTACAAAACTGAAATGAAACTTAAAGCAATCTAAAAATCCTACTCAACGCCTGCTGTTCAGGAACANTTCAGGAACAGTGACTAGCTCAGAAGGTGTTGGGAAGGGGGGAGGCAGATAGTTTTGTTTCTTGCAAGCCTCTCCACCCCTGGTGTTTGGAAGTCTGCTCCTCAACTGACTACCCCTCCCTGTCACGTTTGACCTTTCAGTGACTTTTTTTTGCCACCCAAACTCACCTGAACACAATCCGAACTGACCGAACTGTTCGATCATTTTGACGTTCGAAATTGAGTTTGGTTCGGTCAGTTTGTGTTTGGATTCGTGTTTGGGTTCAGTCATCTGAACAGGCCGAGTTTGGGCTGAACTCTGAACTTCTGAACCGCGTTCGCCCATCCCTACTAGCTAGGCTGAGGACTGTGTATGGCTGGGCTAAGTGTATGTGATTGTTATGTGCTTGATGGAAGACTGGCCAGAGGTCTGATGCCTGGCCTGAGAACTGTCTACTTGTAATGAATAAACTGAGAATGAGATTTAACTCTTGAGTGTCTGTCCTCCTGGGACCTAATCCTGTAAACACTCACACACAGCCAGTGGGTACCCTGCTACACTATAGTTATAATGTTTTATATGCTGAAGAAGGGCTCCATGTGGCCCAAAAGCTTGCATGCTCTCACCAATAGAAGTTAGTCCAATGAAAGATATATTTGATCTTTATTTCCATCTCTGTCCAGTATAAGTCATTTTAGAAAGTCTTCCAACTTGTTATTGAGTGGCACTGGGAATTCTGAACTTTCACACTTTGGCTTTTTGGAGCTTTCTTGCTCCAGTCTTGTCTCTCTTATCTTCCCCTGATCTGAGTTGGTGTCAGATACTTTAAATCATTTTTTGCATTACATTTCCTCATCTGCCCAGCTTACACTTGTATATTGTATGTCAGGCTTTTATTGCCAAAAATATCAGGGGTCTATAGTTCTTCTTCATGTCTCCCACAATCCTCAGTAGACAGATGACTGAAAGAGGGCCATGTGCTTTTTCCCTATTAAATTCTGTTGCTCAGATGCACATAGGAATCAGCACTTGTGCCATTTGATTGTGATACTAACATGCTTTATTCTAGTATTAGTGCTAAATGCTGCTGGTGGTTTCCAGTGAACACAAAGGGTGCAATCCTTCATGCATTACATTCAATGGGAGCTGAGTCATTGACTTTTAAAAATGGAGGATTAAACTCTATTTGTTTCCATTAGGTTTCTCATTACTTCTCTGTGTTTCTCTATTGACTATATAAAGTAAATGAAATGCTCTCAGGCATCGCACTGCAACAAACCAGCAACTTCTATTTTATCAGGAATGTGTCATTTTAAGATGATCGATCAGCAGTGTGGTGTGCTTTGTTTGCACACTCTCAGTCTTTTCAAGGAGCTCAAAGTTTCTTCGTTTTTAAAAGGAATTGTCCAATGAAACCGGCAGCCAAATATATTGGCTGCCATCTGTGTTGCATGACACTTTCAGAAATTTCATTCTGTCCATACAAAGGTTTCCTTCAGTTTTAATGTGAATATAGTTGCACCACAGGTGGGGTAATTATTTGCAATTATGTTTAAAAGGCTTGGCCAGCTAGGCATTTTACTGTAAATTCAAAATAGATTCAGTTTTGGCAAGGATTTATTTTTATGCAAATAAACCCCAACCCAGCAATGCTCCTAATTCCTAACCTAGTACAATAGCATGTATGATTGAGAAGATAACTGAGTTTTCAGTTCACTTTTTATGATGTGACTTCCATTAAAGACAGCAATTTGGATCCTATTTGTTGTAATTATTGTGATGTGGACACCAGTTTGTTACCAAAGGAAATAAGATGAAAGTCTTGTTCACAAGGAAAATTAAATTTTCTTTTAACTCAGATTAACTTCCCAGCACACACATGAACAGATGGTGAAGATCATGGTTGCTACCTCGAAGGTCCTTTTAATTTTATTCATGATTTAGAGTTAGTGTAAACTCTAGGTATGTGGTGAGAACTAGAAATTCTCCAGCCACTTTTTCATCCCATTGTCAAGCATCAGGTTCAGACTCGAACAGACAGTAGGATCAGGACCTGGCATAAGTCACAGCAGGATCAGGACTGCACAAAAGTCAGAATCAGGGATGTGTAATCTATAAATTGTCAGGGACAAGCCAAAAGGTCAAGCCAGAAGTCAGTCCAAGCTGAACAACAAGCCTACGGGAGTCAAGAAGCGAAATTACAAGTCAAGCCAGGAAATCAATACTGAAAGTTCATTCCCAGAGGGGGTCCTGCTTCTAATCCAAGACCCTGGTTCCCATGCCACCTCTGTCACAGATAGTTTTCTGTCTTTTTTTTGCTCCAGCATGAACCAGTAAGCGATCTGGAAAGCTGCACTGAACTTCTCCCACCAAGTGTGATGTAACTTTGACAATCTACACAGAGTACAACATTCATATGGCTTCTGGGTGTTCAGGTTACCTGGGGATAATTAATTCACTTAGGAAAGTAGTTTATACTCTATAGCTTTTGTCAAACGAATTTGTTTTGACAGGTCTTTCCGATTTCATATTTGATCGTATTTAATCATACCGATGAAAATACGCTCAAAATACAATTTTATGAATTATGATATATGAAATATGAAATATGCTTGATGACATGAATTATGACATGCGATTGATGAAACATATGAACTATGAAAAATGAAAATGTGATTTTATTAAAATGCGGATGTAATGCTATAAATGTGATATAGTGATAGGTTCTTTAATATAATGGTATAGAGGGAAACTACGACATGTTTGATACATAGGGATAGTTTATTTTTGATTTTAAGAGCTCCTTTTATGGTAAACTTTAATTTAAACATTCTTAGACCATAAACGTTTGTGTAAAAAAATAAGATCCTGTATAAATGTGTATAAACCCCGCACTAACACTAGTTCGAATAAAATAGTAGATTATAAAAGAGAATGAAAGCATGAGATATGAGAAAAAAGGGCTGACTTTAAAACTAGACATATAAAATAAAATTTAAAAAGCAGAAATGAAAGAAAGGAGAGAAAGTTGGTCACTTTAAAATTAGATATATAAAAGCAGAAAGAAGAAAAGAAAGAAAATGGTTTACATTAAAACTAGACGTATAAAAGCAGAAACTGAATTAAGAAAAGAATACAAGGCAAAAGAAGTAAAAGCTTCCTTTAAAATAAAATATAAAGTTCTTTACCCCAAAGGCAAATGCAAAAGGTATCCAGCGATGCTACATTGAGATTAGGGCTGAAAAGAGGTTGTTGCTCCGTCACTGGTTCTGTTAGTAATGAGTTCTTTTCCCCCTTTCTGTGGGGGGGGTGAGTAAGAAACTCAGAAGAGAGTGATGTTTATGCAGAGGGCTGAATTGTGCAGTAACTAAAAAGTTAACTGCCTAGAACTGATTTTCTCCCTCTAAAGAGAGGCATACATCACAAAAGACCAGTTTTATGTAACCACAGAATAACTAATGAATGCAGAGGTTGGCATGGCTAGGAAACATTTGAATGTTTATATAAGACATGCGGACAATTACAGGGATTTATTTATATGTTTACCTAAATAATGCCAGACCTGGAATCGGACAAAATGCTGAAAAACAGATGCCATGACTGATGCTGGGAAATATGACTTGGAAATGCTTGAATGTTTATAAAACATATAGTAAGATGACAGGGATTTATTTATATGTTTATCTATATGTCAGGTCTGGGATCTAACAAAAAGAGGGGAGTGGGGATGGGGGCTGAGCAGGTGTAATGACTGCAGATTGGGAAATATGGTTGAGAATGTTTGAATGTTTATATAAGATGTAGAGGTTTACATGGATTTACCTAAATGCCAGGATTGGAAAGTAACAAAAACTAAATAAAGGTTGAACTCACAGACTATGTGGGGAGAAGTAACTTTAATATTTGTTTAAGAAATAATAAGAGTTGTCTATGACAACATTTTGCATTTACTAATAACTTATCAAGGTTAGAAAAGCGCTATGGGTGTGTGCGTGTATGTGTGTGATATACAAATGTAGAATGTCAGAAGACAAAAGAAAAAGAAAATTTACTTAGGTAAAAGTAACCATTACAAAAAATACTATACACACAAAAAAGATAAAACTGAAAAAAAGAAAAAAGAAAACAAAATGGGGTTCTCACAGGCTTTTCTCAGAGATGTGGTAGAGAGTGAATTCATAAGGTTTTCATTTTAACAAACCAAAATAAAACACAGAACTTTTCCCGGTATTTATTAGTATTGGTAACAATAATTAAAGAGCATTGTGTTATGATTTTAAAAGATCTCTAACATGTTAAAGGGTCTGGGCTGTGTTTTTCTTTTTTCTTTTAAAAGTGTTCGATTCAAGGATTAGGGACAGGACCTACTGAATTCTAAGACACATAGCTGGAAAAAAGTATTTTTGCTGAAGAGTGAGGTTTACGGCATGATCCTGTAAAATGGTAGCCTGTAAATTACAACAGGGGTAACAGAACAGTGGTAACCAGATAAACAGAGGTTATCAGAGAAGTCATGATTGTTGAAGTAATAGAAAACAAAGTCTGCAGAAATACATGCCGTGTGAAATGTTTCAACCATGGAAAAGTTAGGAAAACATATATTTGTAAATCAAACAGTTCACCTGATAAATAAATCAGTTTAAACAAGGATTAACCTGTTTGTAACAGATTTGTAATTGTAGGGAAAAGTAATAAAAAATTAGTTCTCTAGACCTATATATATATGTATGGGGCATGAAACACACCCATGTCAGAAGACTTCTGCAAGAGACAATATCTGCTATAGACCAACATTTCCAAGATGTCTTTCTCCAGTGAGGTAAGATGTGATTTTTTTATGTTGCGGGGGTGGGGTTGAAGTGTGTGTGCGTGTGTGTGTTAGGGATGTGTGAACAGAACCGAGTTCAGAAATTCGGTTTGAAAATCGAGTTCGGTTTGAAAGTTCAGTTCAGTCAACCAAACTATTTGAGTTCGGTCGAATTCCGAACTTCCAAACCGAGTTCGTACATTCAAAACCGGGAGTTTTGGCCTCCCAAACTGGTTCAGATTAGACCGAACAGTTTGGTCAAATCTGAGTTCGTTTCAAAAGTTTGGTTCGTTCGACCGAACTATTCAAGTTTGTTCCGAACTCCGAACTTCCGAACTGCATTCGAACATCCCTAGTGTGTGTGTGTGCGCGTGTGTCTGTGTGTGAATCTAGCATAAGGGGGATAGCTTTTGTTCACAGGATAAAGACTTTTAAGGCTGCATGTAGACAATTATAAGTTTTAATAGAATATTTGTTTTTAGTATGTGTTTTGGTTTATGTGTATGGTGGGGTAGAAAATTAAGGCATTTATGATTTTTGTTTATTAGGGTTCTTTGCCAGCATGGGGGCTGCATGTTTCTGGTCATTTTTAGAATTTAAGCAATATTTACAATAATGTAATTATTGGTTAATGCTGATGACCAGAATGTATTTTCATTTAAGGTTTGCGATTAATTTAAAAAGTATAAAATGAAAGTATGTAAAAACTGAGAAATTGAAGGGGGTACACAGTTTTTAGTTGGGAAATGAGAAGGAGTGGTTATGCCGATCTATTGGTTTTAAGGGCTGGTTTAGATTTTATATAGTAGGAAAGATTGTTCATTCATAAATTATTTTTTGAAACAATTACTTTATAGAATGACTAGCCACCTGATAGACTCTGAAACAAAAGCATTTCTGAGAGAGAGAGAGAGTTTTTCACATGGCACAGACAAATTTCAAAACCACATCCTCCATCCGTCACAAAACACAGATCCCCCTATCACCCCCTCCCTTTTTTCCCTATCAAAGGCTCACAGCAGGAGAATTGTTCTGAGTACGAGGGGCCATAAGCCCACGTTTCCTATCCAGTTTTTATCTGTTAACAAGTGTTCTAGTCTGGCAGACATCCACAGGTTGGAGGTTTACATATGTTTTTGTTAGAAGCATACAAAGGGCTATAGAAAAATGTAAAAATGCACTTGTTCTATTTTCTTATGATTGTATATTTTTAAGGGTCTGTTTATGATTTGATATAGTGGAAAAGAAAGGGCTGTCAGGGGTCTTGTTGAGGCACAAGGAATGATACACAATGGGGGGCAAGAGCTATCTAAGTAATTCAGACTATTACTACTAACTGCTAACCATATCTAGAGCATGATGAAGCATACACCATGGTTTTACAGGGATGGGGGCTACAATCCTAGAGACAGACAGGGAGAGACAGACAGATGGATAAAGACACCCCCACCCCACCACCATCCACCCATTTTACAGAGGGAGGCTTAGGTAGTGATGGTGAGAGGCTGTGACTAGGGATGTGCGAACAGAAAGTGGTTCATAGGGATGTTCGAACATGGTTCGGAAGTTCGGAGTTCGGTCCGAACTCGAATAGTTCAGTCAACTGAACTGAACTTTCGAACTGAAATCAAATTCGACCAAACTGTTTGGTCAAATCTGAACCTGTTCGGAAGGCCAAAAAACCCGGTTTTGAATGTTCGAACTCGGTTTGGAAGTTCAGAATTTGACCGAACTCTAATAGTTCGGTCAACCAAACCGAACGTTCGAACCGAGCTCGATTTTTGAACTGAACTGAATTTCCAAACTCGGTTCTGTTCGCACATCCCTAGCGGTTCAGATGTTCGGCCATCCGGTCCGAAAACCAAGTTCAGGTTCAGTTGTTCGGTTCGGCAGAGTTCGGTTTGACTGAACATTCAGAAATCGGTATCAATATCAATATTGGTACTAATGTAAATGCCGATTTCAAAGATTTTATTTTTGGTATCGGTATCATTTGGCCCTGACACTTAAGTTTGTTATTTTTATGTCTTGTTATATTTTTAATGTTTGTTTTTTAAAAAGGTATTATAAAAGTTATATCTGTTACCAGCTGAGTTTGACCTACCCAATCTTTTACCCCTCTGTGCTGCTTCTGGCAGATGACAGTATCTCATTGTATGTATATACAGCTTGTCAGATCCCTACCTGACAGCAGCAGCACATGTAGCATATTAGCCCCAAGAAGTGCCAACAGGGTCTCAACTTGCAGACAGCCCCCCAGGAGGACTGCTGGGGAACACATTCATAATGGGGGACATTGGTGGCCCTGGAGGAACATCATGTCTCCAAAAATCAGGCCTGTGGAGTTTGGGGCATGGTGATGGACTCTGGCTGCTGCTGCATGCTCCACTCCGCTGGCACGGCCCCTAATACCTCTGCCACATACCTCATTGCCCGCCTTATGGGCAGCAGATGGGCCTCTCCTACTTCCCTTCTCAATGGGTACTTTCAGACGATACGGGGCCCTTTGGCCCCGTACCGGAACCAACGTCTTCGTTCCCCGCCGGGGTCACCCCTGCACGGCCCAACAGACGTGCC
>QEPC01013565.1:1598743-1633870 GCA_003113815.1 Sphenodon punctatus
AATCTAAAACTGCTTCCTGTTCTTTTTCTTGCTCTCCCTTATCTGTTTCCTCTGGCAATGGAGATGACGTAGTCGCCTTGCATGCTCGGGGCAAGTTAACTCTTTCTGCAGGTTTTGGTGGATTAACCACACATATTTGTCTATCTCTTGTTTGCTCCTCTCCTTCAGAGTCTGGAGTTTCTGAAACATCCAGTTCTCTGAATCTCTGGGAAAGTTCTGCCTCAAAACTTTCCAAGTGCATAGTGCTGACTTCTTGACTATTACTCTTTTCTGAAGCTTTCCCTACCTGTCCAGTCATGCTCTTAAGGACTTGAACTATTTCCTTATACTGTTCCTTTATGCTGGCATACAAAGCATGGAATTTATGTGCCTTTTCCATCCAGTATTGAAACTGTCTCTTAAAGAAATAGGCATCCCTTTGAGCCTGCTGACCACATTGAATCAGGTCTGTCAAAGACTCCTTCATTCCCTTAATTCTTTGTTGAAGCTCAGCATTTGCAGATTTTAACTTCTGAACTTCCTCACATTTCCCTGCCAATTCTTTTGTTAAATCATCCACAACCTTAATCTTTGCTACCAGCTTCTGCCTAAATGCCCGGTTACACCGCTGAAGGCACTCCATGGCCATTAAGGTTTTTACAGAATCAGATTGATTTTTAGCGCCTGTTGCGAAAACCGCGCTAATGACGGATTGAGGGTCTTCTTGTGTCTCTAGACCCCCCATTGCAAAGAAAAATGGCCCTTTCTTTTTAATCAATGTCTCACAATATTCAGACAACGCAGCAGCCTCTGGAACCTCCCACTGCTGTGTCTTGGCAATCATCTTAAATGCCATGCTAACACACTCTTTGGGAGCTCTCCAAAGTAAATTTCCCTATCTCACACATCTTGGTCAGCTTGGGAACTGTTCAAGAACATTTTTATTGTAAGAGGTGACTTCCCCTTTTTCACTGACTGCAGCGCCTGTCAGTAAATTCTCTCCCCTGAACTGAGAAATCTTTTCAGTCTTTTCCTCAATCAGTCTGAGAGAGTCTAATCTTAGAAACCCTATCTAAGATCAACTATTCAATGAATGACTCTCAATCAATGAATTAATGACTTTTAATCAATGAATGACTCTCCTATCTTGAAAATTCTGCGTGACTGAATTTCCTCCGATCCGGCGATAACCTTGGGTGAACCTACTCCTGTGTTCCTTGTGGATCCAAAAAGGAATGGTTTTTTTAAGTCAAAAGCAACATGCAATAGTCGGGCTGCATGATGCACAATCACGAACTTACATTCCCTGGTTCAAATGATTTTTCTTAATTATTAAATCCCCTGGCAATTGCTCAAACGCACATAAACAAAATAAGTTGTTCTGGCTGCTCTGCGCTATGCCAAAGTTCAAAAGCGTCTCCTTGGCCGTCCAAAGGCTGGGGGAGCTGCTATCTGGATCCTAGGGGTTCCAGCTGGGTGAACTCTCTTTAAAAGCACATACACAATGCAAACCAGAAGTACTGAGACCACAGAAAGACCAAGTATTGTTAGCATAAACACCAAAACAGAGACTGATGTGAGCTGCATTTAAAATTTCTCAATGTCTCTATTGTGAATCTATCAAGGAAAGGAAAATTTTTCCTTAGGGAGATCCCACTTCTGACACCAATTGTTGCCCACAGGATTATTGATTGCTTATTGATTTCTAATTATTGATTATTTTTGGAGGCTCTAATTATCTTTGTGTCTTTAGAAACTCATTTAGTTATTAATACTGGGTTCTCCTGTTGGGTAACACTAATTCAGAGACATTGACTGAGTCAGATTTGTTGAAGAATCAGCTGTTTTATTGGAAGCAAGTATCCAATGAAGATACAGAGAAAACTCCACTATTGTATACAAAATGACAAAGATTATAGATATGCATGCCAATAGAACATACAATCTTATAGGCCAGTATCTTGCATACAAAGCTTGAAAATATTCTGGCAGACTGTCTGGTTCTGGTCTATAAACGATACTAGAATTTCTGCGCATGTCTTGAAGTTACATATATTACCTATCATTCAGCAGACCCGCTCCTGAAGTGAATAGGGAAGTCGATCGATCCGGACCAAGAAAAGACGTAGGGAAGAGAGGAAAAAGGTGCTCTCTGCCATTTAGTCCACTGTTTTTATTACCTTTGATCTCCTCCCATTATCCACTCAGGAAACTTACGTGTTCCAATAGTAATCTAATACCTCTAACCAGTCATAAAGCATTAACTCTACACGTCCATAAGTTTGTCATGGAAAGTTACCTAAACATTACTAAAACATGTCTACATTTTGCGGTGAGCTACTTTCCTTCCTATCTTCTTATCATCATGGAAAGGTCTGTTATAACCGTTATTTCTTAATTCCAGTACCTCTTTCCATCAAGGCCTCTTTTCCTGTTGTTCACCCCATAGTTCCTTATTCCTCACCTACTTTCACTGTCTGCAACAGCCTTAAAATGACCTGGCTGTGTTCTGCCCTTTAACACACTGACACAACGCCACTTCACTCTATTGCTATGCTAATAACTCCAAATGAATAAATGAATGTATAGGTAAATATGAGTAAATATGTGAGTAAATATGAGTATATATGTGAGTAAATATGAGTAAATATGCAAATCATCATCTAGGCCTCAGAAGCCTGAACCTATTAACTCAAAATTCCTGTCAACAGAACTCAACCAAATGCAATTGCCCTGTTCTGTTTGTTCCTAGCGAGGGTGGGAGTTGAACCTATGCTACCCAGGGCCAATACCACACATTATTCAGTAGTCACAGGGGCTTTCAGTTTATTTTCATGCATATTTTTACATGTTTATAGGATTATTATTTTTATTTTGTGTATTTTTGGTGGCACCCTCCCCTCTCCATCCTGAGACCTGCCTGCCTGCCTGCCACTTCCCTGTTGCCCAGAGGGATCCCATTAGCGCTTCTGAGGACTGATTTAGAGCCGGCCCAACTGGGAGCTGAGAGGAGTCAAGCCACCAGGACACTTTAAAACTCCCGCACTGCCTGGCTGTGTTGATGATGGCCTCAGTTTTCCCTAAAATGGGTACAACCCTCCCTCTGCTGTATGACCAAGGGCCAACAAACTTGGACCCGGAGGACTTGAAAGGAGAGCCCCCAGACGTGACCAAGGGTTGGCAAACATGGGGAAAAGGGCTTGAGAGCATAGCCCCCCATTATGAGCAAGAGGGGGCTTGTAAGACAGGCCCAGCCACCATGGAACCCAGCAGAAAGTAGGTCGCTCATGTGAAATACCAGCCTGAACTTGGGGGAATAGAGGAAAAAGGGAAATGCCTAGAGTAAAGTATGGGGCCATTAAGAGGCATTCTTCCTATTCAGTAGAGCACCGATGACTGGAACTTGGAGCAGCAACCCCCCGTCAGGAATAAAGAAATCCAGGGGCTCCCTTTGTGTCCCAGGAAGCCGATCGTTATCCCTCTCCTCCTCTCCTTAACTACCCTCCAGCCACTGTTGTTTACTCTTTCCCCCTGTGTCAAAGATATCTTATGCATCTTGGATGGCCCTTTTTGTGATGGAAGTGGAAGTTGGATTTCTCCCCTCGTTAGCTCATTGTGTACTCCAAACGATCCATCGTAGCCTCCTCAAATCCTTTGTTCAGTACCCTATAACTGCCCCTGGTTTTCCCATCAACCTCGAAGAAACCTTAGACCCCAGACACATGCAGGTCTCCCTGTGTTTGTCTCGGCTAATGGATCCCCCAGACTTCAGCCTCCCCCACCCCCTTTTGGACCCCAACATTGCTGGATCCTGGACTGCTGATCCTACTCAATCAGCTAGGAGAGGTAAACTATAGGTCCAGTCTCTTGCTTTTTCTTCCCCTCTGCAGAGCCTAACCCCCACCCCCCTCTGTTCTTCAGAGTACTTTCACTTTCTCAGCCGCAGTCTGTGTTTTCTTTGTACCCCTGTACTCCAGGAATCCCCAGCTTAAGGTTATTAAGTCATTGCCCCCTGAAGTTAAGGAACGGTAGATATTGGGTGGCTCTGTCCCCAGTAGCTACGAGGGGGAGGGGTTTCATGTTCCATCAGCCAGACCTGGGCTGTGTTTTAGTATTAGCCTGTATGTGTTTCTGTACCTTATTTGGGCCCTTTTTCTTTTATTGTATAACCAAATAAACCTCGTTTTGTTTTATTGGAGCATTTGTGTCTTTTCCTTTCTATTTGGGGAGGATACATAAACTTCCTGTAGCACGTACTGTCCTCAGCTTGATCGCTTTGAACATGGGGACCCCCCCAATTTTGACTAAATTTGGCTAATTCCCCTAAATTTAAAGATCGAGCAGATATTGGGGAACTAACCCCCAATAATCTCACGTGGCAGGAGGTCTCCCAGTCCTTGCCCCAGCCCACTGTAACTGCACTCTTGGAAAGGAGGATGCTGTTTGCATCCAGCCACCTTTGGGCTGTGACCATCACCAAGACACTTGGGGAAGTGATTGTCCTGCATGAGAGGCTGTTCAACCTGGTCGAGGGTGTTGGATTCAAATGGCTGCTTCAGTTGCTGGAGTCCCATTACAGTGTCCCCTGCTGCAAAACCTTCTGTATGAAGGTTAGCCTGTCTGTATTGGAGGGTTCAGTCCCAGCTCCGTGCGGAGTTCTCCCATGTGGAGGGGTCAGTGGTACATTTTACCACAGACCTGTGAACTAGCCAGAGTGCAGTCCACGCCTATTTGTCATTGACCACACACTGGTGGCAGATGTCACCAGTGCCTGTCACTGGCGCAGCAGTGGGCAGCAGCAGCAGCACTGGGGGAGTGGTGTATACTGGAAATCATCAGTGGGCATTGTTGCATGCCCAGTTGCTTGACAGCCAGCACACAGCGGACAATGTACTCGATGCAGTGAACAGCATGCTGGATGGAGGGGTCTGCTGCCAAGGTGCAAGCATCAAGGTCGGTTACTTTGTAACTGATAATGCCAAAAACATGATTTCAGCCATTAATCATGGTGGCTACTCTCATTTCCACTGTGACATGCACCTCCTGAACCTTGTAGTTCGGGTTGCCTTGAGTGGAACCAAGAACTTTGAGGCACCCTTGAAACTGCCAGAAAGATTGCTGGCTTCTTCCATCAGTCAGTTTCAGCCAGCCAGGTGCTGAGAAAGATGCAGGAGGAGTTAGCCTCACCACTTCACTGGTTGGTACAGAATGTGGCCACAAGGTGGAACTCCGCCTTTTTGATGCTGGAACGTCTCCTGGAGCAGGAGGTGCTCCATGCCCTTTGCTTGTCACAGAGCATTGGAGGAACACCACTGACTGAGGAGGAATGGAAAGTGGTGGAGCAGCTGACGCAGGTTCTGGAGCCATTTCACCAGGCCACTGGTGAGCTTAGCGTGGAGGTCACCACTCTGAGCCAGGTGATACTGACCTTCCTGATCCTGCTTTGACATATGTGAGGCATGCTCTCTTGCACTCACCTGAATAGGTCTGATAGGGCACTGGCGACAAAATTGGTAGAGCTGAATGGACATTTCAACACCTTGAAAACGAGTCAGTCACATTTCATAGCTGCTCTACTCGACTCACGGGTCAAGAAGAATATGACCTCCTATGCTGAATCCTAGTACTGCCCGGTGCAGGTGCACCTGCTGCCAGGGGCAAGTAAGTACTGTTTCTACAGTGGTTGCAAGTGGGGGCTGATCCCCTGGTGGATCCACACACAGAGCCCCCATCCCAAGAGACTTGGGTGGTGTGTGAGGAGGAGTGTGGGGATTGGGAGGCTCAGGGTGACTCACCACCACCCCATCCTCCTTGGAGGAGTGCAAGAGGGTGAAGTAGCAGGGCCCTGCATGAGAGGAGGAGGGTGGGGACCTGGGGAGGCTTGGGGTCATCAACACCACCTCAGCTTCCTTGGAGGAGTGTGAGACGGTGAAGTAGAGTGCCCCTGAGTGTGAGGAGGAGAGTGGGGCTCAGGGGAGTCTAAGGGTTTCCACCTCAGACTCTTGGGAGGAGCGGCACACACTGGAGTGGAGCACCCCATCAGGGCCCTTCACCCCAGCAGCCCACATCCCATATCCACACACTGGAGTGAAGTGCCCAAGCAGGGCCCTTTCCACCCCATCAGCTCCACATCCCATATCCACACACTGGAGTGGAGTGCCCCCTTTCCACCCTGGCAGTCCACATCCCATATCCACACACTGGAGTGGAATGCCCCATCAGGGCCCTTTCCACCCCCATCAGGCCCACATCCCATATCCACACACTAGAGTGGAGCACCCCATCAGGGCCTTTTCTTGGGGGTGAGGGTGGCTCCCCATTACCCACCCCGGCCCCACTCCCACATGCATGCACACATAACAAACACATGTGCAAAACTTTGCCCGCCCTCACCCCCAGGAAGAGGTGCAGTGGAAACTGGGAGGGTGGAATCTCTTCCTGGGGGTGGGGGCAGTTCCCCCCCCCCATGAGACACCCCAGTCCACCTCCCACATGCATGAGATCTCATCAGATTCCACACCTCGTATCGCTCTCCCTGTGTGGACATTGCAGAAAGTAGAAAAAGCCGGGCAGAAGAGAGAGCTGCAGCAGACAATGGAGTCCCCTTTCCCCTGTTCCCCAGTGAACCCATCTCTCCCCCCTTCCTCTTTTTGTGAACCCAGTTACAAAAACCTTTCCCCTCCTATTTCTCCTCTGTCCTGTTCTTCTCTTCCCTTTCATCCCTTCTGATTCAGCTTGTCACAGGACTGGGAGTTAACTCAGTCCTCCTGGTTCTCCCAAGCCTGTAGGTCGGAAGGCTTGTGTCCTGAAGCCTACATCTTTGGAAGACTACAGGTGGCCAAGGAGAGCACAAAAATCGAGGATTTGGAGGTTCAAGGTAAAGGTAGGTGATGGCAACATGATCTATTTTGGGGATCTGGTTGAGGGAAAGACAGTGCATGGGACCACAGAATGCTGTCTATCCCCCCAGTAGATGGCCTCAAGGAGTACTTATATTTTCCTCCCTCCAATGTTAACTCTGTGAACTACACTTGCTGTGCTGCTGGTTTAGGCCCTGCCTCAGGGGAGATGGAGAGCCTTTTACTGGGGCTCCAGGCATCCACTGCCTGCCCTGTCAACATCCAGCTATGGTCAAATGGGGAGAGAGAGGGCTTATTTGTGGGTTTCTCTAAATTTGGGATTGATTGACACTGTGTTGTGTTCATTTTGTTGGCATTGGAATATGCCAATATGTGGTTGTGGATGATTTGCGGGGATCCTGGGACACCGAAATAGCGAAAACAAAAAACAATTTCTTGACATTATTCCATAAGGGGTCATTTTAGGAGTAGTATTTGGCTATGATTATATATTTATTTAAACAGTCAGTGTTGGCAAGGTATGGTTGTAAATGTTGCAGTGTGAAATATATGGATCATCATCGGGATCCCAGGGAGTGGGACACAATAGGTTTTGAATCTAGTTGGGGGTTGCACAGGATTTTGTCGTCGAGTTGGAGTTGTCACTCACTTGTCAGTTAAGCACGCAGTTTAGTTTGCATCACGTGCCACTGTGCGAGTGTCCTCCACTGGCAGTTGCTGTGATGTGATTTGAATTTCTGATTGATTTGATGATGACTTGAGTGGAGCTGTGGAAAAACCCCTTATTTTTAAAGAAAGAAAAGTAGTAGTGGGGGCCCAGCCCAGAGCTTCTGGGACAAAGTGTAGTCTGGTGGTTAGTAGTTAAGTAAACAAATAAATCTGTCATTGAATATTTACAAAAGACTTTATTACAGGTAATTTCAGTTTTTTCTCCCATTGATTTCAATGGAAAAAAAATCTGGTACTGGTATACTGGTTTTAATCCCATAATATGGTAATCCGATATCCGATATCCAGTAAACCAGTATCCGATATTTTCCACCAAGTCCCAAACCTACTGTCCCCACATACTGTCTAGAAAATGGAACTAAAACCTTTCCAGCTCTTCCCCCCTCCCTCAAAAAAATAAAAGGAGGCAACCCAAACCAGCTTGCTGACAGAGCAGCTAATCAGCAGCAGACGTCACAACTGCTACAGAACTTTACCTTGCTCCAGTCAGACATCTGATATTTCATCAGTGGCCAAAGAATTCTGGTAACAATAGAAGAACCTTCCACAGTAAGTACATAATCTTGGCTCTCACAAAAGCCCCAGGAAAAGGATCAGGGTAGGTCATGGGAGAATTGCGTCAGGAGCTGGGCTAGCTTGGGCCCCTTCACTGGGTGCCTGTTCCGGATGGGATGGGGATGTATTGTGCCAGGAGCCAGGCTGTGGAGGGAGGGATTCAGCCAGGATTCAGGAAGAGTTAGCCTCCCTTTGTGGGGTGCCTGTTCTTGATGGGATGAGGATGTATTGTGCCAGGAGCCAGGCTGATCAGGGTGAAATTTAGCCAGGATTCAGGCAGACCTTGGCTCCCTCTGCTGAGTGCCTGTTCTGGATGGGATGGGATGGGGGTCTATTGTGCTAGGAGCCAGGCTGTGGAGGGAGGGATTCAGCCAGGATTCAGACAGACCTTGGCTCCCTCTGCTGGGAGCCTGTTCTGGATGGGATGGGATGAGGATGCCTTGTGCCAGGAGGCAGGCTGTAGAGCGTGGGGTTCTGCCAGGATTATGGATGACTTAGGCTCCCTTTCCTGGTTGCCACACTGACAGTTTTGGATGGTGGTGGTGGTGAAATGATTATAGTAGATGAGGGATTGACTTTCACCTTGCTGCCTGTACACCCCAGTAATGAATGCTGTATTTCTTTCCTTTTTGCAGTCCTGTGGACCTGCAAGCAAGCGCCCTCGTCTAACCATGGCTGAGATCATGAGGCAAATGATGGAGACTTTGGACAATAAAGAAGCCGATGCTGTTCTGCTACCACATGAAACTGAGACTGATTATATGCCAGCTGATAACAGCTGTTCTGTAACTGAGGACCACTTGTCCATTTAAAGTGAAGGCAGGACCTCAGCTGAAGAAGCTCCTTCTGCAGAACCAACTGATGAACCCTGTGCCCCATGAAGACAGCACCTCAGAGGAGGAAGCCCAACCAGCTGAGGGACTATTGGTACCCAAAGTTGCTGTGCCCCGTGGTCGACGGGGAAGGGGAAGGGGAAGAGGAAGGGGCAGGGGCATGAGAGCTCATATGCAAGGCGCTGTGCAGGCCAGTGAAATGCAGTCCCCTGTGGCTGACAAAATGCAGCCACCTGCAGCTGGTGATGATGAGTCTATGCCCTTCCCTAGCCTGAGGGACAAGAATTGGAGGGTGTGGTTTACCCATCCACAACCAATCCATCGCCGCTCAAATGCAGATATAATTCAATAGCGCCAAGAGCCAGGGCATGATACAGCAAGGGACACTATCATGCAAACATTTTCTATGTTTCTTCATGAAACTATTCTCAACAGTACAGTTGAGGAAACTAACAGAGAAGCTGAAAAGGTCTACCAGTTGTGGAACGAGAGGCATCTAGGTGAAACTAAAGAATGGTACCCTTTGCACATGACTGAATTATATGCCATTCTAGTGCTCGTCATTCTTGGTGGGGTCTTTCATTCAATTTATGAGAGTCTCCACGAAATGTGGAGCATGGCCCTTTTTTAGAGCCACTATGAGTTTGCAAAGTTTTAAATCTTTGTTTAAATCAATTACACAATTCTTCCATTTTGATAATAGGGTCACCCGAGCAGAGCGAATGGCAGCTGACAAGCTGTCTGTCTTTCGTAAAGTTTGGACTCTCTTTACCCAGCAATTGCAACAAAGATATATCCCTGCCACTGATCTGACCGTAGATGAACAGCTGGTTGGGTTTAGAGGGTGCTGCCCTTTCAGACAGTATATGCCCAGCAAACCCAGCAAGTATGGGATAAAAATTTGGTGGTGCTGCAATTCTGAGACCACAAACCCACTAACAGGGGATGTATATTTGGGCAAGCAACCAGGGACTCCATGCGAAGGGCATGTGGGCTCCAATGTTGTTAAAAAACTTGTACAACCATACTATGGGACTGAGAGGAATGTGATGGGAGATAATTTCTTCACAAGTACAGAATTAGTGTCAACTTTACTGAAAAATGATTTGACTTGTGGGGATCATATAGAAACAAACCTGACATTCCACAAGAAATGCAGCCGAATGCTCATAGAGAGCCAGTGGGTATTTTCAGACGTTAAGAGATCATGGTGAACCACGGCCAATTCCTATATGGGGACTGTGAGCTCGTAACTTCTGTTGGGGTCAGCCGTGATTCCCCCCAGATGTTCACCCAGTGAATCATGGCTGGGAATCACTGTGACCATGCAAATGGTCTTCCTTCCCGGAGGAGGGCCGTTTGCGAGGTCAAAGCAATTCCAGTCCATGATCGACAGGGGTGTCACGTTTGTCCCCTGACCACAGCCCGGAATCAGAGCCGCTGATTCCAGGCCGTGGTCAATGCCCCGGGGGGCAGGTTGGTGCTGTGGCTGCATTGGCCGTGGTACCCGCCCATCTCCCAGAAGGCAGGCAGCTTGGGGAGCGTGGGGGGCGGGGCTGTGCAGCCGCACATTGTGCCACGCAGCCCCGCCGCCCCAGATTCCCCACCGGAATCAGCCAGAACATCTGCTGGCCGTGACGGCAGGATTCCAGCGGGGAATCATTTGGGTGATTCCATGGTGGGGCATATGTCGCCCCATCACGACTGAAAATACCCATTGACAACAATTTTGGGGTTCAATGAGCCACAATTTCTAATTTCATATGTTCCCAAAAAGGGTAAAGTGGTTCTTCTTCTCTCCACTATGCATCATGACATGGTGGCGGAAGGAGAACATAAGAAGCCACACTCAATCCTACATTACAATGCAACAAAAAGTGGTGTGGATAATCTAGACCATTTGGTAAATACATACAGCTGCAAACGAAGAACTAATAGGAGCAATAGGTGGCCAATGACTCTATTTTATAATATGATTGATGTTGCTGCCATTGCCAGTCTAATTTTGTGGGTAGCACACAACCCACAGTGGAATGAAAATTGTGCAAAAATAAAATGGCGCTTGTTCCTGTGTGCACTTGGCAAACAACTAATTGATGCACATAGATATCCATATCAGACAGACTAAGAAGCAGCATCTTACCCCTCAAGCTATACAGGCTATGACCATCTTAGGTTATAAACCTGAAAGGGGGCAACCAAAGCAGGAAGGCTTCACCGTTGCCCGCTGCTACCTTTGCCCAAGAAGTAAGGACAAGAAAACACAGAATGTATGCCAGGAGTGTGGAAGGTTTGTGTGCAAGGAGCATTACACCTTTGTTGATGTGTCAGAGTTGCATTGACAACTAAATGTTTGCCTAATTTGCTAATAAAGTGTCTTGCATTTGTTCTAATCAGTGTTTACAGTTCTTACACGTTCTAGTGTTACACGTTTTAAAGGGTTAAAAATATTTTCTACTTTGCTATGTTTGGTAAGTTGTTAAATACATATTTATTGTTTATTAAATGTATATTGTAGAGTTTGAATAAAAAGTTATGTTTTTACACAAGAAAATGACTTTTGGAGTATTTTGCTTGTGCATTTGTGGGTTTCATATTCCCCATAAAGAATATGCTCCAATGTGTCTCTGTCTCAGTGTGTGTGTGCAGTGCATAGACTGTGTGGATACTGTCACTGAAAGTTAAATTATTTGGCACATTTTTGTTCCAGGGCAGGAAAACAGCTTGGGATACAAAACTACCCCATGAGGTGTTGAGTGTTACTTTTTTAATTGAAGCAGGCAGAGGCTAATTGGCCCATGTGTGAACTGCTTATGTATTATACTTAGTTCTTTGTCAATAAATCGTCCTCATTTGTATCGGAGTATCCCCTTTTTGTGTTGGTGTGTGGGAGGGAAATTCTAGCCAACTGGCAGTGCATCACATCCTCTGACTGATCCTAGTGGACACGCGCGGCCCCTTGGAATAAATTCGACTAATTCCCCCTAAATTTAAGAGGAATTTTGGATATTGGGGTACCAGCCCCCAATAGTCACTCGTGGAGTAGGTCCATGTTCTAACAACAGTGAGGAAGAGTGAAAGGATTTTTGCCACTCTAACTGGCCTGCCCTCATCTCCCCCACCTTTCCTTTTTCCCCAATTCCACGGTGGAGCTTACCAGTGGCAGGGGCAGCTGCCCCTTCAGCTTGCCATCTTGAGCAGTCAGCCATCTATGCTGCCTCAATGGTAGTGCACCATATGCACCATGCCTCTTCAGGAAGGAATTCTAAATAACTTAAGAAACCAAACATGTATCCCTCTGCAAGCTTTTAAAACCAACAAGCTTTTAAGCTTTCATAAGTAATATGCTTGTATGTTCTTCTGAATATCTTTGTTTTAGAGGAAGGTCTTTTATACAGATAGTTTGCCCAAGTATGGAAAGAAGAACATACTGTAATAATATGAAGGGAATAAAAGGGTTTTATTTCTGAGCTTTATTGCCAAGCTCAGATATAATTACTGAATAGTTATGGCCTACTGTTGCTAATGGATTGCATTGTACTCGTTTAAATGGTTTTGAAGCAAAATGGGAAGTTCTAGTGTTCTTTGTCTGGCAATTCATACACTGAATTAAGAACAAACACATAATAAAAAGGACTGAGATGGATTCAAATAAATGGAAGTTAATATTAAACACAGGTGCAATTGAAGAAGCCTGCCAATTTACATTCTGAGGTTTAAAAAATAATAATAAAAAGCAGCCAAATATCATGTTAGTGACTTTTTGTAAACAGGTGAAGCTGATATAAGACCTAAATTCAGTTGAAGTCTGATCTAATTGACATCCAAATCAGGATCAAAAACTACATGCAAATATCATGTTATGACTCCATTTTGATCTATTTGCCTTTGATTTCTTTCAGCAGAGTCAGCCACTCAGCTGTATATGGAAAGGGAGTTATGTGTTTCAGAGTCTACCCAAACATGAGAGAGCCTGAAGGACTTCTAGAGCCATTTTGTTTGTTCAATCCAGGACCTGCACTACCATTACTCTTTGGAAATTAGTAAGTAGTGGTATTTATATCAGATTAACTCACCACCATCTTGGACACCATTTTCTCTGCCTCAAGACTCATATATTTACTCCCAGCATTCCAGCAATGCTTCTGAAGCAGATCAAGATCTTTAAAGTTTCCTTTTAATGCAAATAAAACCTTAGACATATTGGGTAAAACCAGATGTGACAGCACCCCGCTGTACCCCACTTCATCATCCTTTCACCCAGACCTCAACTGTATGTCTGTGCAGGGCCACCAGATGTTGGCTCGGGATTGCCCCAAGCCATGTTGGCAGCTAGTCAGGGCTGTGATCTTGGAAAACATCTGAGATCACATTCTGGGCTAAGGCCTGCCTGCTTGGGTTGAAGCAGGCCACAGAAGGCTATCACATCTGTTGTTAGGCCACCAACCCAGTCCAGGGCTATCATAGCTGACCATCATTGGCCACCATGGCTTCCCATCATGGTGGGGGTGGGTCTCTGGGTGCAGCATCGGGGCGGGGATAGCCAGCTCACATTCATTCTTCTCCCCGCCTTCCCCAGTGGCTCAGCCACAGTCATATTTGTTTGGTAGCCCAACCCACTTTAGACCGTATCTGCTGTGATCTTCCATTCTGAGTCGAGTTGGGCCGGACCGCTACTGCGCTGCCACCATGTGTGGTGTTTTACCCATTGTGAAAAAATGATGTATGAATAATCCCTATGTCCCTACGCACTCTGTACCCTGTTTTTAACTTCTATTTACTGCAAGTACAAATACTATATGCTGTACTTGAGCATAATTGTGGTAGTTTGTTGCAGAGTAATTACACTTTTTTCATACAGATACAACAAAAAGTGCACAGAGCAAACAGAGAGAGATTAAAATCTGTACCTTCAAAAATTAATCCATTTCACAGTGTTGACTAGAGGGGGGAAGCACTTATAGGTAAATGCCATTTCTGTTCCAAGAAAGCTGCTGCTTGCAAAATCCTTTCCTGACAGCTCCTTTAGACAAGATGATATAAAGAATTCATTACAGTAAATCTCCTAACCTCTGCCACAATCATTCAAACATATTGTATTGAAGCCAATGGATGAATCTGGACAAAACTGCAATAACAAATTACATGTTGTCTCAACAATGTAATCAGAATGCTCCCCAGTTGAAGTGATATTCATTGTATTCCCTCCCCCTACACACAGAGAGAGAGAGAGAGAGAGAGAGAGAGTCAAGCCACTGAAGTATAAAGAGCTTTTCTAGATGGTTTCTACTTAGCTGATTTCTTTGTCTTGAGAAGAGAGAACTTGGAAAACATCAAAAATCCTCCAAAATGACAAAGTCAATATTATGCCCCCACCCTCATCAACATCACAGCTTCCATTTTCATAGTAACTATAATGGTTTCCCTGTGGACCATAAACCTACCAAAACGGAACTCTTTAAAGGAGGAACTAGGCAGATCTATGGCCCGAAACGTCCTGTGCATTAGCCAACAAAGCTACACAGGTACAGGGAAGATTTTAGTGCACCTCTACTATCTGTTAGGGGGTGGATGTCATTGTTTTTGGAGTCCCAGCAATGGCAGTGCAACTCCACACTAATCCTGTCAGTAAAAATAAGTATTGCTCATTCACAACTGTTATCCAGTGGAAAGAAAGGCGGTCTTCCAGTTATATGGGGCCAAGCCATTTAAGGGTTTAAAAGTCAAAGCCAGAACCTTGAATTGTGCCCAGAAAGCTACAGGTTGTCAGTGCAGACTACAGAGTACAGGTGTGATGTGATCAATGACCCCCAAAAAGAGCTGGACCGCTGCATTCTGCACCAGTTGCAGATTCAGAACAGTCATCAAGGGCAGCACCACGTAGAGCACATTGCAGAATTCTAGCTCTGAGGTAATGAAAACATGAATGATGGTGGCCAATGGCCATATCCAAATCAAAAAGAAAAGACTGCAGCCTTCTCACCATATGAAGCTATTCCATCGCCACAACCTGACAATCCAGGCGCAGCAGAAGAATCAGATGCACCCCATGGCTGCGGACCTGAGGAACTAGAGGGACCAACCACCTCAATAACAGGGGTCCCAATCCTCTCCAAGTCACAAGATCACAAGGCTGCTTCTACATGTAAAGAATTATTCCAAAGTAGCGTATCTACACAATCACTATTCTGAACTGATTTTAGTCCTGATTAAATAAAGTGTTCAAAAGGAGGATTTAAAACTCCAGATTAAAACCAGAATTTGGATTGATCCACACCGTGATCTATGGGTGATTTCACACGTGAAATCACCACAGTCCGGGATCCGTGTCAGATCCTGGCCGTCCTTTAGATGTGCCGGGCTGATTCCGCTCGAGGATCGGGGAGGGGGCGGGGCTGTGCGGTGCGACGTGCGGCCGCACAACCCTGCCACCCCATGCTCCTCTATTGGCCGCTGCGCCCAATCCCGCATCAGGGTCTGGGCCACGGTCTGGAATCGGCAAAGGTAAAAGACGTTATTTTCCACCGATTCTGGACCGTGGTCCAGCTAACCATGGTTCTGGACCTCCGGGCGGCTGGAGGTCCAGAACCGTGGTCAATGTGTTTCCCGCTAGAGTTTCACCATGGTGAACATCTGGCAGGAACCACCCTGGGTGATTTCAGATGTTACGGTACCACAGCCACCACAGGGGGTTTACATCTAAAAATATCCTATGTCTACAGAAACACTTAATCCTAGATTTAGAGGCGTTTACTTCAGAATAATGTATGTGTAGAAACAACCTAAGAAACGGGGTTTGAGGGCACTCAGCACCGCACAGGAACAAGCTAACGTGATTTTGGCCCAAGCAGTGGTGGCAGCAATTGGAATGGTGCCAGTTGCTGCAGCCAAACAGCTTTCATTACCAGTTTGGTGAGTGGGGCAACAGAGGGAGAAGGAGAAGGGGCAAGGGTGTGTGTGCATTTTACGTTGTGTGGATGTGTACCTGCGGACATTGATTTGTAATTGGGCCGTTTGTGGCAATTGCAGGCATGTGATTTTACACGTGTATTTACATAGGATTTACTTGGCCATTTCATATCATGTTGTGGTATTTGATCTCAGGCAATTGATTACATTTTTATTACTTGATTTCACTTGGGCATTTCAGCACATTCAGCATTTGAATTAACTTTGGCACTTCCTGGCATTTGAGCTAGGTGTAGATGGACTATGAATAAAGGAAAGGGGGACAGAAGGCCGTTGTATTGCCAGTCTGTGTTCCTATTAATAGACTTACATCGTTAACTTGTTGAACACATTCAGTACATGCACTTACATATACTAAATATGAGATTTACCAAAACAAAAAACTTTACAGTTTAAAAAAACGTTAAATGCACAACCGTTTTTAAAACTAAAAACTTTCCACTTCAAAAAATCACAAAATAATTTCGACTCTAGATTAATCTACAAAAAACGTTCAAATTCATTACAATTACATTTTAAAAAACATTCAACTCCATACATTGCAACAAGACATAAACACCAAAAAACATGGAAATTATTTCAAAATTTGAGGAATATTTAATATTTGATCTTCATCAACATAAATGTAATATATGTATTTAATTCCTTACCATACATACTTTTATTCATTTTTATCAATAACTAAACTTTCAAATTTTTTCATTATTAAACTTTAATTTATTATCATCATTCGACAATGAACAATTTTTTCAGAGTGAATTAACTCTGTCGTTTACATGTATACAAACTGTATATAATTTATCCAATAAACTGTTAACAATGTCAGTGTAGAGAAAGTTATAGAATTCATGCAGTTCTGTACAAAGAAAAAGGCAATAGGGAAATATATATATATTTATTTATTTATAAAAGTTCAAAAATGCAAGTGAAAGGTCTGATGTGAAAGGTTCTACAAAATGTTCCTGAATCCGCATAAGCAGTATAATATCAATATGGCAAATTTTAGTGTTCAAGGATGAGCAATGTGGTACTTTACAATGTGTTTTCTGCTTTCAGAAAAGTACATATACATTATTTAGATGTTCACAGAACACATTATCATGTAGTGTTCATTTAAAAAAAAAAAAACCCAACCCCAATCTGAATGAAAGGGGGAGCAGATGCACCACATATTGCAGGAAAAGCTTTGAAAGAATATGTGGAATATTGAGGGGAAATGTGTGATTGAGCCTATCGGAGAGCTGTTCACCCTACTACTAATTCTATGCTTAGTGATTTTGAATAATTAACTTTATTATTTCGCTGAAAAGAGAACATTGCATGCAGAGCTGAATGTAGTTACCAATTACCATATGTTGGACAGCTACCAAATGGCAGCCTAAGTGTCAAGGAATACATTAAAATACTGAAAAAAATATGCTGCAGGGAAATTATGTTCCATTGAACAACATAAACTGTTTAAGATGTTTGTGGATTAAATGGAACTTGGGAACTATGGCCGTTCTGCCTAATATGTGCTGCAAGAAATTGGGGAGCTGCAGTGCAGTAACTTTGGTTCCAAAACTCAGGAGAGTGCCCTTGGAAACACCAGCTGCGAAGCACATTGGGGGGATAAAGCTTGGCATGGATCAGCCCTGGCAATTATATTCAAGGAAGGACAGGAAAAATGTAACCAGCAGGAGTAAGCACCTCTAAATGTGAAAGTCCAGGAACTGGCCATTTCAGAGTTGGAAAGGAAGTCAGAAAAACCCTGGCTTTTCTTAATGACAATCATTGTATAGATTAGAACTGGGAGTGTGCAATTCATTTTGTTTTGTTTAGTTACTAAAATGAATGGAGCCTCATTCATTTTAGTAACTAAAAACACAAAAATGACTGAATAAGTGAACAACATTTGTTTGTTTTCATTCATTTTTGTATAAAAATAATACAAAAGATTCTTTTAAAAAAATTAACGCACATCTGCAAAATGACCACCAGACCATGCATTTTGTGCATGTGCAGACTGACTGCCCTTTTCCAAAATAGAAGTGATGCTGCCACCGCCATATTGTAAAAGGACGTACATGTGCAGAATAGTCCAGTGGCCATTTTGCACGTGCATAGCACTTTTTATTTTTATTTTTAAATACTTTTTAAATGAAAAAATATTACTAAAACAAACAAGTTTTCAGGGGGGAAAAACCTAATGGATGGTTTTAGTTAAATGAAATGAAAACTAAAATGAAAACCAATGAGATGTCTTCTGCACACCCACAATTAAAATACAAAAACTGCTGGTTTAGAGTCAGTTGTAGGGAGGCAGGGTCAGTGGCTGGTGACAAGGGTTCAGTTCCGGACTCTGACAATCTCTGGAGTAGGGGATGTAGCTTTCGAGGCAGGTTTAGGTTCCAGCAATTTTTTAAACAAATTAAGCACTGCAACAGAGCTATGCTGTCCCCTCCAATACTGCCTCCAGTATTTCTATGCTATGGTATATTTGGATTTTCAAAAAGCACTTGACAAGGGCCCCTTCACCAGAGACTCTTGAGCAAACTAAGTAGACACAGGAGAAGAGGAAGAGTCCTGGCAAGGATTGGTAGCTGGTTAAAAGACAGGGAAGCAAAGCATAGGAATATATGGTTATTTTTCAAGTTGGAGAGAAGTAGATAGTGGGGTGCTCATGGATCAGTACTGAGCCCGGTATTGTTTAACCTACTCATTAATGATCTGGAAAAGGGGGTAAAGAATGAGGTGGCTAAATTTGCAGATGACACCAAATGATTCAAGATAGTTAAGAGCCAGGCAGACACTGTGGAAGTATAGAGGGATCTTGCACAAATAGGTGAAAGGGCATTAGGCAAATAAAGCTCAGTGAGCTTCATCCCAACCTCCTGTGGATACCGTTTACCCATGTCCAGCTTACACGCAAGATGTGTACATGCTGTTTGCACGGCGTGCAGGGTTTGGGATTGAGCCCAATGTTGATAAGTGTCACAGGGCGCGCCCCCGGGCGCGGATCCAAGGCCACACACGAAAGCCCACAGCACGCCCACAGCTCAGAACAGCTGATGCCGGCCCCAGCCCCAGCTCCATGACCAAACTCACAGCTGATGATCCGGATGCAGGGGATCCCCGCACATCACAGCATCTAGCAGCAGAACCCGGAAGTGCTTCCCCATCACCACGAAACACGGGGGCAGAACCAGCAGTGTTGCGGCATTCACAGCGCCTCAGGGCACATCAGGGGGGCAATACAAATGCTGGCGCTGTGAAGCACACAGTGCCGGTGATCAGAGACTGGCCCTGGAGTGACGTGTAGTGAATCCTTCTACCCAGATAAGTTCCCTTTCCTGACCCCTCCTGTTCCTTCCCTTCCCGGAGAGACGTGTGGAGTGTTGCTGTTCGCCTGGTGTGCAGTCTGAGTGAGTCCTTCTTGTTTTACCCCTTGAGTGCGAGAGTGAGAGAGAGCGAGAGAGTGCGTGGAGAGTGCATGTGCCCCCCCTTCTGGGGATCCTCCCTTTCCCCTCTCCCAGTAAGCTTGTGTCCTTTACCTACCCTCTAGTCCTGGGAGTCCCTGCCCCTCCAACCCTCACGCAGAGCACTTAACTGTCATTCCCCCACCGTGAGCATTGTACTGCGTGGGTGGTTGAACGGTGGGCAGGGCACTTCAGTGTATCTGTTCGGCGCCCTATGATGATAGGGGCCTAATCCCTTGTGGGTTACTTTGGTCCTGACGGGCAACCTATTCCCTATGGGGAACTGGCCACGAGCACTGGGAGCGGCCCGTGTCCACGCCACCACTGTTGTGCTTGTTATTCGTTTGTGGGGTTGGTTCCTTTTGGTTCTCTGGGACAGGCCCCTTCCTCCCCCCCCCCCTCTACCTGACAGTATCACCGGCACTGACAACCCCAATATGGATGTAGCGAGAGAGCTTGGTGAACTGGTGCAAGCAGTGCAGTCCCTCGCCATGGAGATGAGGGACGTTAAAGCTAAACAGGCAGAGCTAGAGGCAGCTGTTGTGGCCAGGGCAGGGGTCCAGTCTGCGGTGGCCACACAGTCAACTCCACCTGGGGTACACCCACAGGTGGAGATCCTGGAGGCCGCAGGTAGTAACCCCCGAGAGCCTAAAGACCCTCGCATAGAGAAGCTTTTTGGGGACCAACAACAGTTCCAGGGGTTTATTTTTTTATTTTTATTTTTTATTTTAATAGACTTTTATACCGCCCCATCCTGCAATGCAGCTCGGGGCGGTTTACAACAATAAAAACAATTTAAAATCTATAAAATACAAATATAAAACATATAAAACAGGGCAACGTATAATCATGGGTAAATATAAAGGTGGGGGATTAAAAATCACACACCCCCTCCCTCCCTCCCAAAGGCCTGGGCAAACAGCCAGGTCTTACAGTTTCGCCGAAATGTCAAAAGGCTTGGGGCCAGGCGAGCTTCCTCCGGAAGGGAGTTCCACAGCCGCGGCCCTACCACCGAGAATGCCCGCTCCATCGTGGCCCCCCGCTTAACACGGGGGATCTCCAGGAGGGCACCCCCGGCAGACCGCAGGAGTCGTTCCGGGGCGCGAAGGGCGAGGCGGTCCCTAAGGTAAGAGGGGCCAAGGCCGTATAGGGCTTTATAGATCATTACTAGGACCTTGAACTTGGCCCGGCACACTATCGGCAGCCAGTGCAGCGCTCGGAGCACCGGTGTAATGTGCTCCCGGCGACCCGTCCCCGTAAGAAGACGGGCCGCCGCATTCTGCACCAGCTGCAGCCTCCGGGCCAAGAACAAGGGAAGCCCCACGTAGAGCGCGTTACAGTAGTCGAGCCGCGAGGTGACGAAGGCATGGATGAGGGAGGCCAGGTCCGGGCCAGAGACATACGGACGCAGCCTACGTACCAGATAAAGCTGGCGGAAGGCAGCCTTAGCGACTGCCTCCACCTGCCGCTCCAGCCGCAGGTCTGCGTCCAATATGACCCCCAGACTCCGGACCTGCTGAGCTACAGGGGGGCAAACCCCCCCAATCAGGGGGGCCACCACCCCCTTCGCCCTCCCCACCACCATCACCTCCGTCTTATCTGGGTTGAGCTTCAGTCTGCTCCGCCGCATCCAATCCGCCACGGCCTCCAAACATTGGGATAGCACCGAGACAGCAGGGTCTGGGTCGGTAGAAAACGAGAGGTACAGCTGAGTATCATCAGCATACTGGTGACATCGCACCCCGAACCCTCTCACGACCTCCCCCAAGGGCTGCATATAGATGTTAAATAATAATGGAGACAAGATCGATCCCTGCGGAACGCCACACGGTAAGGCGCGGGGGCTCGATGTTTCCTCCCCCAACACCACCCGCTGGCTCCTCCCCGAGAGGAATGAACGGAACCATTCAAGAACAGTCCCGTCCAGACCCCCCCGGTCACGCAGTCGTCTCAACAGCAGCCCATGGTCCACGGTGTCAAAAGCGGCCGAGAGATCGAGCAGGATGAGAAATGTCGAACATCCCGCATCCATCTCCCGGCGGAGGTCGTCCACCAAGGCCACCAACGCCGTCTCGGTGCCATAGCCGGGGCGGAACCCAGATTGAAACGGGTCAAGGAGCCCGATATTATCTAGATGACCCTGGAGCTGGAGCGCCACTGCCCGCTCAATAACCTTCCCTAAAAAGGGAAGGTTAGAGACAGGTCGGTAGCTGGCGAGCGCGTCTACGTCCAACGATGGTTTTTTCAGCAGGGGGCGCACCACAGCCTCTTTTAAGCAAGGCGACAACCTCCCCTGCCGAAGGGACGCATTCACCACCCTCGCCAGCACCGTCCCCAACGTCTCCCCGGAAGCTTTTATTAACCAGGACGGGCATGGATCTAGTTGACAACACGTGGCCCTCACAGACCCCAGGACATCCACCACATCGGCTGGCGTCACTTCCTGAAACTCACCCCATAAAGATGGACCAGACGGACCCTCCGCCCCCCCGCGCTCTTCCCCTACTGCTATCAACCCAGCGTCGAAATCGGCCTGAATCCGAGCGATCTTGTCTGCGAAGTAGATGACAAACTCCTCACAGCGGGCCCGGGACAAGTCCCCATCCAGGCGGAGGGAGGCCGGACTAACCAGCCCCCGCACCACCCGAAACAGCTCCGCTGGACGCGACTTCGCAGACGCTATGAGGACGGCGAGGAATTCCTTCCTCGCCGTCCTCACAGCCTCCACATAGGACCGCAAATGGGCCCTATGGAGAAGACGATCGGAGACAGACCGAGTCCGACGCCAGCGTCGCTCTAGCCTCCTGCCCACACGCTTCATACACCGCAGCCCCTCAGTAAACCAAGGGGTCCTGCGGTGACGAGACCGAGGCAGAAGGCGCCTCGGAGCCACCCTTTGTGAATTGACTTTTACCATGCAGCCCAAGACTTATGCCACCGATGATTTGAAGGTCACCTTCATCATCGGTAACTTAGGGGGGCTGGTCCTGGAATGGGCCACCACGCTGCTTAAGGGCAAGAGCCCCCTTCTAAGAGATTACCCGGAATTTGCAAAGAAATTTGCCTTCCTATTTGACCACCCTCACCATGCCCGGGATGCGCAAACTCAGATCATGGCCATAAAACAGGGCAAGCAGAACATATTGGAATACATCACGCACTTTCAGCAATTAGCCCTTGAACTACGGTGGCCAGATGAAGTGTTATGTGTCCTTTTCGCAGAGGTCCTAATGACGAAATAAAAGATCAGCTTGCTTTCACGACGTTGCCCGATACCTGGGAACAACTCTCCTCCCTTGCCTCACAGATCGAGGAAAGGGTGACAGAACGACGCCGAGAACGACGACAGGAGAACCGGAGTCTGTATGTCCCTTGGGCCACCTTAGGGTTTGGGGGGAACTCCGAGGTCAGCAAAAATCTCAAGCCAGAACCCATGCAACTTGGGCCAATGTGAGGGCCCCTGACTCCAGAAGAGAGAGACAGATGATGAAAAAACCATTCCTGTTACTATTGTGGTGAGCCCGGACACTTTGTACAAGCTTGCCCCGCCTTGACAACATTGTGGAAGACATTGGGAAATGCCAGTGGCCGAGGCGGGCAGGGAACGCCTGGACCTAACCGTAATCCCCTCCACAGTCGTCACCTTGGGAACCCATTTCCAAGTTCCGGTGATGCTGAAAATCACCGGGGTGCATTCTGTGGTAACGTGGGCGCTTCTGGATTCAGGGGCTGCTAGCAATCTTATGGACTTGGGGTTGGTCCAAGCACACACAGTCCCCACTCAGCCCAAACTGTAGGGATGGGTGAATGCAGTTCAGAAGTTCGGAGTTCAGATCAAACTCAAATAGATCGGTTGACTGAACTCGGATTCGAACATTCGGTTCGGATGCATTCGGTGAGTTCGGAATTGAATTTCCATTTGTTTCAAAGGAAAACACATTATTGGCTGTAATGTTTTTGTTTTCCATGCTATATGGATGGAAACTGGGGTGCCTGCCTATACCTCCAAGAGAAAGCATTATGTGTACCACATTTCAAAATGATTGGATAGAGGCATCTAATTTTAGAAGCAGTTGAATTATTGTATTTTGCAATATTCTACATATACATTCTTAGCTATAACTTCTTTGCCTCATATCTAATGTAGGTGAAACGTGTCTGGTTTATACCCCTTCCCATATTTACTATCTTTGCCAAATTTCAGAAGGATTGGAAAAGGGTTCTTGGTGGTATAAGCAATTAACATATAAATGTATGTCTGACTATAACATCTTTGTAGTCCAAACAGTGTACGTGAAATTTGTCAGGACTATATATTCCACTTTCATGATCATCTCTGCCAAATATCAGAAAGATTTTATAAAGAGTCCCAATTTTATATGCCTGTACAACATATGTAGAGAAGGGGCCTATACCTGGGATTCTCTTATGTCACTGTGGTATAAGATTGGTTTGTGATGCAAACTGGCCAACAGAAATGTCAACCAAAAATCCTCATTCTGTGCTGGGACCATCCCAACATATCTCCCACACTTGTTTCTGGAAAGTCAGAAGCATCTGTTTAGGAAAGAGTCAATAGGAATTCTCTTATGTCCTCTGTCACAGTGCTGCAGGATGTGATTGTGATGATAATTGGCCAGCCTGGATGTGTTTAAACTATGTCTCCTGACTGCTGGGATGCTATCTCAGAAGTCCCAGTTATGTTGCTTATGCCCGCCACAGGGCCACCCCCTATGCCCACCTCGAAGCCACTACCAATTGGTCCTTTCAAAGCTAGAAGCTTGCAGTAATGTGTTTGGCCATTGAATGTGTCTGTCAGTCTTTGGGGTTGCTCCACATCCTTCCTCCTACCATCTCTCTCCCCCTGCCATGCAGGGTGCCTGCCTCTGACTGGCACTGAATATGTTGCTGATATTCATCTGAATAATGATCTTCATGGGGAAAAAATCTATTGCTTATATAATTGGGTCCCTTTATCAAAATCTCCTGTACATTTGCTGAATTTATGGAAAGGTATTTGATACATTCTTGCAAAATATCCTGTAAACAGAATGGAAAATAAAAATGTTACAGCTGGAAATGTATTTTCAGATTAATGTCTTATACCCTTGGGGCCCTTTACTCACTTTTTCTGAAAATTGGCAGAACTATTAATCATATGGAGGGACATAATCTGCACAAGTTTCATGAACATTTGATGCAAGATAAAGAAGTTGTAGCCATGAATGTGTATGGGGCTTTCCCTAAAATCACAACATTCAATTGCTTCTAAAATCGGTTCCCTTTATCTAATCATTCCAAATTTTGGTACACATAGTGCCCTCTATCGCAGGTACAAGATTTCTAACATTCATCAAAATTGAATAATAAACAAAAATGTTATAGTGGGAAATATGTTTTTCAGTTTTTTCCCTTTATTTCAAAAACCAAATGTCATTTTCAGTTCCTGATTGCACCAAACTAAAGACTGATCTGAGCCCAACTGAACAGAATACCAAATCCAAACTGAAATTTTGACCCGAACCACCGAACGGCCAAAAATCCAAACCTGTTTCTGTTTGCACATCCCTACCATACTGACTCCCGAACCGGTGCACACCATTGAAGTCAGGACCACCTATGAAGTCAGGACCAATTACTGTTCAAACAGTCAAACTACAATATTGGAAGGCATCAAGAGGAGCTGGCTTTTGACATAGTCAGTACCCCCCTCTTCCCGTTGGTCCTTGGCCTCACGTGGCTTCGGAAGCACAACCCCCAGATTTCATGGGTGAAGAACCAGCTCCATTGGACCTCTGACCTGTGTCGGACCACATGTTGTAAACCCTCACCGGTGCAGGCAGCGGGTAAGACTATAATTGGTGCAGAAGGCCCCGATTTAGTACACTTACCATCAGAGTATCGGGACTATGCTGATGGTTTTAATAAACAAGCGGCTACCGCATTACCTCCACACAGAACTTACGACTGCCCCATTGAGCTTCAGCCAGGGACAGAGCCACCCTTCGGGCATATCTATGCTCTCTCAATCCCAGAGTCGGAAACACTTTGAAAATATCTGGACGAAGCCTTAGCCAAAGGAACCATTCGTCATTCATCATCCCCTGTGGGGGCCCCCATATTTTTTGTCCCCAAAAAGGATGGAGGATTATGACCCTGCATTGATTAGGTCTCAATGCGATCACCATTAAAAATCAGTACCCACTGCCATTGATTTCTGAGCTCTTGAACCGGCTTCAAGGGGCTCACATATTCACCAAGTTGGACTTGCAAGGGGCCTGTAACTTGATACGGGTCAGAGAGGTGGATGAGTGGAAAACCGCCTTCCAGACCCACTACGAGTACTTTGAATACTCAGTCATGCCATTTGGACTTGCCAATGCTACAGCCACATTCCAGCACTTTATTAATGACATTTTACGGGATCTTCTCAACATTTTTGTCATCGCATACCTTGATGACATCCTAATTTTTTCTACAAATATGACTCAACATATAGAACATGTGCGCCGTTTACTGCAACGCTTGCGTCTGCATCAGTTATATTGCAAATTGGAAAAATGTGCGTTTCACCTAACAACAGTCGAGTTTCTCGGATTCATAATTATACCCGCCAGCATCCGCATGGACCCTCATAAACTTGAGGCAATCCAACACTGGGGTCCACCGAAAGCCGTCAAGCCGTTACAGCGGTTCCATGGTAGTACGAATTACTACCGACAATATATACCTAACTACACTGAAATTACCACACCACTTACTCAGCTCCTGAAAAAGAATCAACCTTATTCCTGGGGATTTCAACAACAACACAGCTTCATGGCCTTGAAGGCTGCCTTTATGTCCGCACCTCTCCTGCGGCACCCGGACTTTCATCTACCTTTTCAGGTAGAAGCCGATGCCTCTAATAAGGCGATAGGGGCCGTATTGTCACAAGAAGAACCCTTGCATCACCAAATGTTACCCTGCGCCTATTATTCTCGTCAGCTGACGTCAGCTGAACAAAATTACACTATTTTTGACAGAGAGCTGCTAGCCATTAAGGCAGTCTTCGAGACTTGGAGGCACTACCTCGAAGGGGCAAGGCACCCCGTTGTGGTAGTGACGGATCATAAAAAACGTAACATATTTGCGAATGGCACATATCGTCAATGCCCGACATGCCCGGTGGGCACTCTTTTTTGCGTGGTTTTCTTTCACTATCCGATATCGTCCAGGCAAGCTTAATATACTTGCAGATGCCCTCTCATGGTCATATGAAGGAACCTGTGAAGAGAGAAAACAATCAGGCCCTCTTTTGGAGCACAAGGTTTTTGCGGACACCATGGAAGTCCATGAACAATTCCGAAAGGCCACCGCAAAGGAATTATTACCCCTTACTGATCCAACATAAAGAGAAGAATCTGGACTAGTTAAAAAAGAGAAACTTGTAATTGTTCCACCCTCCTTTTACACTCAGGTCCTTCAGGCCCACCATGATGCACCCCTAGCTGGACATCCAGGACCAAAACGTACCCGACAACTAGTCCTACGAAAATATTGGTGGCCAACCATAGGCCCGGACGTGTGATGCTACATAGCCAACTGAGCGATTTGTGCCCGCACCAAGGTACTCCGGCAGCCCCCGAGCGGGTTACTACACCTCGCTGAACCCCCACGGGGACCCTGGTAGCGAGTGGACATAGACTTTATTGCCAAGCTGCCCTCCTCTCGGGGATACACCATCATCTGCGTGGTCATAGACCATTTTACTAAAATGGCACACTTCATCACATGTAAGGGAGTGCCAACCGCACATCGCACCATGCTTCTCTTCCTCCGGCATATTGTCAAGTTGCATGTTTGGCCACAGGAAATAATAAGCAATCGTGGCTCGCAATTCACTTCAAGTTTTTGGAAAGCTCTGCTCTCCGCTCTGCAAGTTCAAGTAAAACTCACCATGGCCTATCATCCTCAGGCAAATGGGCAAGTGGAGAGAGTAAATCAATATTTTGAACAGCACTTATGTTGTTATGTAAATTATTTACAGGATGATGGGTATACCTGGTTACCCCTTGCGGAATTCGCATATAATAAAGCACCCAACGCTTCACATGGCTCCTCACCCTTTTTTGTTTCTTATGGATATCACCCCCGCATGGCAGCCTTAGATGTACCCGAGACTAATGTCCCCTCTGCAGGTAGCCTGGTGCAACATATACATCAAGCCCAAGCCATAGCACGGACCACCCTGACCAATCACGGCAATGCTACAAACTCAAATCAGACAAATGGCGACAGCCCACGCTACCCATGCAACCAGGAGACTATGTCTGGGTATCGAAACAACATTATCCCTTCGCACGTCCATCCAAGAAACTGGACGATCGTTTCTTTGGTCCATTCCCTGTAGAAAAACAGATTAATGATGTCACCTTCAAGCTCACCCTTCCTCCACAGCTCTGAATTCACCCCACCTTCCATGTCTCCCTCCTCAAGAGATCTCCGCCCCCTGATGACCTGACAGACGATTCCCCCGTGGCCAACCCCACAATTCAAGGTGATCCTGATTACGAGGTCAAGGCTATCTTGGATTCCAAACTCCGGTATGGTCGCTTGTACTATCTTATCGACTAGCAAGGTTATGGACCTGATGAACGATCATGGGAACCGGCTAGTCATGTTACCGCTCCACGCTTAGTGCGCCTGTTTCATTTCCACCATCCTGCCCGACCGGGCCCTCTCTGGGGTCATCGACGGGGGGGTTTGCCGGGGGGATACTGTCACAGGGGTACACGCCTGGGCATGGATCCAAGGCTGCACACAAAAGCCCACAGCGCACCCACAGCTCAGAACAGCTGATGCCTGCCCCAACCCCAGCTCTGTGACCGAACTCACAGCTGATGACCCGGATGCAGGGGATCCCCGCACATCACAGCACCTAGCAGCGGTACTTGGAAGTGCTTCCCCATCGCCGCGAAATGCGGGGGTGGAACCAGCAGTGTTGCGGCATTCACAGTGCCTCAGGGCATGTCAGGGGGTGTGGCAGGCAATACAAATGCCGGCGCTGTGAAGCACACAGCACCAGTGATCAGAGACTGGCCCTGGAGTGATGTGGAGTGAATCCTTCTACCCAGATAAGTTCCCTTTCCTGACCCCTCCTGTTCCTTCCCTTCCCGGAGAGATGCGCGGAGTGTTGCTGTTCGCCTGGTGTGCAGTCTGAGTGAGTCCTTCTTCTTTTACCCCTTGAGTGCAAGAGTGAGAGGAAGGCCTCCTCAGTCACAAGGACAATTAGGGAGGTGGGAAGATGCTGGTCAGTGAGGTGGGGGATGCTGATGGACTGCAATGTGGGGCAGGGAGTGCACACCCACTCCATCTTGTTTCATTGTGTCCCCAAGGCCAAGAGGTGTTGCAGCTCTTCACGGAAGCCAGACATGGAGGCAGCACAGGCAATTCTTGCGAGAATGGATGCATTGGAGCAGCACTTGGAGGACATTGTCCAATCAGGCATCCCAGATTGCATCAGGGACAGGTGAGGTACACACTGGGGCCCGGGAAGGGTTAGAGGAGCTGGGTGGTTTCAGGATGGCAAGTCAACCAATTTAGCAGAACCCCAACAAACTAGTGTGGCTTTGGGAGGTGTGGCACCCTCAAGGGCAAATAGGACCTATCTGGTCACTGGGAGATGTTGGTGTCCACCTGTCACCACAGGGCTATAATCTCTATTTAAGGAAGCAGCATGGTGTACTCAGTCAGGACATTGATCTAAAGGAGTCTTTGTTTTTTGGGGGGTGGGGTGGGATGGGATGGGGTGGGATGGAGAGATGAGCATGCTAACAGTAGTGCAGTGGTAATATTAAAAGTGCAGGAGTTCTTCAGGAGAGCTGCCCCCCCCCCTGCGCCCCAAGCCTCCAAGGCTTCTGAGGGGAGTCACAGGAAAATGCCGGTGCTCCGTTCCCTTAAGCTCCTGCTCCACCACACCACTGCAAGCTAAGCATAGCTGGCTGATCAAGTGGTGGAGGTCCAGAGTATGGATAAGCTTAGGAAATGAAAATGGATACAATTATGGATTTAGAGGCACCTCCTTATGAGGTGGGGGCAGAGTTAATGCTGATTAGGGGATGTCCTCCAACCCACAGCATTGATTTGAAACTCAGTGGGTGAGTGGCAGCAACAAACCTAAGAAGGATAGTACTGATCCCTAGCTTGTAAAGTTGGTCACGCCTTCCTCCATAACTCCCCCGACACAAGAGGGGATGGGTCAGGATTTCTTGGATACAACTGAGGCACTGGTGTCTGCCTAGGGAATTTAATCCATTGGACTTGGCAGCTGGGGATTTTGGGTTGGTTGCCCATCCCCCGGCCCCTCCATTGCCCAGACCAAAGTTGAGTTTAATAAAGGAGCTGTGGCCTTGTTTACCCAAAACCTTTGTGTCCATCACCTTGGCACTAAGGGGATAATTGGTTTCAGTTTACATTACTGTTTTTATAAATCAAAAAGTAGTTTCTTAAATACACATCTAATTATTTTTAAATGCCTTTACTTTCAGCAAATGATGATACCTAGTCATTCACCTCAAGCCATGTTTGAAAGTTCAGTTACATTTTATGACATACAGAATGAAAAATGGACAGTCAATTTGCAAAAAGTAAATGTATAATCAAGAATGTCCATGTTTCAGTAAGTCTGGTCTTTGCTGTTGTGGTTTCAAAGGCTTCCAAGTACTAACAAATAACCAAATTTAACTCATCTTTGTTTATTGTTCTGAAAGACAATCATAATAAAGCAGATAAGCATTAAAAAAACATCACTAACATACCATTTTGGCACACAGTTGTACAGCATATTTCCTACAATTTGAGAAATAGGTAACTATTTCTGACCTCTACGATCATTTGCATAATATGCAAAATTTAATGTGCTGTTACATTTCTTAATGGTCCATGTTTTAAGCTGTCATTACAGATGCCCCAAACTTCCTAATTAATGAGTATGCAGTTAAAGATTAAAATAATTAGGAGAATAATTAAGAGCGAGACTTACATCTGCCTTATTTGAGTTATAATGAGGCTTCCACTGTTTGCCATGAATTTAAGAGACAGTCCAACTAGAGTTGAATATTTCATCATAATCCTTTAAGAATTTCTAGTGGGAGGACTTAAATAAATATCAGGAAAAGTCACACAACTTCAGAGTTTCTTTTAGGAGACTGATTTGGGGCAGGTGAAAGGGGTCAGAACTCTAGAAGGAGAAATTCCAACCTTAAATACAATAGATATACAAAGATTATTATATTTTGTGAATTCCAGTGTGTCCATTTCCAGATGGAGTACATAAATACAGTCCTTTAAAAAAAAAATTACAATCTAAATTATCTTCCATTGCAGTCTAGAGAGAGAGGAGTCTATAGTTCTTTCTGACTTGTTAATACCCTGCCCCTCCTGCCTCAGGCAGCTCGGGGAAGCTTATACTTCCAATAAAAACATATAAAGCAATATACAAACAATACCATCTAAAAATTAATTCCACCCCCACCCCAGATCGACCCCCCCCCCAATCCTACCCATTCCCTCCACCAAATGCCAGGCAGAACAACCAGGGCTTACACTGTCACCGGAAGGTGAGCAGATCTGGGCAGAGGTGGACCTCCGCCAGAAGGGAGTTCTAAAGCAATGCTTGAAGAAGAGCCCTGTGTGGTCTTAAAGCTCACATAATCTCAACTACTGTTGGTCCAACAAAAGATATCATGTTAATTAATTTTCTCAAAGATGCAACTTCTAAAAGTTTTCCTGTATGACCCTATTGTGAGACTTGACTGAAGTCAGCAACAAAGACACGCACAATAGATAAGATAACAATCCGATCACAATCCCACCTGCGGTTGTCATCAGCTCACTTCATGAAATGACCCGCAGTGGAGAAACCTCTGATCTAAGACTGGTTTGTGAACCCCAATGGATTAACCTCTGGTCTAAGGCACTGATGTTGCAAACAATTGCACCTTCTTAATTTTACATGCATTAATAATCCACAAAGAAGGCATTCATTAATGAAGAAAACCTGTTTTTGTTATATTTAACTACTAACTTGCTTTCTGGGGGGCACAAATAATTATCAGAAGGGAGTTGAACATGGAGAAGGTGTTCAGTTTCTTAGACCATAATAGATGAGTCATTAGATAAATTATTGTACTGGCAGAGACAAACGCTAACAAAACTGGTATGGGACTTTAAGGCTGGCACCCACCACTGAATAGAGGGGAAATAAGAGAAGCGGTAAGATGTATATTTTATCATCATTAACTGATGTAGATCCAATACAGGATATGATGGTATAATCATGCCATCACTTCAGTGTGTGTGTTTCCAACATACATTTGAAGACAGGGTTTATTTTATCTTTCTTGCATAACACCCTCCCTGCCTATGCTAATTTCTCATAGTATCATAGAGTTGGAAGGGACCTCAGAATTCATCTAGTCCAATCCCCTGCTCAGTGCAGAAAATCCACAGCTACACTACTTCGAACAAGTGACTGTCCAGCCTCTGTTTAAAAAGAAGAAGAGCCCACCACCTCTCTAGGCAATTTCATCCACTATCAAAGAGCACTAACTATTAGGAAGTTCTTCCTAATGTTTAACTGAAATCTACTTTTCTTGTAATTTGAGACCATTATTTCTAGTCTTTCCTTTAGGGACAAGAGAGAACAAGTCTTTTGCCATCCGCTCTAAGACAGCCCTTCAGGTGGGTGGAAAACTGCTATCATGTCTCCCCTTAAGTCTTCTCTTCTCTAGGCAAAACATACCCAGCTCCTTCAATCTTTCCTCGTAGAACTTGGTTTCCAGACCCCTGACCAACTTTGTCACCCTCCTCTGAACCCATTCCAATTTGTCAATGTTCTTAAATTGTGGTGCCCAGAACTGGGCACAGTACTAGGTATGTGTGAACAGAACACGGTTCGTATGTTCGGTTGTCCGGTTGTTCAGCTTGGGAACCGAGTTCAGGTTAGGTCGTTCAGTCTGGGAAACGAGTTCGGATTTGGTCATTCGGTTCAACGGAGTTCAGTTCAGCAGAACGTTCGGGGGGTGGGGGTGGTATCGGTATCAGACCGGCCTCTCCTGCTTCCCTTGGCTTGAATCCCTTCTCCATTTCTCCCACCCAAATAGTGCAGAGGAAGATTTTATATTTTTGTTTATTTATTTATTCAAATGTAGAATATAATACATATCTGCTTCACTAACTATAATGGCTATTAACTATTCTAAAACCTATGGAACTAAATGAAATATCTAATAACTACAAAGGTCTATTCCTACAAACACACTATAAAACTCAATCACTACTACACACTGTGTCTATCTATATCTATAACTAAGCTAACTCCTACCTTTGTCTGTCTGTCTGTCGTAACTATCTAATGTCTATGTATGGGGTGGGTGGGAATACAGACAGCTCAGAACAAACAACACAGGAGGGGTACAAAACTGAAATAAAACCTAAGTCAATCTAATGCTACTCTAAATAAATCCAAAAACAGGGGAAGGGAATCAGGGATGGCAATGGATTGGGAGGAACACAAACTGCTGGGAGAGGGAGACTTCTGAAAACGCTTGCTGTCAGGATCAGTGGCTAGCTCAGAAGGAGTTGGAAGGGGAGGAGGGCAATGACTTTTGTTACTTGCTGTGCCCACCTTATCACAAGTCCCATTGGCTCTGTGCAGCCTACCCCCCCCGTCCACTAGCAGACTGCAAAGCCAGTGGTCTGAGGGAAAAAGGGATGGTGATTGGGCAGGCTGTCTGCTACTCCAAGCCTCTCCATCCCTGGTGCCAGGAAGTCTGCTCCTCAGCTGCATCCCCCTCCCTGGGCCTTCCAATCACGTTTTTGCCGCCCAAACTCACCCAAACGCGGCTGAACTATTTGGTCGTTTCCGAGTTCAGATCGAGTTCTGGTTCAGTCTGTTCGGGTTCAGTTCGGACGCTCAGTTCAGTCGTCCGAATGGACCAAGTTCGGTCTGAACTCCCGAACTGCGTTCACACATCCCTACACAGTACTTCAAATAAGGTCTGACCAGCATAGAATAGAGTGGAACTATTACTTCTCATGACTTCAAAATGCTGCATCTGTTAATGCAGCCTAAAAATGCATTAGCCTTTTTTGCACGTGCATCACATTGCTGACTCATGTTCAGTTTGTGATTAACTACAATCCCCAGATATTTTTTTGCATGAATTGATGACAATCCAGGTATCCTATCCTCCATCCTGTATTTGTACATTTGGTTTTTTAAGTGTTCTTTGCCTAGAGGTAAGGCGAAAACCTTTTTTATTTTATTTTATTTATTTATTTATTTATTTATTTATTTTCCAGGCTGCCCCATCCTGCTATTGCAGCTTGTGGAAGCTTACACCATAATAAAACAAAAACATCCATAAAAATACACAATATAAAATAACAAAATAATTTACAAAATAAATTACAATCAATAAACTACGGCAGAGTTAAAAAAAACAACTCTCCCCTACACAACCCCCCACTCATCACCTGTCTTCCTCACCAAAAGCCTGGCAAAACATCTAGGTCTTACATTTTCTGTGGAAAGAGGGAGGCTCGGGTCCAAGTGGACTTCTGTTGGGAGGGAATTCTACAGCAACAGTGAGGCGACTGAGAATGCCCTCCTCATTGTAATCACTCGAGATACTCTGGGAAGGAGGGCATCCCCAGATGGCCACAGAGGTTGGTCCAGGACCCCGGGGGTGAGGCGATATTGCAGATAAGCAGGGTCCATATAGGGCATTATAGGCCAAAACCAACACTTTGAATTGGGCCTGGAAAACTATAGGAAGCCAGTTCAGAGACCTGAGCACGAATCACCTCATTCTTATGGGGAGTATCACCTCATTCTACACCAGCTGCAGTTTCCAGACCATCACCAAATGGAGCCCCACATAAAGCACATTGCAGTAGTCCAGTCTTGAGGTAATAAAAGCATGAATTTCTGGTGTCTAGGTCGGATTCTGAGACATACGGACGATGCTGTTGCATCAGATGTAGCTGGCAAAATTCCCCTTTCACCTGGGAATCCAAGTGGAGCTGTGGGTTGAGGATCACACCAAGACTCTGAACCTGAGGGACCAATTGGGGTGAGAGCCCATTAATGATGGGTGTCACTACTCCCTCATCCCTTCCCACCAGCATCACCTCCACCTTGTCAGGATTCAGCTTCGGACATTTCACCCTCATGCTAGGGGTGTGCACCAGGGTTGTATCTTGGCTCCGGCTCTTTTTAATTTCTATGTCAATAACTTAGGGTATTTTCAGACGTTACGAGATCACGCTCAACCATAGTGAACCACGCTCAATCCAGCGAGGCCAAAGGGCCCGGAACGTCTGTTTGGTGCGCGCCAGATGTTCATCACGCTCAATACCCACATGGGGTCAATTTCAACCACGCTTCCCGGGCTAGCCGGGGGAATATCCCAGGAAGTGTGGTCAAACAGACCCCTACCGGGAACCAACGAAAAGTAACATCTGGACGCCAATCCCCGCACGGAACCAAACGAAATGAGCCCCAGCCGGGGACAAGGCATGCAGCGTCACTGCCGGGCAACCGGCAACAACACAACCACCGGAGGGAGATTTAAAGCAAAATAAGCAGCAAGCAAGCGTGGCGGGATGGAGCGAGGAGGGAGGCGGAAGAGACCGGAGGCAGAGAAAGCGACACAGGCAGTGGAGGAGGTGGAGGAGGTGGAGGCAGGGGCAGCGATG
>QEPC01013565.1:1641325-1663323 GCA_003113815.1 Sphenodon punctatus
GGGGTGGGGGTTGCTGCTGCCTGTGCCTTGCCCCTTGGCGGTGCCCCCCCTCGTCCCTCCCGTTGTTCCTCGTGCTGTGTTCCGGGCACCCCTGCCCCCCCTTCCCAACCTTTCACTTGTGTCGCGGGGTGTGTGTGTGGGTGTGGGTGTGTGCCCGGGCGTGTGGTCGTGCACTGTGTCCCACTGCGAGTCCGCTGTGGGTGTGTGTGCGTGCGTGTGCTGTGTGAGGCGCCTGTCAGCCTGTTCTCCCTCTTCCCCCCTCCCTTCCCGTTTCCCTTGTGTGGGCGTTCCCTTGAGTGCCTTTTGGCTTCGTTTGCCCTCAGGTGGCCATGTCTGTGTCCCGCCCCTGCCCGATGCCTTCTGGGAGTTTTGACCACGGCGGGGGTTCGGCTGCACGTCTGTTGTGCTGCCCCGGTCCATGATGGTTCGGCCCGGTTCCCGGACATGGTCCAGGTCCTGTCACGTCTGTTAGGGTCACTTTTCTACCCTGGGGCATGGTTGTGCTGTTCACCCCCCCTGGGGGTTCACTGTGGTGAACCACCCGCCCGTAACATCTGAAATCACCCTTAGTTTCCTTCATGGATGGACAGAATACCACCCTCCAAAGTTGGGAGACTAAAGGCTCTCTATCATGCTGTATGCAGATGATACAGTTATTCTGTCTCTGACCCAAATCGGCTTGCGAAGAATTATCCAGAGGTTTGCGTTATATTGCACTCAGGAAAACTTGATAATAAATTACACCAAGACTAAGGTCCTGGTAGTCGACTCTCGTCGATGTCAATTCGGTTGGCAAGTGGACAATAACCCAATAGAACAGGTTCAAACCTTTAAATATTTAGGGGTGGTTCTTTCGGCATCTGGCAGCTGGACTCCACATTTCAAATCAGTTATAGATCAGGCCCGGAAAACTTCAAGCACAATTACTAGCTTTTTCTATATTCAGGGTGGAAAACGTATAGGGCCAGCGCTATGGCTCTTCAAGGCAAAAGTGATCCCACAACTTATGTATACTGTGGCAATCTGGGGACTCTCACTTTTAGACAAACTTGAAGGCCCCCAGAATTCCTTCTTGCACTTAATTCTTGGAGTTCCAATTTGTGTTCCTTTGCCATGTTGAGGGCAGAAAATTCCCATCTGTGTGCAAGCCGGACCATGGTCGAGTGGGCTTTTGAGGCCCTCAAGCAGCGCTGGAGGAGCCTCGCTGGCTGGATGGACTAGATGGTGGAGACCTGGGCCCTGGTGATAGGTGCCTGATGTGTTCTGCACAACGTGTGCGAGACCCATGGGGCTTCCCTCGAATACCCCATTCCCCGGCACCTTCCCAGCCCTGTGCCCCTGTATGTGAATGCAGAGAACCCGCGGGAGTACCGATACGCCAAGCACATCCGTGCTGCCCTGGCCAGGCATATCAGCCGGAAGACCGAGGCATGAGGGTGCTCACGTGGCAATCTAGGCACCCTCAATTTTAGACAAACTTGAAGGCCCCCAGAATTCCTTCTTGCGCTCAATTCTTGGAGTCCCAAATTGTGTTCCTTTGGCCATGTTGAGGGCTGTACAATTCCCGCCTGTGTGCAAGCCAGACCATGGTCGAGCGGGCTTTTGGGGCCCTCAAGCAGTGCTGGAGGAACCTCGCTGGCCAGCTGGACTACACGGTGGAGACCTCGGCCCTGGTGATAGGTGCCTGCTGTGTGCTGCACAATGTGTGCGAGACCAATGGGGCTTCCCTTGAATACCTCGTGCCCCGATGCCTTCCCAGCCCTGTGCCCCTGTATGTGAACGTAAAGAACCCACGGGAGTACCAGTACGCCAAGTGCATCCATGCTGCTCTGGCTAAGCATATCAGCTGGGAGGCTAAGGTTTGAGGACACTCAACCCTGACCCCACCACTCTGGGGCCCCCACCAGCTCCCTGGGTGAGCCCCTCTATGACCATCGGACCACCCCCACCCCCAGGCCCATGAACAGACCGAAGGAGACAGTAGTGCTACCCTGGAATTTATTCCCTCACCCAAGTACATGTGCCCCCTACACTGCCACCCCCCCACCGTGTAGGTTCCATGCCCCCCCAGACCACCCTTCCCCTTCCCCCCTGCCCCCTGCATCTCCGGGGCCTCCCCCTCGCTCACCCTGTGGGCGCTGCAGAGCTCTGGGAGCTCCCCTCCACCTCCACCCCCCGTTGTCCATGTCCACAACAGTGTCCTGGGAGGCCTCAGTGTCCAGCGGGTCAGGCAGTGGTGGGAGGGAGGGAGGACCCATGACCTGAGGGGACCCCCTGGGTGGCTGCTCCCTCCGGAGGCCTACAGGGACCAGGAGGCGGATGCATAGCCCCAGCTGGCGGGGTGGAAGATGGGGCAGTTGGGGAGTTGGTGAGGGCACCAGGGGCCCCAGCATGGGGCCCTGGGCAGGCACAGTACCCGGCAGGGCGGCCGCCATCACATAGGCACTCATTGTGCTGGCGTGCAGGAGCAGGGAGCTCCCGATGTTGTGGGACCTATTCAATTTAGCAGAATACTCGTGCACCATCCCCTTGATGGCCTATTCCAGCCGCACAAACGCCTCTACCTGTCTGCTGTGGTCCCGGCGCTCCCTCCTACATTCCAGGTGCACCTCTGCCTGGAGCCTCCGGTCCCTTGCCCCTGCCTGTTGCAGGGATTGCTCTGTGGCCGCCTCCAGGCCATCCGCAGCCTCTATCATCCACTCCCCCTCTTCCGTGGTGGTGTGGACGATGTCCTCTGCCTGGTCCTCCCTCCAGCGCCGTACCTGTGCCTGGTGCTCCCTCATCCATTGTGCTGGGGGCATTGGTTTCTGGGGTCCCTCGGGCTGGCCTGTAGAGTACACAGCAGTTATGGGGTGGCTGCCCTGCCTGGCTGCACCCTAGACAGGGGTACGGCTTGGGGGGTAGCGAGGCCCCCCCGTTAGGTGGTTGGTGACCTTCCCCATTGCCCCGGCCCCACCCCCCGCATGACCCGGGGCCCCTGTCTGGCCTCCTTGCCCCCCCTCATTGACAGTGTGCCTCACCTGGGGCCTCCAGCTGCTGCAGGGGCTGCTCCCCGCCGGCCTCCTCGCCTGCCTGACTCGGGTGCTGGGGCATTCCATGCCCTGTGGGGATATGTGAGGGTGGTAGGCAGAGGACTGTAAGTATGCCCGGGTGGCCCCCCGTGCCCTCGTGCCATGGGCTGGGGTATCGGGGGTGGATGGCGTTCCCTCCTCCCCGCTCCCCCGGTCCATCTCCCCTCCCATCTGCCTGCTTACCCTTGATGTCTGTCTCCTATTCCTCTGAGGCCAGCCCCTCCATGTAGCTGGGGGACCCCTGTGACCACTGGCTGGGGGTGATCAGTGTGCTGGCCTCAGAGTCAACCTGTCTGGCTGGGGGGTAGAGCCTCTCTGGGCTGGTGTCAGGGGTGTGTGTGTCATGCTGGACCAGGCGGTCCCTGGTTGCCCTGGAACTGGTGTCTTCAATGGGGCAGTGAGGGGAGGGGGTACCTCGGCCCATTCCCTGCCCTGGACCATGGCACTCCCCATTAGGCACGGGGCTACTATCTATTCCTTCATATGGAGGATGCAGTCTAGGGCATCATAGTAGGGAGTTGTCCGGGCTCCATATCCGGACTGGTGGTTGTTGTCCCGGATGAACTTGTACCCCCTCTTTAGCTCCTTGGCCTTCGAGCGGCACTGTGCCACGGTCCTGTGATGCCCCAGCCCCTCCATGTCCCGCACTATCTCCTGGAACATATGCTTATTGTGCTGATTGAGCGCGAGCTCCAGTTGACACTCCAGGGTCCCCCAGATTCGGATAAAATCCTGGGTCTCCTGGTGTCCCCATTACCCCCCTCTGTGGTAGGGCCATCTCCCCCATGGTCCCTCAGGGAACTCCTGATCCTCCTGCTCCTGTTCCTCCTCCACCGGGGCTGCACCCATCTCCTCCGGGGGTTCGGGCTCCTGGGCCCATTTCTGTGTCTGCGGGACATGGGAGGGGTTGTTTGGTTGCTGTTCTGCCCCTGACCCATGGCCCGCCCCCGTGCCCCCTCCTGCTGGCCGTCCGGCCCCCCATCCCCCTTGGTGTCCCTGTGCCACCAGGTCCCCTCACCTGTTTCTGGGGTGCCTCCTCCCCAGGCCTGGTCATTGTCCCCAGGGTGGCCTGTCCCGGCTGCTGCTGCTGATGCTGCTCTTGTTCCTGCTGCTGCTGTCCCTCCACCTCCTCCATGTGCAGCACGACCACCTCCTCCTCCGCTTGCACCTCCACTGCCTCCTCCTCCCTCGCTCTCTTGCCCGCCACTCTCCTCTCCCTTCTACCTCCCTCCATCCCGTCACATCCCCCTGCTGCTGTGTGCCCTTTAAATCTCCCTTTGCAGCCTGTGTTGTTGCTGTTTGCCTGGTAGAGACACTGTGTGCTTTGTCCCCGACTGGGAATAATTTTGTTTGATTCCAGCCGGTGGTTGCCGTTCAGATGTTACTTTTTATTGTTTCCCGGTGGGAATCGTTTTGACCACGCTTACGGCGATGGTGGGTGTTTTCAGACGGTGCACGGAACCAAGTCACCACAGTGGATTCCTAGCGGTGGTGAACCGAATAACCACCCCCATGGTCAAGGAGAGCCCCGAATAGATGTGACGGACTCGGGACCATGGCAGGGAATCAGGCTGCCAGACCATGGCCTGGGGCAGTGCAACAGACATTACGCTGATCCCAGGCCGTGGTCAAAACACCCGGAAGGCGCCCGGGCGGCTCATCCCAGTGGCTGCTGCTGCTGCTGTCCCTCCACTTCCTCCATGTGAAACACGACCACAGCCTCCTCCGCCTGCACCTCCTCCTTCTCCTCCTGCCTTGCTCTCCCACCTTCTGCTCTCTTCTCCCTTCCGCCTCAGTCCATCCCACCACATCCCCCTGCTGCTGTGTGCCCTTTAAATCTCCCTCCGCCGCCTGTGTTGTTGCTGGTTGCCTGGCAGTGACGTTGCGTGCTATGTCCCCATCAGGGAATCATTTTGTTTGATTCCGGCTCGTGGTTGTCATCCAGACGTTACTGTTTTTTGTTTCCTGGTGGGAATCTCTTTGACCATGCTTTCAGAGATGGTCCAGGCCGGAGCTCTGGAAGCGTGATTGATTTTGACCCCAGGTGTGTATTGACTGTGGTGAACATCTGGCAGTCATTGAATAGACATTCAGGGCTCTTTGGCCCCACCGTGGGATTGAGTGTGGTTCACTGTGGTTGACTGTGATCTCGTAACGTCTGAAAATACCCGGGCTGGGCCCGTTCTCCGGAAGCGTGGTTGATTTTGACCCCGGGTGGGTATTGACTGTGGTGAACATCTGGCTGCCGCCGAACAGACGTTCGGGGCACTTTGGCCCCACCGTGGGATTGACCGTGGTTCCAATGTGGTTGACTGTGATCTTGTAACGTCTGAAAATACCCATAGTGAAGTCCTTTTTACATTTGAATCTAAGTCTTGTTGGAGTAAGTCCCATACATTATTCCAGACTGCTTAGAACCATTCTAAATCCATATGTATTTCTGCCTGTATCTGCTCCATAGTCAGTGTCAGCCAGTCTTTGCTTCCATTTTTTAATAGATGGTTTTCTTGTTGCTTTCCAGTTACACATTATGGTGTATATCGCAGCCAGTCGAAGTTGTTGACACGCCATTTTTCTTTCCTTTATTATATTTAGTTCTGGTAGGATACCCAGCAAAGCAAATTTCAGTTGAAATGGAATATCAGTTTGAGCGATCTTGTTCACATGAGACCATATTTCTGCTCAAAAGGTTTTTATGTATGGACATGACCACCAACAATGCATCCACGACCCCACTTTGGAACAGCCCTGCCAGAAAATCTGAGGGTATTTCTCATTCATTATATGGAGTCTTTGTGTGGTGAGATACACTCTGTATGTCATTTTTATTTGTGACTCGAAAACTGATAATGATTTTGACGATTTATGCATGACTTGCCAAACTGACTTCATCTCTTTGTTTTCTATTTTACTTTGTAGGTCCTCCTCCCACGCAGCGAAATATCTAGCATCAGGTAAGTTAACCATCTTGTTTAGTATTTTATATATTCTTGACAATATATGCAGTTGCATTGAATCACCATATATTACTTTCTCTAAATCATAAGCAGTAGTTGTGTAATGGGGTTTATTTAGTCTGTTGTTAAATTTACTTTTTATTTTAGCGTATATCATGAAGTCTAGATTAATTCCAATTTTTTGCTGAATTGTATCCAAAGTTAATATCTCTTGTCCCACAAACAAGTGTGAGGCCCACTTGAGACCCTTTTTTCCCCATTGTTTTTTAATGGTCACTGGATTTCCGGTTGATCTTACCCAGTCTCCAAATATAGGCGTGTATGGTGATTTGTCTTTTAATATTTCCGCTTTTTTAAGACTGGCTTCCCATACTTGCAACACTTGCCAAAAAAATGGATTTTCCAGTCCCTTTTGTGTCTTGATTGTTTGACCATCAGTTAGAAAATTGGTAAAATTGTTTGTTGTACAAAACTCTTTTTCTATTTCAATCCAGTGGAGACGCGTTATTGTGATACCATATTTTGATTCCCTGTAGGGCCGAAGCACAGTGATACATTTTAATATCTGGCATATTTAATCCCCCTATCTCTTTTATTGTGTACATAATAGCTCTCCTAATTCGTGTTTTTTTCCTCTGCCAAATTATCCTGGCAATGATTTTCTTAATTGTATCAAAGTATTCCTTAGGAACCTTTATTGGCAGAGCAAAAGATGTGTATAACAGTTTTGGTAACAGAGTCATCTTAATTAAATTTGTTCTACCAAACCATGAAACTTGTAATTTTTTCCATTCTTCCTCCTTGGTTTTAATCTTCTCCAGTAATGGCAGTAAGTTTAATTTATTCAAGTCCTTCCATTTTTTAGCAATGTTAATACCCAAATATTTAATATTGTTTGTTTGAACCTTAAATGGGACAGAAAGTTGCCGTTCCTTGTCTGTTAGCTTTTCTTCATTAAACAATAACATTTGAGATTTATCAATATTTACCTTATAACCAGAAACTATCCCGAACTGTTTAATAGTTTCTAACAAGTTGGATACTGAACAGGGAAGCTCGATCAAACATACCATCATATCATCCACATACGTGGTCAGTTTATACTCTACTTTTTGAATCTCCACCCCTTTAATTTGTTGCTGTGATCTAATAGCAATTGCGAGGGGCTCTATCACGAGATTAAATAGTAGGGGGGACTTTGGACATCCCTGCCTGGTACCTCTGGTTAATCTAATTGCCCCTGAAGTTTTCCCCTGAAAAATGATTTTGGCCATTGGAAATTTATATATAAATTGTATCCATTGAAGGAACTGACCTTCAATTCCCAGTCTTCTCATCATTTCAAATAAAAATTTATGCTCCACCATATCAAAGGCCTTCTCCACCTCAAGGAATATAATTGCAGCTGGAGTCTTTTTATTTTGAATATAAACTGTGATGTCAAAAATTTTCCTTATATTATCTATTCCAAGCCTACCCAGAATAAATCCAGTTTGATCTGGATTTATTATGTCTGGTATAATTAACATTAGTCTATTTGCTAAGATTTTAGTGAATATCTTTGCATCGGTGTTGATTAATGAAATCGACCGATATCCACTGCAAACTTCAATATTTTCCCCTGATTTTGGGTAAAGCATAATATTTGTTTCATAAAATGTTTTTGGCATCACCTGTTGTTTTAAAAAAGTGTTTTATAGCCTAGTTAGTAGGGGTGGGACTACCGGATCTACCTGTATCTGATACCGCCAGTATTGGGTGTACCAGCAGTATTGGATTAAACCCGGTAATCCGGGTAAATTGCTGGATTCCCCCCGTACTGGATTTTTTACATTGCGGCCATTCAAATGAATGGTCGCAATGTAAAAAACCCCACAAAAAAACACAAACACTTTCCCTCCCCAAGTCCAGGCTGTGCGGGTGGAAGGGGGAACACCCCCCACCCACCCTGTCCAGCTTGGAATTAAACACCAAAAATAATTTCCCCTAAGTCCCCTAGTGTGGGCTCAGGCCCGCTGCCGGCGACCCAGAGCCCACACCAGCACTGCAGCAGCCAGCAGGTAAGTGTACCGGTACTTTACTGATCCCTGGGGTGGGGGGTAGTTTAACACCCCCTCACCCCAGGGATCACCCTACCTCCCCACCCAGGGATTAATGCCATTGCCTCCTTCCTTGAGCTCCAGGCAGTGGCAGCGGTGGCGGTCCGGGGGCTTCAGCGCTGGCTGTGGCTGCCTACTTCAGCACATTACTAGGCCTTCCGGGGAAACCCAGAAGTTCCCCAGAAGGCCTAGTAGCATGCTGAAGCCGGCAGCCACAGCCAGCGTTGAAGCCGCCGGATCACTGCTGCCTGGAGCTCAAGGTAGGAGGCAATGTCATTAATCCCTGGGTGGGGAGGTAGGGTGATCCCTGGGGGGGGTGTTAAACCACCCCCCACTCCAAGGATCATTAAAGTACCAGTACACTTACCTTCTGGCTTCTGCAGTGTTGGTGCGGGCTCTAGGTTTCCGGCGGCGGCCCGGAGCCCGCACTAAGGAACTTAGGGGAAATTATTTTTGGTGTTTAAATCCAGGATGGGCAGGGTGGGTGGGGGGGTGTCCCCCCTTCCACCCGCGCAGCCTGGGCTTGGGGAGGGGGGAGGTTTTTGTTTTTTTCCATTAATTTCAATGAGGACAGTTCCCCATTGAAATAAATGGAAAAGATCTGGTACCGGTAAACCGGTATTAATCCGGTAAACAGGTTTTTTAAATCCGGGAACCGGTAAAACCGGTACCCGGTATTTGGCCTGATGTCCCACCCCTACAGTTTGTATTGGGCTTAAACTTTTAATTAAAGTTTTATAAAATTCTGCCGGATATCCATCCAGCTCAGTCACCTTATTATTTGGATTATTTTTTTTAACACTTTCTTTATTTCTTCCTCCTCGATTGCCTTGTTTAGAAAGTCTTTTGGGGCCTGTGTTATTTGCAGCAGTTTAATTGTGTATAGAAACCTATTTATATTTTCCTGTGCAGGTTCACCTGATTTATAAAAAAATTCAAAATATTGTAGGAAACATTCCTCCTTATCTTTCCCTCTAAGCATTTCTGAACCAGGGGTTTCTCTAATGAAGGGTATAGTTGTTTTTTGTCTCTTTTTCTTGACCAGCCAGGCCAACACTCTATCTGCTTTATTAGCCTTGTCATAATAAAAGGCCTTTGTATATCTTAGTTTATTTATTATAGATTCTGTTTCTATCAAATTTATTTGGGTTTTCAAGGAAGCAATTATCTCTGCATTAATTTTTGGTTGTTTGGCCAATTGTTTTATTTGCAAGTACATTTCACTAATATGTGCCTTTTTTTCTTTTCTCAGGTGGGCTTCCAGAGATAAAAAGTGCCCTCTAAGGACTGCTTTAACGGCTTCCCATAATAATATGGGAGATGTGTCTGGCAGGTCATTCTGTTGTATATATTCTGAGATTTCAATTTGTTGTTGAATCCAATTATAACCCAAATAATTTTTTTTTATTATTTCCACTCTTGTGTTGTAGCAGTTCTTGTCATCCTGGTGTTAATTTCTAATACTACTGCATTATGGTCTGAGAAAGGAATAATTTGAATGTAAGCTTTTCCACACAGCGATATCAATGCTTTATTGACCAGTATATGGTCAATTTTAGATGAAATTTTATGTGGATTAGAATAAAATGTAAAGTCTTGCTCTTTGGGATGGAAAGCCCATCAGATCTCTCTGCATTGATGTTCCTCTATTGTTTGCACTATTTTCTCCTGCAGTTTGTTTAGTTTTGTTTTCGTAAAGAGGTCGAGTGAAGAAAGGGGAGAGTTAAAGTCTCCAATTAGAATTGCCTTTCCCTCAATTTTAGATACCAGGTTAGGGATCAGCTCACACAGAAAACCCCTTGTGTTGTTATTAGGGGCATTATAATGTGGCTATTGTGTATTTTTCCTCCTCCATTTGGCCTTTACGTATTAACACTCTACCTTGAGCATCCCTATCTATTTCAGTTATTTTTATGTTAAGTGTCTTAGGCTGAAAAACCACCCTTGGTGGTCATTTATGCATTTTTCAGGGCTGCATAGGGCACCAATACAGCCCTGCAACATGCATAAATAGCCACCAATTGTGGTTAAAGGGTGGTTAGCGTTATGTCTGTTTTCACCCTTAGATATCCCCACCAACACTCCAGCTTTCTTTTTAGTTACATTCACAAAATACAGGTTATAATTTTTATTCTTAAATCTATAGTTATCTTGTTTTACTAAGTGTGTCTCCTGCATTGTAAATATATGTGGATGAAATTTATTTATATACTGCCGGACCCTTTTGCGCTTTACTGCGTTATTTAAACCATAGACGTTAAATGATATTCATTTCAAATTATCCATCACCATTTCTTGAGTTATCAGTCCTTCTCTTTTGCCAATAATACACATTAAGGTTTCTTACCCTGCCTAGTTGTCTACATTTTTCCCCCTGTTGTACTGCTATGGATTTTTGATTCCATCTTTGCTCCTGCATGCTTATTCTGACTGCTCCAAATGTCCTATCTCCATTATCTTTATTTAATTTTTCCTTATTCACTATGTTTTCCCTTAAACTGTTGCTTAAGCATCCCCTATAGCATCCAAAACTCCCTACCCCAACCCAGTTAAATTTTTTATTTTTATTCTTAAACTAGTTTCTTAAAACAGTTACTAACCCAAAAAGTATATCAACCTCTGGGGGGCCCCTTAATGGAGTTACATGCCATGAGGGCTCTCCACTTCCACCAGTCCCTTTGCATTTTACAGTTATAATCCCATACAATACATTTAATTTATACAGTCAAGCCACATACACATTGGGTGTTTTCAGATGTTACGTGATCACGGTCAACCACAGACAATCCCCTGTGATGCCGGATGGTCGCGTAACGTGCGTTTGCTTGCCACCAGATGTTCACCACGGTGAACCACCGGCAGTGAGAAAATTAACCACGCTTTCAAGGATGGTACTGGCACTATCTCTGAAAGCATGGTTAATTGAGCCATGGACTGGAATCGGCGGCCGGTAACATCTGTTACCGCCACAGATTCTGGGCCATGGTTCAGACCCCAGGATGGAATCGGGCACAGCAGACCCATTGGCCGCTGCGCCCGCCCATCTCCCAGAGGGAGGGCAGCCTGGGGAGCGTGGGAGGGGGCAGGGCTGTGTGGCCGCACATTGCACTGCGCGGCCCCGCCCCCTCCTCCATTCCCTCCAGGATCAGCCTGCTCGTCTGTTGACGGGTCGTTTTGATTCTGGTGGGGAATCAAAAGGTGATTCCGTGCCGGGGCCAATGGGTGCCCCGTCACATCTGAAATCACCCTTTGCCACCTGTTCCATTCTATATTTACCATCAGTTCAGCAATTATCTTTTAAGTTCTTTTTCACAAAATGTTGCAAGTCAGACTCTTGTATGAAATATCTTCTTTTACCTTGATGAATAAATGAAAACCTCACAGGAAAGAAGACCTGTGCTTTAATTCCCATTTTATGAAAGGCTTCTAATTGTGGTTTCCATCCTTTCCTTTTCTGTATAGTTTCAAAAGCCAAGTCAGGAAATATAGAAATCTTGTTTCCTTGGAAATTAAGATCTTTGGCATTTCTAGCAGCACTTTATACTCCCCCCTTTTCTTGAAATTGAAGAAACTTCACTATTAATGCCCTTGGGGGGTCATGCTCTTTGGGTCTAGGCCACAGGGATCTGTGTGCCAGCTCTAACTCCAATTGATGTAAGTCCTCCCTATCAGGGAAGATTTGTTTCACCACACATTGCAACAGATCCCTCATGCCAGCTGTTTCTAATCCTTCCGGTACCCCCATTATTCTTAAGTTATTTCTTCTAGACCTGTTTTCTAGGTCTTCTAATTTCTCTTGCAGTGTTTTTATTTCTGCCTCTGTACGGGTGACTCTTTACACATTATTATTTTCATGATCCTCCTGTTCACTAACTCTGTGCTCCACTGCATCTATTCATTTAGTGATCCCTTCCATTTGCGTTTTTAATTCTCCAAACTTGATTTTATAGCTGAGATTCTCTCCTTATTTACTGTTAAGTCCTCTTTTATTAACCTAAAAAGGTCCAGTACCTGTGAGAGCGAGGCCAGGTCCCCTGTGCTGTCTTTCAGTGCCGCGTCCTCCATTTTGAGAGCCGCGGCCTTCCCCTTCCTCGTACTGTGTCTCGGGAGATAGTATTTGTCAATCGTCGCGTCTGCTTCTTTTTTTTTATCCCGACTCATTCCTTTTTTACTGTGTGTGGCTTTGCATTGATTTTATTTGGGCATTTGAACTCAAATAGCAGATTTTAGCATTGGGTCTGGAGGGAGCTCAGCCACGCATGTCTTGCTGCCTGCACATGCCCAGTCGACGCCCACTATTTGCAATTATTGCAGGGCTCACTTAAGTCATGGGAAAAAGTTGGATAATTTGGGTTTCACAGTGATCAGCACACACCTGAAGAAGAAACACCCCAACCTCTTTTAGTTTCAGAAGCAGCCCGCCTTCTCTGTGTTTACAGCATCAGCAATCCCCTTCATAGGGTAATTTCAGATGTTACAATACCACGATCAACCACAGTGAACCACCTATGGTGGCTGCGGTAGTGTAATGTCTGACAGCACCCAAAGAGATTCCTGTCATATGTTCACCCCAGTAAAGCCCTGGCGGGAATTTCTTTGACCACACTTTCAGACCTCAAGTCGCCCAGAGGTCCAAAAGCATGGTGGGATCAGGCCCCAAGTGTGGTCACAATCCAGAATCAGCATAAAGTAACATTACTTACCTTCCGCCAGCCGGATCGTGGCCCAGACCATGATGTGGGATTGGGCGCAACAGGGCTGGGGGAACATGGGGGGGCGGGGCTGTGTGGCCACACATTGCGTTGTGCAGCCCCGCCCTCTCCCCGATCCCTGTTGGGAATCAGGCCAGCACGTTTGAAAGATGGCCGGACTGATTCCTCACTGGGATCCATTTCAGATCCCGGTGTGGGGTGATTTCACGTCTGAAATCCCCCATAGTCTCTGGTGGAAAAACAAAAATCCTTTTCTTTGCAGGAGTCATGGGCATGGCCACTCACACACTCACCAGTGTCACCACCACCATCTCTTCTAGCAGTACAGATGACGCTTCAAGAGGTTTATGAAAAGAAGCCCCTTTATAAGGCATCACATCCAAGGGCACGCAAACTCGTCATTCAAACTGCACACTGGATCGCAACCAACATGCTACCATTCCCCTTTGTGGAGACCAAAGGTTTTCAGGACTTCATGCAAACGTTTTTCTCCAAATGGAAAGTCCCAAGCAGAGTGTAGTTTGCCAACAAAGCCGTATTAGAATTGTAAACGAAAACAGTTGAAAGAATGAAGGCAGCTTTGAGTCAAGCAGAGGGGAGGAAAGTTCAGATCACTATGGACTTGTGGACCAGTGGTGCCCACCATGAATATTTCGTTGTTACTGCTCACTGGTTGTACAGAGAGAAGAGAAGCCTGGGACGGAGGCAAACCCTTCTTCACCTGTCCCCTTTTGCTGAAAGTCACACTACAAAGAACATTGCTAATAAACTGTTAGGCATTCTGAAAGACTGGATGGTGCCTTTTAAATTGGAGGTTGGCTTCATAGTCACGGACAATGCCAAGAACATTTCAAACACCTTGCTTCAGCCCAGTCTCACTCAAGTCCCAAGCCTCGTACACTGCATCAACCTAGTGGTGCAGAAGTTATGGAGCAAGAAAGATGCTGAAGGAGTGCCCACTGCCAACCCAGATGTGAAGGACCTCATTGGCAGATGTCGACACCTTTGCGGACATTTCCAGCATTCTGGCACATCATGACGAGCACTCAGGGATGCCCAAGCTTGGTTGTCCCTGCCAGCTTAAAATCTGATTTAGGAGGTGAAGACAAGGTGGAATTCAACTTTCCTCATGATGGAGAGGCTGTTAGTACAATCGAAGGTCATCCAGGTACTCTACGTGGAGGGGTCAGCAACACTAACAAAGGATGACACATCTAATCACAGTGTAACGGGTGCTTCTGAAGGACATGGTAACACTGCTGAGACAACAAAGCACGACCATGATTTCATGAAGCAACAAACTTTGTGAGAAGCGCAGATACATCTCTCAGCCAGTATGTTTACCTGGTTCACTTGCTGTAGAGAAAAAATGCTCAGATTGCATTTGAGTTCAACGAGGCAGACAAGAACATCGCAGCAGAACTGGCAAGTAAATTGGTGGAGGGACTGGCTCAGAGAAATCCCTTACACCTTAAGAACATGAAAGAGGAATGCCACGGCCGAGTCTCCTTGCTCCTTGACCCTCGCTACAAACAAGCAACACAAAAAGGGACGATGCATAAAGCCTGAAGATGGTAAGCAAAGTGCAGGAACTCATTCTGATGCAACAGCGGGCACATGAAGAAGTAGCCAGAGTGTGAGCAGGGATGGCTTTCCAGTGTGCACCATCATCATCCAGTGTGTCCACCAATGGCGATCCTCAAAGAAAGCACAGCAGAACAGTGCCAGTTGAAACTGGAAGCCTGATGGCACTGGCACACAAGGAACAGTTGCCCTCCTTGGACAATGAAGATGACAGTGTCCAATCAGCTACACCCAGAGACACAGAGGAGGTCCTCTGTGCAGCTGAAAAGAAAGAGGTGGAAGAGCTATTCATTGCTTACAGCAAGCACCGTTATCATGGCTGTGGACCATTAGAGTACTGGAAACAACAAAGCAGCATAGAGCCAGTTTACAGGCCTATGACGTGGCTGTCAGGGCAGTGAAAAAGGAGTTTTTCTCTACCCTGCTCATCAAAAAGGAGACTTCTCTACGGGAGTTTCGGTGCCACACGCATAGTACTGAGATCATCCCCAAATAACAGGTCAGTCTGAAAAACAAAGCCATGCCTGCTCGGTGCTAGCAATGGTGAGGCTCAAGTGTGGAGACTCCATCCTCAAAGATGGGGCTGAGGATCCCATTGCTGAAGCCTTATCCTTCTTTCTCTTTTTATCAGGCTCTTTAGCTGGGGAATGATGTGTCCTTTTCCTTGGTTCATTAGCCTTTTCTGCCTCAGGCACCGACTTCATCATCGCAATGCCAGAAGAGGTGCTAGCTAACAATGTCAGTGTAGAATTCTGAGCCGGTGGAGCCGATCCTATTGGCCCAAGGGCTGGTGCCGGGATTGGAGCAGACTTAGAGAGTCCTGGAGTGGATGTAGGCAATGTGGGCATTTGCTGCTCCTCTGAGGGAGCTGAAGCTGACTTTTGTGGGAGGGACTCAGCCTGCATAGCCCTTTCAGTCAAATGCTCTGCCAGTCAGTGAGCTCTGTCCTTTTGTGTCCTAGTTTCAAAGGACTTACAAACTGTACACAGAGATGAGTTGTGTTGTTGTCCTAAGCAAAACAGGCAACGGTTGTGCACATCTGAATTGGATATGTCAGAAGCACAGTCGAAGCATTGCTTAAACCCCTTCTAGGCCATATACTAAAAGTATAGAGGAAAGATGTTCCCCTTCCCTCAGGAATTTTATTTATTTACTTTACTTTATCTTGTTAGTCCATTTGTTAATTATTATTTTTTTAAGCTTTGATACACAGATCCGATCTCTGCCACTGAGGAGAAAGAACTGAGGTACGGAAAGTGAAAGGGGGTTATTTATAGCATTGTGTGACGTCACCTCTCTACTCCCTGCCTAGAAGCTGTTTGGAGATCACCGGTCTCGACACCAGGTGGCACCAAATACATTAGTGTGAATGTGGAGAGGCAACTTGAAGAAGAAGTCAAGATTACCTCCAATAAATGGGGCATGACTGAACATCTAGCATCAGGAGTCACCCCTTGCTCTCGAGACTAACCCACTAGGGGCCTCCATACATAAAATCCTAAACACGGATCAGGTTGTCATCTCAATTCACAATGAAAAGAAATTTCTGGAATTTGGCATGCAATCATTTTTGCTGTCAAACCCCAACCATGAAAGGAAACAAAGTAAGCCAAGACTTGATCCTCTAACACTGGGGACTCCAGGGGAACAGATTCCCTTACAGAAGAATTCAAAAATACCCTGGACCACGCTGCATAGGTAGCCCTAGTTGTAGGAGCTAATGAACTATTTCTTACCCTTTCAATGTCCACGCTCCAAGGATCCAGATCTCGGGTAGCATCTGAATCAGCGTCTCATCAGCCTGTGGTGCCAACTTCCAAAAACAGTCCATCTGGCAATGAGAAAGTGCATCAGCAATGTTGTTATTGACTCCCAGAACGTGAGAGCCACAAAAACTCTATTTGCTGACAAACATTCCAAAATGAACACCCCTCATAAGTCTGATGGAGTGTGACGACTGGGAGGGGATAACATGTACAACAGCCATGTTATCACACCAGAAACATATCCTCTTGTTGGAAAATTCCTGGGTCCACAGTTTTTGCAACCAAAATAGGAAAAAATCCAAGGAAAGTAAGATCCTTTAAGATCTCATTCCCTTGCCACTCATCTGGTCACCTCTCAGAATGATACCCGTGCCCTTTAAAATAAACCCCAAAACATATTCCACCAGTGGAGTTCAAGTGAACCTGAGGCTGTAAGTCACTACTTAGCCTTTCCTCCTCCCTCCAAAAGGAAACTCCATTATACCATCCCAGAAAAATATTCCACAGCTCTAAATGCTCCTTTATTTCTCTGGTCACTCTAATAAAATAATTAGGGACCATAATTCCTACTCTGGTAGCATACAAGCACTGCAAGAAATGCCTACCCAGAGCTACCTACAAGCAAAATTCAGTGAACCCAAAAGTGACTGGAGGTCATGAAAAGTGACCTTCTTTGCCACAGATACCCTCTCTACACTCTGCCTTAGAGGAATTAACTTTGTCATTGGCAACCAAGACAAACACCAACCTCCGGGTCAAGCTAAGTGCCCAAATAAGCTATCTTTGATGCTAGCCCTTTGGTTTTCTTGGGGGCCAAAGGAACCCCAAGCTCTGTAACCACCTCCTGGAACTGGCTAAGGAGAAATGCACACACCCCAGACACAGAGCACCCCAATAACAGGAAAATGTTGAGATAGTGAGAGATATGGTCACTACCCGTCCGATTCCTGAACACCCACTCTAACATTTTGCCAAAAGTTTTGAATGCCACACAAGATAAAAAACATCCCATGGGCATAGCCTTATCAAAATAAAACTGCCTTCAAACTGAAAATCCAAGAGATCAAAATCATCAGGATGCACTGGCAAAAGGTGAAATGCTGACTTGATGTTGCACTTCATCAACAATGACCCCAATTCATGGCCCCTGATCATACACACTGCTGAATCAAATGAGTGAACATAATTCTGGATCTACCGCATCATTCACCGATCCAATCTTTGGATATGACAAATGGTGAATGAGTCAATATTCCTCAAATGTTTTCTTTGGTAGTATCCCAAAAGGAGACAACCTCGAATTTGGAAATGGCAGGACTGTAAAGAGGCCAGTGTTCCTACTACCCTGGATCTCCTTGTTAATCTTTTCCCATGCTATAGCCTCACAACCCCGCAAAGACTGAAGATTCTCCACCCATGTCTGTATCCTAACCTCAGTGTATGGAATCCAAAAACCTTCTGAAAACCCTGTAATTAAATAAGCTGCCTCATCAGCCTTGGGATACCCCAACAACAGTCTGTGCAAAGCCTCTTTATTAATTGGGGGATTCTCTTGTACTGAGCTCCTGAGACGGAAGCGGCTGAAGGGTCCTTTGGAGGGCCGAACTGCCCCAAACCTTTCCCTTTCTTTTCCTTGCGCAGAACAGGACTGAGTGCTTCCCCAAGCACACTGAACACTCATGTCAAAAATTGCATGGGGAAAGCACTTGCCCTTCTCAGAAAATTCAATGCACAATGGTTAGTACCTCCCTGTTTTGCACTCCCTGCCCTATGATCCCTTTGTCAATACACGTCTGTAATCTGCCCGCAACAGACCCGATGTCTGAAAGAGACACTCAAACCATATCTCCCCCACATGAAGTTCCCAGTGCATTGCTGGGTTAATCGTGGCCCGCATGTGGAACATTTCATCATACCACAACCAACCCGCACCCTGGAAAGTGTTGTATGCTCAATGAATAATGTCAAAATACTTGAGCATTGCAGATGCTCTCCAGGGGTGAGCCTGCAAGACAACCCCTATAAAAATTGTATACGTCAAAATCCAGTTGTAGCAGGGAGCAGTCTTGTGGGGCTGCTTTCCCTTTAAGAAGGGGCTGAAGCCTGAACACGCCCACTCTGCCTGTACATAAGGAGACCAAGGCAGCAAGGAAAGGAGTCTCTGCCGGGGAGCCGAAGGAGCAACATCTCTCTGAACAAGCCTGCCTCCTCTACGCTATCCAGGGTTCTGAAGGCTGGAGAACCAGAGGGACCCAAGCAAGTGGGAGAGGCTTTGCCCAGGAGGGAGCCTCTTGCCTGGGGAAAGCTTGGCAAGAGCCTGGGGGCTTTGAGGCCTGGATGAATGGACTTTGGGGGTTGATATTGTGGAACTCCTGTGCCTGAGAGAGATGGACCTGGGCCTTCAGGGTGGAGGTGACTGAGCCAACAGCCCCAGGGACTATGTACGCTGGTTGTGTCCAATAAAGGACTATGGACTCAATGCCCTCTGGACTGTGTTCCTCAAGTGGCACCGACACCTCAGCGTAGGGGATCACTGAATCCACATACTGCTGGGGATGATCCACTTGTTGTGCCTTGTGCCACCATATTCTGGCCCAAGGTGCCCTGCTGACTACTATTCACAGCCACCCCCTGCAAAAGTCCTGCACAACCTGCCAATAAACCCATATAAGGAGGGGAACTCAGTGCCCTCTGAGGAACAAGAACCAGAGGCCTACCCATCTTACACTTGCTACTGACCCAGTAAAACTGACTAGAGGGATGGCTCACATCTTGCGAGAGCTTCCCTGCTTCAGGCATGGGAAACCCAAGCAGCTGAAGCTGTTTGGCTCTCCCCGCCTATTGCTCTTCACTCCACCACCTGCAAAAAGCAGCAGGGAATTACTTCCTCTAGCAACATTTCCCCTCAGCCCTAGCCCCCTCTTCCATCATTGTCACTTGTGGAGGGGGTTCATAAATCCTGCACCTGTCTTGAGTGACAGAGGGCAATTATGGATCTGGGGGGTGAAAACAAATGGTATGGCACCCATAATTGTTGTGAGTGTATGTGTCATTCTCACCTACATTCCATGAGGCCAGAACCTCACACATAGTCCATGTGTAGAAGGGGGGGGTACCCAACCTTCCCCAGGCTCCTTGGTGTAGATCAAGCTGCTGCTAAATGCTTCACTGCTCTATTTCATACTCCCATCCTCAGCTGCCACTCCAGCCACCACCAGCCACACCACTGCTCTTCTTCCCCCTACAACAAATGGCATGTCAACACGTAGTCAAACATTAGTCAGGATTAGCTCACATGGCATTTCCCACATTCCCAATCAGGATGCCATGCGTGAGGGATCTGTGGGCACACAACAGACAACACATATCCAGGTACCTCACCCATCCAATAAATGGCTTGGGGAACTCACACTCCTGGGTGGCATTTATGCCATTTGTTTTCACCCCAAGATCCATAATTCCTTCTAATTAACTTAATTTGCAGCTCTGCTCAGACGATCGGGCGGCAGCTGTGGCGACGAGTGCGTTCAGTAAATTACATCTGGTCTGGTGCCTCTGACCATATATCTTGGGATCCAATCTTTCCACCATCATCCATGCATTTATCACCTCAAGACTAGACTATTGCAACACACTCTAAGTGGGGCTACCCTTGGTGACAACCCAGAGGCTGCAGCTGGTGCAGAATGCGGCCGCCCGTCACCTTAGAGGGATGGGTTCCCAGGAGCACAGAACATCAGTGCTCTGATCTCTACACTGGCTGCCTATAGTCTTCCAGGTTTATTTATTTATTTATTAAATTAATTTTGTTACATTTATATGCCGCCCCCCCATGCCACAGCATCTCAGGGTGGCTTCCAACACAATATAAAACAGTTTTAAAAAACAATTTTTATACATAAAACAAATTTTAAACACCCCCCACAAAAATTAACCCACCACCTCATCCTCCCCTCCGAAGGCCTGGGCGAACAGCCAAGTCTTACAAATACGTCGAAAGGCCAAGAGGCCTGGGGCCAGGCGAACCTCCTCCGGTAGGGTATTCCACAACTGCGGCCCAGTCACCGAGAACGCCCTCTCCATTGTGGCCCCCTGTCTTACACAGGGGACCTCCAGAAAGGCACCCCCGGTGGACTGGAGGGATCGCTCTGAGACACAGAGGGCGAGGCGGTTCCCAAGATATGAGGGGCCCAGACCATTCAGGACTTTGTAAATCAATACTAACACCTTGAATCAGGCTCTGTATGCTATAGGCAGACAGTGCAGAGCGCGAAGCACTGGTGTTATGTGCTCACGCCATCCCGTCCCCATCAGGAGACGGGCTGCTGCATTCTGCACTAGCTGCAGCATCCGAACCAGAAACAAGGGAAGCCCCACGTAAAGCGCGTTGCAGTAGTCTAGCCCGGAATGCCGCAGGTCAAGGCCCGGGGACTCGATGTTTCAGCCCCCAGCACCACCCGCTGACTTCTACCCGAGAGGAATGAGCGGAACCATCCAAGGACAGTCCTGTCAAGACCCCCCAAGTCTCGCAGCCATCTCAACAGCAGCCCATGGTCCACGATGTCAAAAGTGGCCGAGAGATCTAGCAGGATCAAAAAGGTCGAACATCCTGCATCCATCTCCCGGCGGAGATCATCCACCAAGGCCACCAACGCCGCCTCAGTACCGTAGCTGGGGTGGAACCCAGATTGAAAAGGGTCAAGGAAACCGATGCTTTCCAAATGCGTTAGATTCAAGTAGTTGGTTATTACCTTTAAAACACTATATAGCCTTGGTCCCACTTACCTGAGTGACCGTCTCACCCTCATTCCATATACAGTTTCCAAACTTTCCAGTCTCAAGAGTGTCCTGGTCCCACTTTCCCTTCATTTCTAACTAACAGTGCAATCATCCACTATTAAATTCAATGGGAGCTGAGTCGTTGGCCTCAAGTCTTGTAGTTTCCAAATGTCAGTACTATGGAGATTTAGTAGCACTCTAAGGGGTTAAGTTTTCCCAGTGACTCATGAAACTCTAATTCCTCCTAGGAGAAAATAAGATTCCATTTTCTATTAACACTTACACTCAATAATGGAGTCTCAGGTAGAGAAAAAGGACTACCCTGTAGTCTGCTCATCTACATACTAAAGCCTAATAAAAAGGCAATAAAAATGATTCATATAAAAGAGAAACCGTCTGCTTCATAACTCATTGCTTCCTTGACTTTCTATGAGTCTGCTCTTAACTGTACAAGATGCTCTTAATGATGAAAGGAGTGAAATTGTGTTAAATTCAACAGCTTTGATTTTATTTATTAAAAGGGTAGTTAGAAGATGAGATACAGCTAAAGAGGAACCAGTTCAGTTTAATGAGTTGTCCACATTTTTTCTTTGACTCTGATCCTCAAAGCACTCTATTGGCACTTGTCCCATTCACTTCAATGGGGCTTGCACTGATGGAATGTTCTGAGAATCAAGCTGCTCATCAGCAATAGGAGAATTGGACATATAGGCTGCTTTCTAATGTTACATGGGAGGGGGGAACTTGCACAATCACGACCTTGACTCTATAATTACAGGGTTTAGCATCTGTGAGAATTCACCAATCCCTTTTTATCATGTGAAAACATGTGTCCTGTAAATGCTACATTTGGGGCCCTGATAATGCATGAGTGTTCTCACGTGATAAACGGGGATTAGTGCATTCTCACAGGGTGAAAACAGACATGACGCTAACCACCCTTTAACCACCCTTGGTGGTCATTTATGCATGTTTCAGGGCTGCATAGGGCACCAATACAGCCCTGCAACATGCATAAATAACCACCAAG
>QEPC01013565.1:1671502-1682629 GCA_003113815.1 Sphenodon punctatus
CGCTGAGCGCCGCCGGGCGGGTCCCGGGGGCGTGGCTAGGGGCGGCGGCGTTGCCGGGGTTGGGTCCGGCCTTACTCTATCCCCAGCGTGGTGTTGTAACACGCTGGGGGGCGTGGTCAGTGGCTGCGGCGGCGCCGAGGGTGGGACTAGCCCTGGCGTCTCTCTAACGTGTTGTTGTGGCACGCTGGGGGGCGTGGCTAAGCGCCGTGGTGCTGGGGTTTGGGCCGCTCCTTCTGTGGGCTGCAGCAGCGGGGTTTTGGGTGAGTTAGGGGAACCTCTCGTCACGGGGTGTCTCCCTCGGTGCCCCTTCTTGCCCCACCTCCTCAGGCCCCATGGCCTGATAGGCACTTAGTGGCAGGCAGATTAAGGCTGGCTTTGAAGGAGGGCCACGCGGGCGGGCGGGCAGGTGGACAGCGTGGCATGAGCGGAAGGCACTTGCAGGTACACCGAGGCATGCTTGGATCTAGGCCGCCTGGTCGGGCAGCTTGGCAGGAGAGGAAGGCAGACAGGCACACTGAGACAGACTTGGATCTAGGGCATCTGGGCTGGCAGCTTGGCAGGAGCACATGGCACTGGCAAGCTGATGACTGAGGAAAAGTGCAAGCTTTGCAACCAGGGAAGCCAGACAGGCATTGGGAGGGAGGGACAGCACCACTGAACTCTGTTCAGTCGGTTTGGGCGGGGGGCAGTTCAGGTTTAGGGGGTTCGTGGATGGGCTGAACACCCCAAGTTCAGGCCGAATCCTGAACCCTCGAACTGCATTAGCACATCCCTACCCACCAGACAGGGGAAGGAATCAAAGGGATTGAAATGTACATAGAGCTGAGCATACATGCCCATGGGGAGGTGAGGCACTGCCCAGTCATGGGGAACACGGATCCACGGACCAGGAGGATGAGATATCCAGATCAGGGAGCAGCCAGAGGGTGATCAGTAAACTTTGGCCCCTGTACAATACCCTCCCAGGTGAAGAGGCCCCTGCGGAATCCCCAGGAACGCATAAGGGGATCCACCATGATGTGGGGCAGAAGGTGGTTCTCTGTGGCAGCTGCAGCTCTGACATCCGATCAGTTCAGCACTGCTTGCAGGGCATCCTTCTCCAATGCAGTAGGCGTCCCAGTCAGTAGGGGGCCACTGACATTGGAGGGCAGAAAGCCCAGCTCCCCAAGAAGGACCTGGCATACACTCTATGCCACGGGCACACAGTAGGATAACGGCGTATTGGATAGCAACAGGGGGACCCCCGGCCTGGAGCGCCAGGCCAAAGTCATTGTGAGCAGCCACCAGGCGAACAGCCACAACCTCTTGTGCATCCCACGGCACCACAACAGCAACTGGGTGCCCCCAATGGGGTTGTTGGATGAGGGTGAAGCCAAGTTCCCCGGTACGCCTCCGCATTCTGGACCCCCAAATGGATGACTCATCACCCACATGTAACATGACAGGAGATTGAAGCCATTGGCCACAGAGAGGGGGTCACTCAGCAGCAGCTGGACATCACAGCTCTGCCACAGTGTTCCGAGAAGCATATTGGCACAAGCCGACCACACCTCCCTGGCACATCTATCTGTTTTGGCGTCCATTCCACACCGTGCCATTGCCTTCCCAATGACTAGGTCATGGAGAGCAATTCTGGTCCACAGGGAGCAGCAGGGAATGATCACTGCAAAAGCAACAATTCACCGCTATCTGAAGGGTGACTTTGCTAAATTGATAGTGGGAAGATTACTAGGCCCTGGGAAACCATAGCCCACACACAGGGTGGACACATTCCAGTGCAAGTTATGACAGGAGGCAAGGCCATGGCTGGTTCCAACAGTGAGCTTATGAGGCAGAGGATCAAGCATATCAGTAGTGTGCACAGCTGCACGCTTCCACAGTCGACAACACCTGCCATAGATACAGGGATGGCTCTGATGCATCCCTCACACTGAACGCACGGTGGCGAGTTACAGGCACGAGGGATGGGGGAAGGCTGGACTCCCCAATACCACGGTGCCTCCCCCCAGGGCCCCGAGCCCCCTCCCGTGCCAGCTGATACAGTGGCACAGGGCTTATTCTGCTCACCTGGTCATTATCTCCTCTCACCAGGCCTATTGGGTTGTCCCTGTCCCTACTCTAGTGCACCACTGGGGATTGCTTTCCTGTGGCCCTTCACTGCCGCTGTCCACTGTGAGTGATGGCTGGGTGGCCCGGGCTTTCCTTTTTCCACCGGCCGCTTCACTGCTCGATCTGGTCTTGGCTTCTGTGATAGATAAGCAAACATAAGCATCACACTGTTCCCCAGAATGGCTCCCCTGATTCAGTGCCCTCTGTGTATTCCTCCTTGTGTTCCTAGCATCCTCGTACTGCCAGCCCTCCACCCTTTCCTGTGTATGTTTAGTTCCTACTGTTCCCCCAGCCCCCTGGGTTTGAATACACATTGTGATCTGGATTACCTGAGCTAGTGGGGCAGCCAGTATGGGTGGTTGGTTTGCTGGGGGTGCCGGGATGTTCTGTGAGGGCCGTGGTCCCCGGAGGATGGGTCTCGGTGGCAGCGGACGAGGAACCGGGAGGGGTTGTGGTCTGGAAGGGAGACCCCCCTGGTTGTTGTGAGGGGGCTATGTAGGGGGGGCTGTGGACCAGGCTGGGGAAGGGGTGCTGCTGGGGAAACCAGTGTTGGCCAAAGGGCTGGGGAGGGGGCACCTGCACCAGTGGGAGGGTGCAATGGTGCATGTCGGCTGCCATCCCTCCTTGAGGGCCCATGTCTCTCTGGTGTCAGTGCCGCCGGGCCCCCAATGCCTCCCCTATGAGGTAAAAGGCCCATGCGGATGTTCCCTCCAGCGTGCCATGGGCCCTCTCCCTCTTTACCTGGTCAAAGCACTGCTTGCGGATAAGGATGGCATCTTGGCGCCTGTCCCACAGGTGTTCAATGCGGGACTGGGTGAGCATTGCTGTCAACTGTTCCCAGTCCCTTTCCCCCTGTCCTATTTGCACCTGCCTGGTGTGGGCGAGTTCCTCTGAGTGTACTTCGACCAACCTTCTGGTTTCCTCCAGCAGTTCCCTCCCCAGATCCTCTCTCCTCCACCAATTCCTGACTCACATCTCCCGATTCCTCTCGATGCTCCCGGCGGCAGCACCCCTTGCCGGACTGGGTTACTTCTCTGTGGAAGACATGTTACCCCATTAGTCGTTCTGCTTGCCATGTCCTTCCCCTCTACACTTAGCTATGCTACTGCCTGGCTCCTGGGACTACCGTTCCCCCTTCCGTGCCTGACCCTATGTGGCATATGCCCAGCAGGATGGGGTCCCCATATTCCCCATCTCTGTGTCTGACAGCTGTGTTGGCCCCATTCCAGTTCACATTATCCTGGCATCTGTGTGTCACTGCACCCCATTGCTGCCATGACTCCTGATCCCTCCTCCACAGCCATGTGACCCCACATCTGCATGGCTTTCAGTGGCCACAGACCCGTGTTGTTCAATGCCCCTATGGTGCTGGCCCCCTGCCCTTCCCTGTTGTTGCATGGGATGTTTGTTTCTTTGGAGGCTCAGTCTATGCCCTATTTTCTATTTCATCACCCTGGCATCTCCCGCATTCCTTCCTCTGTCAGTGCTGGTCTACCATCATTGTCCTCATCGCCGGGCCTCGGGATTGCCTCTGGTTCCTCCTCAACCACCTCCTCAACCACGACCACATCCTCGTACACCTCCAGGGAACCTTGTGCTGTGAAAGGTAATGAGATCTATTAGTTGATTTACTTGTGTCATTAAATAGTGTTTTTAAAAATCTTCTGATATAATGTATGCAGCGCTGTACTACCATACTGCAACTCAACTGTAAGAGAACATAAAACAAAGCATTTTTTAATGACATACTTTTGTGCTACTTTTTTCTGCATAAGGAAACCTTTGTTTCTTTGTTAAATGTATTCTTTTTTCATTATTATTATTATTATTATTAACAAACATTTATATAGCGCCAGCAGTGTACATGGCACTTTACTATTTCTAAGCATAGAGGAAATCCCATAAATCATCATCTTCAATAATTTTTCATAAGTTAAATGTCAAAACAATGAAATTATATTGTTTCAAAATGTCTGCAGATTTTGGGAGCTTCTTGTCATTTTTAAACCCCTGAAATATGATGGGGTAAATGCATATTCAAATCTATTTGTTTCTGACCATTGTACAGTATATCTTAATGTAAGTCAGACCACTTTTACATGAGGCACTGAAAAAGTGCCTCCAAAGATACACAGGGAGAGAAACCTACGAGGTGATGGGTGGGTGTTTAGACATTCCCCCGCACTACTCGAAGTGCCTGTAGCAGCTGGGGTGGGATCCACCAGCCCTGGACTGCTGGGGATCACATCAACAATGAGGGTCGGGGACATTGGTGCCCGTAGAGGAATATATGACCCCAAAGCACCTGCACCTGCTCCTGCAGCCGCAGCCGAGACAGCCGCAGCCTCCTGGAATGCAGGCCTTCTAGTGCCCTGCATGGTAGTGGAGGATGCTAGCAGGAGGTGGCGGCACCACTGAACCACACCCCTAGTGCCACTGCTGGGAGCCTCTGATGTGTAAGACCTGACTGTTCCGCCAGGCTTTTGGTGAAGGGGTGGGGTATGGTGGAAGGGGTGGGTAGGGTGGAAGGGGTGGGGTTTGGAGGGAGGGTGTGTTTTTATTACTTGTTTAAAAATGTGTAGATTTATTTTTAAATGTTTTATTGTTGAATTATTTTTTTTGTGCATGTTGTTCGCTGCCCCAAGCTGCCTTTCGGCAGGAGGGGTGGGATATAAATTTTGAATACATAAAAATAAATAAAATTCCTGACTGCCAAAATCAGGCCTGTGCAGTTTGGGGCGTGGTGATGGGTTCGGGCTGCTGCTGATGCCTACTGCTACTCCGCTGGCACGGCCCCTGCCGCCTCTGCCATGTGCACCATTGCCTGCCTTATGGGCAGCAGACCGGCCTCTCGTGCTTCCCTTCTCCATTTCTCCTACCCAAAGAATGTACTGGGAGATTTTTTATTTATTTATTTATTCAAATTTGTAATCTAATATTATATATATCTACACTAACTCTAACTGCTATTAACTATTCTAAAACCCATGGAACTAAATGGATTATCTAATATCTACAAAGGCCTAGACCTACAAACACACTGTAAAATATTAAAACCGAATCACTACACACTCTATTTATCTATTTCTATAACTAAGCTAACTCCTACATCATCTATCTATCTATCTATCTATCTATCTATCTATCCATCCACAGGGATGGGAGGGGGGCACAGACAGCTCACAACAAACAACACAGGGAGGGGTACAAAACTGAAATGAAACCTAAATCAATCGAATGCTACTCTAAATAAATCCAAAAACAGGGGAAGGGAATCAGGGATGTAATATATACAGGGAGGAGGGAAGGATTCAATGGAGGGTAGGGAGAAAGAACACAGGGAGGGGTAAAAAAATAAAAACACCACCTAAATCTATCTAATCTAATCTAAATAAATGAAAGTATGGAGGTAAATGGGTGAAAATGGGTGAAATAGGAGGAGGATAGCAATGGATTGGGAGGAACACAAACTGCTGGGAGAGGGAGACTTCTGAAAACGCCTGTTGACAGGATCAGTGGCTAGCTCAGAAGGAATTGGAAGGGGGGAGGGCAATAACTTTTGTTACTTTCTGTGCCCGCCTTACCACAGGCCCCATTAGCTCTCTGCAGCCTAGCCACATTCCAGTCACAGACTGCGAAGCCAGTGGTCTGAGGAAAAGAGGGATGGTGATTGGGCAGGCTGTCTGATAGTCCAAGCCTCTTCACCCCTGGCACCAGGAAGACTGCTCCTCAGCTGCCCCCCACTCCTGGGCCTGCCAGTTTTTTCCCACCTGAACGCGCCTAACTCATCCAAACGCGGCTGAACTGTTCGGGGGTTTTGGCGTTCAGTCCAAATGTCTGGTTCAAGCGTCCAAATAGACTGAGTTTGGTCCGTACTCCGAACTGCGTTCGCATTTCCCTACCTGTCACTGAGGGACTGATAGCATTGTCTGACTAGCCAGAGCAAATGTAAAATGTCCAGGGTCCCTGAATTACTCCATGTACAAAACTCGGAAGCAATACACAAACACCCCTCCCTACTTGAAAAAGTGTCTGTTCTGCATCCTCCTCCCTTATGCAATGAAAACCTGGTAGGGTGCTTCCCTTGTGTGGGATTCCTTTCACAAACTGCTAATCTGTCTGCCTACCCACAACAAGAACGAGAGTGGGAATTTTATTGTGATGGAAAGGAAGAAAGTACTTGTTAGAAAGAAAGAGAAAGAGTGAGAGGGGGGAGTGATGAGGGGTTGGAATTGGCAAGATTCTTCAAGGAGCAGGCCAACACCGCTGCCACAACCTTCGGAGTGTGGCGAGTGGGTGGAGAGGCCACCAAGGGAGAGGCCAGCAGAAGTAGCAATGTTACAGGGGGGAATCCAGGTTTCTGTAAGGGCAAGGAGTTCGAGGGAGCAGGAAAGAAAGAGATAATGGATGAACGGTGCTTTCCATATGGAAGAGTAGCATTTCCAGAGAATGCAAGAGAAAGGCAGCCAAGATGGGGGGTGGGGGGTGGGAGACAGAGGACGTGTATACTATTTGGGAAGATGGGGCAGTAGTGGGAATGGGGACTAGGAATGGGGGCTGAGATATGAAGAGGTGGAAGTGGGGATTGATAGGAAGAAGTAATGTTGCTCCAAGGGGGTGGGGGTGGGGGGAGTTGTGAGAGGAGAATTTTAGGAATAAGAAGGCAAGAGAGGTATATGGAAGCAGACCAGATATTTATTGCAGGTGGGCAGGATTGACGGATGAGAGTAGACACATTGCAGAGATGCTGTGACTGGTATAGCAAAAAGTCACAGAAACAGGCGGTACACAACATGGCCCCAACAGGCCCTTGCCCAACATGGCCAATGCCCTTTTGCATTGCCCTTTGGCTGCCGCCCAAGGAGCAGACCCCTTGCTTCAAATGACTGACCTAAAAGACAAGGTAATGCTGATTTGCATCTTTGTAGATAAGGAAGCTCCTAGCAGACAGGTATCAGATATCAGCAACCCTTTGACAACTGGAGTGTGTGTGAAAAGACCCTTCCTCAGCCCTAGCCGAGCTTCTGATTCATTCAATAATTATTATTCAGGGACCACATTTATATTCTAAAGATCCACTGATTTCATATATGGAGCATATCCCTTAGGTCTGCTCTAACTAAGGATGCTTTTTCCAAAGCAGGGCTTAATAAGCTGGAAGAAAATAATGGTGAAAGATTAAATAGGTGGCATCACTTCTGAAAGCAAAGTATGCTGGACTGTGGGATGTTTAGTGGGACATCCCTTTATTAGTCTGATGGGGAGAGGATGTGACAGCACATAGTTTGATGGCACAAATGCTCACTAAACGGAGAAAGCAATTGGTACAAGGGCCAACATCAGATTTAATTCTTGGCACGCTTGCATCTTCTTCAATATATAATTTGAAATCCTTCAGTAGCATATGGATTTTCGCCAGGTCTTCAATCTGTATTTCCACAGAGAAGGATGCAGTATTGGCGCAGACTGTCTGGCACCACTTTCTCTGCCCCTTGTGACCTGGTCTTTGATGAAGTGTTTTGCTGTAGGTGTCAGCTAGGTCAAGCTGCAACAAGGAAATAATATGACTGTATGTAGAAAGAAGCCCTGACTAAATAAAACAATGTCTGAAAGATACACTTGCAAACCTCATTTAAGAAATATTTATGTACTGCTGGCAGCACGAAGCAGTACACCCATATGTACTGCTTCAATGTTTCTCCAAAACAACCTGGGCCTCAACTTACTAATATATCTTCAGTTTAATATTCTCCTTTACAACAGCAATGAAAAGAAATGTGCCCAGTGGCAGATTTCCAGCCCAACCTTCTCTTGTGATATTTACAATTTCCATAAATCTCCAACAAGCAAGCATGATAAAAGATGCACAAAGCAAATAAGCATCATAATGAAATTCATCTCAATGAAGACATTCCCACCTTCAAAGTGTAGGTGTAGCAGGCTGGTCTTTCTTGGTTGTAAGTTTTTGCAAGATCAAATCCACAGCACACAGGATTTCAGCCACAAATACATTTCATTTACAGACAAAATAATACATTGATTTGCCCATTCCCCAGATTCTTACTGTTTCTGGGGCCGGTGATCCTCCTGGTGGGGCATCTCCCAGCAGGGAAGCTTATTCTGAGCTCTGCATGTGGAGGTGGGTCATCAGTCAAGTCCAGCGGCTTTTTTTTCTCAGAATGTCAGGGCTGAATTTCAAGCCCTGACATTCAGAGGGAAAAAAGCTGCTGGACACAGATGGTAACTCTTTCAGCCCTGCCCTGATGTGTGGAGCTCAGCATAAGTTTCCCAGTGGGGAGATTCCCCACCGGGAGAATCACTGGCTGCAGTAACATGGGCAAGTGGCCTCAGTTCTGGTTCCTGAATGTGGCTTCTTAGTCAAGCCAGTGCCGGGTGTGGGATGCTACCTGAGGCAGCTCACTCTTTGAGCTCCAAGCCTCTTCCCCTTCTGAGCTATTGTGCGAACCTCCGGGGTTTCGGGGTTCGCCCTGTTCGGAGTTCGACCGAACCCAAAACTGTTCAGCCCGTTCGGGCTGAACCCATTCAGGGGGGGCGAACCCATTTGGGTGGGGGGGGAGTTTTCCCTCCCCCCCTCCAGGCTGTGCGAGTGGAAGGGGCACCAGGGAGCACCTCCCCCCACTCTGCCGAGCCTGGGATTTAAAAAAAATTTTTAAACCCCCCACCCCAGAGATCGCCCTACCTGGTGGTACCGGGGCTCCAGCCCTGGGTCCGGTGGTGGCAACAGTGATGGGTCCACCAGAGGAGGCGATCCAGAACTCTTCAGGCTACTACTAGGCCTTCTGGGTCAAACCGGAAGGCCTAGTAGTGGCCTGATGTGCTCCGGAGTACCACCGCCACAGGACCAACCACCGCTTCCAGACCCAGGGACAGGATCCCGGCACCACCAGGTAGGTCGGGGTCAGGGTCCGTGTCTGGCAGCGGCAGTGGCGGCAGTGCTCTGGAGCACTTCAGGTCGCTACTAGGCCTTCTGGTTTGACCCGGAAGGCCTAGTACCAGCCTGAAGCACTCCGGAGTGCCGCTGCACCAACCATTGCTGCCACTGCCACCGTCAGACCCGGGGCCAGAGCCCCGGTACCACCAGGTAGGGTGATGCCTGGGGCAGGTTTTTTTAAAAAAAATCTCAGGCTGGGGAGGGTGGGGGGAGGTGCTCCCCGGCACCCCTTCCACCCACGCAGCCTGGAGGGGGGAGGGAAAACCAGGTTACTCCCTGCCTACCTCCCAAATGCGTTCGGAACCTGAACTTTGTTCAGTCAGTTCGGGTGGGGGTCAGTTTGGATTCGGGGTGTTCACGAACAGGCCGAACCCTGAACTTCCGAACCACATTCATACATCCCTATGGCTTAGTATTTGATTTTATGAACCTCAGCTGGACCAGTTAGCTATGGAAGCTACCCAAATAGATAATTATGGTGATTGTGGTACATCAGGTCACATTTTTCATAACAACATGGGGTGTGAAAAGGGAGATTGTAGGAGGCACACAAAACGTACTGCTCTTTACTGTGGCATGTTAAATGACTGCATTAGCAAAATTTTGATAATTTTCAGAGAGCATGCTTCCATTGGAATAACCCAAACCAGTTGAGTCCACTTAAACTGCAAATGGGGTTTCACAATACCCCAGAAGTTGTAGAAAAAGAGTAATTAATTATTATTATTATTATTAGCAAACCTGTACCACTTCATATTCCATGTATTCCTCAAGGATATGGGGCCTGTTGTCTCCCACTGGTTCATGCCCCCTCCCCCCACACCAGGTTGTAGGTTTTAAAAAATAAATAAATCAGTGAATAATAGAACATTATTGGGGTTCAATGAACCCCCTTTGGAATTTATTTGATTGATCAATTGATTGATTGATTGATTGATTGATTGAACGATTAATTAATTAATTAATTAATATCCCACCTCTCCTGCCTAGGTAACTCAAGGCGGCTTACAAAAATTTAAATATTTTAAAATATACATAAACGGGAAGCATAATAATAAGAAAAATAAAAAAAACATACTCCCCAACCACCCCCCTCACCAAAGGCCTGGCAGAACATCCAGGTCTTGCACAGTTGCCAAAATGAGGCAAGGTCCAGGGCTACCTGGGTCTCCACCAGAAGGGAGTTCTGGGAATAAATTGGAAATTGAAAGCAGTATATGCCTAGGGTTGTGAGGTCTTAGTCACCGCAAACACAATGTAGTATTTTGTCTGTTTCCATAATATGCCATTTTCTGTGTTTACAGGAAAATGTCGATATAAGTGCATTCAGGAGTCAATTACACCCCAAGTGGAAAACTCCAGTTAACAACATACAACTTTACTTTATCTTTAGATTCTTTACAGAGCAATTAAACCTTTCATGGTGTGAAACTTCAGTTATGTCTTTTTTACTTGCAAGGTTGTGTTGAAAAATAAATAAATAAATAGCCTGTTAGGCTGAAGGGGTCATTTCAACCTCTCCATTAGTTACTATGACAGTCAGATATTAAAATGAAGATGAGCTGTTAATATTTCAGGCTTTTGAAATACAGTCAAGCTGTCTGCATGGTGAGTTATCAGTTATTACCCACTTTATCTTTGTTTGCTTATGACTGGTGAGAACATTGGGATGTTAATACGTGTTAGAACCCAGATGCTTTGCAGGAGGGGCGGGGTACAAATCCATTAAATAAAAATAAATAAATAAATAAAGATGTTATCTCATTTGCATATGAATGTCTGTCCCTGGCCCAATTAAATCTATTCAAGTCTATTTATTCCTTTCTAATGTTCAATACTTAGTTGAAAATGTTACTTTTGCATAATTTCTGCACATCTTGTGTTCCAAAAGAGGGGGTCAATTCAAACCAGTACCATTACTGGTGGGATTTTACTGTTAACAGTGGAGGTCTCTCGTAGTTCCATAGGCCTTTGTGTTCGCCATATATATCTGTACCAAACACAATAAAAAATTATTTATGTTAAATGAGTCATTTTCAAATTATTATTATTATTATTATTATTAT
>QEPC01013565.1:1686228-1706094 GCA_003113815.1 Sphenodon punctatus
AGAGAGGGAGAGGTTGATGATGTGCAGGAAGGAAGGGGCGACAGTAGGAGTAATGGAGGTGAGGAGGCGGGAAGGAATGGGATCAAGGGGGCAAGTGGAAGGGTTGGAGGAGGAGAGCAGAGAGGATACACTCAATATCTGAGATGCTAGATAACAAAAAAATAAAACCACCTAAGCTAAAAGAAATCTTTACAGCCTTCAAATATTCTAGTCATAGCACACCTTGTGGTACAGATAGGGAACATAATCAGTTTAAAAAGTATTCTGTGACAAGAAACCTGTCGTCTTCTGTGTGTGTATTCTACAAAAGTGCAGTTAAAAATTTTAACCGTTCATGACTAGAATTAAGAAATTGGCAAGAATTCATTCAACAATCTTCCTGGAGGGAAATGCTTACTGTTGCCCATATCAATAATCTACATTTTGTACTTATACTTCTTCTTGGAGGTTTATATTTTTTCAAAGAGGTTTGGATGTTCAGGGTAAATAAGCAGCCAGAGATTCTGATGTTTATCCAGTTGTTAGTATGGGCACTGGTCTGCAATCCCACAAGAAGAGGGTCCCTCCAGAAATGCCTTCATCCAGCTGATTCAAGGACACAAAGAAAATCATCCTTCATATGAAATCTCTAGTCTTCTTTTGTTGTTGTTGTTGTTGTTGTTGCCTAGAGGCAGAAAATACAGAGGCATGTGAAAATGGAAACAGAAAAAATAAAAAAGTTACATGAACTACTGGCATGGCTTAGTTTTAAAATTTGACTCCCATTTCTAACTACTCATGCCAGCTAACTACTCATGCCACAGTAAACCAATAAAAATGGTTTAGACCAATACAAATTCATAACTGTCTGTTTATTTGGACTTGTATCCCACCTTATCCGGTAGGCTCAGGTAAGGCTACAAACACAATAAAAACAACAGTATATATGTAACTTCCCACCCAAACCCCACACCCCTAAAGCCTATTCCTGCCCACCAAATGCCAGGCCAAATAGGAAGATTTTACACTGTCTCCGGAATATGTTCAGTCTGGGACTTTGGTAAATTTCTCAGGGCAGGGAGTTTCAGAGCGGTGGGGCAACCTCACTACAGTCTTTTGCTGTACACTTCTGGCACCATAATAGAATTAGCAGGAACTGTTCTTAGCAATCATGATGGAACATAGAGGGAGGTAAGTCAGTCTTTCAGATATGAAATCTCAGGGTGTTAACAAATGAGACAGTAGTCCAGGTTCGATCCGTGAAGTCCCAAGGCACATGTTTAGTACGTAGAGCCTAATAAACAGGCAGCCCCCTGCCTATTTTTCTTGTGCGTATGGGCAGCCTCAACTCAGTCCCCACTCACAGGTTTAGTGTGACTGACTAGCCTAATAGATGGGCAGGCATTCTTCCCCAACACACTCCACTTACCAACCCCCCCTTCCCAGTATCCCACCCACGGTCATGAGTCATAGCTGTGGTGAACCATGGGAAGAAGAAGCCACCCCAGCTGTTTCTTTCTTCTGGGCTATGACTCCGGGAGCTGGTTCAGCACCTGCTATCTCCAGATGTTCACCCACAGATTTTCATACCTGGGTTTATATCTGCCAGCACTTGGAGAATGGAAAAACCTTTTTCTATGCACATAATGCTGAAATTAATGAGCAAATTGCATACTTTATTGAGTGCCTGTAGTGAAGGTACCAGCACACAGTTTTATTGGGATTTTGCCCACCTTGGGCTTGGAAATCTCTCTTGGTTCACATAAACCCCCCAGTCAAACATGTGCCTCTTGTTTTAAAGGCAAGCATTTCTAGCATCTTCTGCATTACCTTACAGTTCGTGCAGAAAACATCTCCTCTCGCTAGAGCACTCTGCACTTCTGCGCATGTCCAGGCCTCATATAAGGCAAGAACTGTCCATCAGTGGGTACACATTCCCCGTACTCCAAGTCACTTGTGTCCCTGAATAGTTTAATCTCCATCCTATTGCGGCACTACTGGTGGCCCCAAAGATATCCTCTCACTTTCATCAGGGTAGCAATGAGGAAAAATGGCAGGGAACATCCAACCTCCATTAGTAACTTCCTTACTCCTGGCAGTGCACAGACATTGTGAAAACTTGCGGTCTTGATCTCATCCCACTCTTTCAACTCATCTGGGGCTCCTTTTCCGTACTGCTGTACTTTGAACTACAGCAGGGTTGTGTTGTGCCTGCTCTCCATCACACATAGATAGATCCCCATTTTGTACATGTGCCACCCTATCAGCACATAGGCAGCCTCAGAGGATGGGTTCTCTCTGCACATCAAGCCTCACCTAAATGTCAGCAAAGGCCAGGTATCCATCACTGCCCAATTTCTCTGGCCCTGTACCCTGGGCAGCCACAGCACCCACAGACAAAGTATTGAGCTCTTTCCTGGCAAACAACCCGCAGCAATAGCTTTCTATGGTGCTATAACCCCTCGTGCATGCTGCAAACAAAAAATGTTAATTTTAAAAGATAAGAAAATATGTGAGTTGCTTGTAACCAAAGAGAAGCACACAGAATGTATATTCCCATATACATTCTGTGCACAGTGATCTCGCCTTGCGGATCCCCCCATCTGCTCATTTCACTGGTTCTCTCCCCACTTCCAATTTAAAAATTCCATGCTTCTATGTGGTAACAGTTGTAACATTTTTACATGACTTGGCATGTGCACTGACATGCCTGTTACATGGATTATCAGTGCTAACTTTATCACCCAACTTTGTAAAAACTTTTCCAGCCAATAGCGAGGTGCTCAGCCAGTCCTCTGATGACAGTGGCCAGTAGTAGCTTATGTGCAGAGTGTAGTGAATCCTACCTAGGCAGCCCCAAGCTCCTTAAACTGTTCCAAACATTTGGTGTATGGTCTGCAGATTATAAAAACACTGGTACTACAGACATGGAGATACATTTTGAGAAATTCATAGTGATCATTATCATGTTCCAGGCCTTTGTTACCACTGTTCAGCAGAATCTGTGAGAAATCCAGCAGATGAATGCCATCTGCTGCTATTGGTACAATGAGATTGCAAGGCACAGACTGGCTCAAACTCAATCTGTGCCCAGGACAGTGGGGTGCAGATGGCTCCTGCTTCAGCATCATGCACTTGCCTTGGCTAGAGGAAGGACTACCAGATAGAAGCATAGGCTTGCCCCAAGGCAATGGAGCTGGAAGTTTAGTCCAGACCCTGCTACGTACAGAACTGCCCTGTGACTGGCTTGACCAGGGAGGTTAAGCCAGGAGGCTAGAAGGTGCTAAGACCCTAGGGAGTGGACTTATTATTAATAATAATAATAATTATTATTTATTATTGGTGGACAGAGGGAGCCTGCAGAGGGATTCCCAGCAGAGGCAGGAGCGTGAGTGCTGTTGGTGGTTCCACCAGCACTGGGACATTGACTGTGCTGTTGAAAGGGGCCTGACCCTGACTGTACCTGTCAGCAGCTGGGCGGAGTGTGGCCAGGTGCCACGCCCCGAGCCCTGGACTGTTATTGGCTCTCTGGACTCTCTGATACACCTTATAGCTCCAGCTGGGACATGCTAGCACTGCGGACAGAGGGAACCTGCAGAGGGATTCCCAGCAGAGGCAGGAGCGTGAGTGCTGTTGGTGGTTCCCCCAGCACTGGGACATTGACTGTGCTGTTGAAAGGGGCCTGACCCTGACTGTACCTGTCAGCAGCTGGGCGGAGTGTGGCCAGGTGCCACGCCCCGAGCCCTGGACTGTTATTGGCTCTCTGGACTCTCTGATACACCTTATAGCTCCAGCTGGGACATGCTAGCACTGCGGACAGAGGGAACCTGCAGAGGGATTCCCAGCAGAGGCAGGAGCGTGAGTGCTGTTGGTGGTTCCCCCAGCACTGGGACATTGACTGTGCTGTTGAAAGGGGCCTGACCCTGACTGTACCTGTCAGCAGCTGGGCGGAGTGTGGCCAGGTGCCACGCCCCGAGCCCTGGACTGTTATTGGCTCTCTGGACTCTCTGATACACCTTATAGCTCCAGCTGGGACATGCTAGCGCTGCGGACAGAGGGAACCTGCAGAGGGATTCCCAGCAGAGGCAGGAGTGTGAGTGCCGTTGGTGGCTCCCCCCAGCACTGTGACATTGACTGTGCTGTTGAAAGGGGCCTGACCCTGATTGTACCTGTCAGCAGCTGGGCGGAGTGTGACCAGGTGCCACGCCCTGAGCCACAGACTGTTATTGGTTCTCTGGACTCTCTGATACACCTTATAGCTCCAGCTGGGACATGCTAGTGCCACGGGCAGCGCGCCTAAGGGCTGTGCGCGCGACCTTAGGCACCGGCGAAGGCGCAGGGCGCACTCTCCTGCCTTTTTCTTTTTCTTTGAATTACTGACCAGTTTAACCAGGGCCCTGAGGTTTGTTTCTCTGATCTATTCATCTGGAGTAGGGTTTGGGGGTAATAGAGTCAAGTGCCCCCATATTTGGGGGGGGTGATTTGTTTTCTTTTTGTTTTGCTTGGTGATACTTTATACCTTTATATATGAAGCATGCAAATATGATTTCCAAGGGCCCACAAAACAGGAGGATTTATCCTCCTCCTGGCAATACTCAACTGCCAGTTAAACAACGATGTATTGATACTATTTTTCTACCCGTTCAGTGGATACAGGAGTTATTAATGTATCAGATATTGCTCTTAAGAATCGTTTTTTGCCATTGGTTCATGAGGGGGCTTCCTCTGAGGAGTTACCCTTAAGGGACCCTGGAGGACTGACAACTAAGGTCAAATGTAATAAGAAAACGGGGGATAGCGTTTTTTCTTTAAGCCCCAGTGATTGGCCTGATGGTTGAGGAGTTGGGGAAGCTTATTCTATGCAAAGGGATTGTTTGCCTGAGCTTTTGCTTGCCGAACATGTACAACTTATCGCTTACATGGTTAAATCCCTGTTCCAGCAGCTAAATGTAGTCTCAACAAAGGTAGATTTCCTTATGGGTATGGTTAGGGATAGGGGAAATTTGAATATCTTAAAAGGTCCCCTGCCCACAGAGGAAAAAGTTAACACTGATCTATTGAATCTGGCCTTAGATACCAATGAAGCAAAGCAATTGTCCCTGTTGTATGCAGAGCGATTGCCCTTACAGATTTTGGAGGGGAAAGAAAGGAAGGATTTTGCTCTGGCCCAGGATAGATTAATATTGACAGCACTCTCATTACCAAATGGACATCTACCAGCTTGGGATACAGCATTAGATACTGCAGAACACATTAGATTCCTTTTAAGAATCCCTTTTGGTGCCCGCTGTTTGCATCAAACCCCTACATTGGACTGGTCGAGCTGATGCAGGGAGCAAGGTACCGAGGACCCCAGTGTGGAGGATAGAGGGAAATACACCTGGGCAGTTGTCAATATCCTGGCGGCAACTTGCTCCACCTGGGAGGAGGCATGGCTAGGTCACCTGTATTCTAGAAAGCCACCTGAAGCACCTGGCGGTGCCAGCAGCACGCGCCGGGGCGGCACGCCTAAGGGCTGCGCGCGCAAGGGCGTGCCCTTCTGCACATGACCTTAGGCATGGGTTAGGCGAACGGTGAACACCCCCCCCCTTTTGTGCTCCCAGTTTTCTCCACCTTTGCTTGGTTGTTGGCATTCTGGTCTGAGCAACTGACTAGTGGACTTAGTGCCTAAGATCATGTCTAGGAAAAGACGCTGACAAGCTGGGGTCGGGTCTCTAGGCCAGTTGCAGACTAAGCAGCAGAAATTGGATACTTTCATTGTTACCTTTCATGATCCATTGGAGGTAAACCAGGAATCAGCGTCTCCAGGTAATGTGCTGGACTCCTTGGTAGTTCCACGTCCACTGAGTGACTCCAGTGCTGCCTCCACTCCTTCTTCCTTACCGGAACTATCATCATCTGTATTGGACTCTGTCATAAGGCAAGAGGATGATCCTCTCCTTACATCTAGGAGGGCTGCCCCCCCCAGCCCGCACAGATCTTATTGAACTTCTTGGGGACCAATTTTTTATGATTGGGGAACATTTGAAGAAACTGTTGGCAAGATTGGATTATTTGTCTAAATTAGCCCAGTCCCATTTTTCCCAGACCTCTAAGATCTTGGAGGCTTTAGTAAATTTGAATACAGCCCCATTATTGGGGGCAAGTGTACAGCAATCTCGTGAACCTCTGTCTCTCCAAATAGTTTCTCAGCACTCTGAAGTGTCCAAAGGGCCAACTATAGATGAGATTAGTAGGGCTCCCCAGATAAGTATTAATGGTGGCAAGGGTTCAACCCTTTCTACCTACCCGGGTGCAGTTTCATTTAGAATTCACCCACTACCAAACAGGGCTTTTCCCAGATGGGATACTAGGAGAGCAATGCCTGGGCATATAGCCCCCATTATGTGTAATATGCCTAAGGGGGAAATTCAAGATTTCCAAGTGCTCCCTTCCTATCATTTTATTCAGCGGCTGGTGGTTCATTTTCATAGCTCCTGGGTGGTTTCCAGGATTTTGGACCATTTTGATTTGTTTTCTTCATGGGGGGTCCAGGTAGGGGAAGTTTTCAGAGATGTGACGTTAAGGACGTTCACTCCATCCTACCCAGGGCAGCAATCACAGAATGGTTTATTAGATCGGGAAGGGGTTCAGTTTGATCCGAATCCCCGGAACAGGAGAGGATTGGTTACTTGACTTGGCCCAGTACTCCGAGCCAGCCATTTCCTCTGAGGGAAGTAGGTTGGAGGGGGTGGGAGTTGCGCCCATTACAGATTCACATCCCTTGTCCCCCTTGGGGTTTGTTCCCTCTGAAAGTTCACTCCTCATGGATATCCAGCAATCCCTGCCTTCTTTATCACTTATCAGGCCCACGGCTGGTCATGAGGGTGTCAATTCGCAAGTGCACCGAATTAATCAGTCTGACGAATCTGGGGGAGTGATACCACCCCAGGTCCATCAGGGACAGTGTGTGGTTCAGGGATTAGGTGCCCCATGAAGGTTTGTGGTTCCCAGAGCTTGGAGCCTGGAGGGTGGGATCGTGGAATATAGCGGGTTGGGTATCTCAGTTACACAACCAGGATTTTATTAGCTTTATTAAATCTTTCCAGGTTGTGCTTTTACAGGAATCATGGGTAACTTCCTCTATTGAGCTTCCCGCTGAATTATCTGACTATGTCATATATACTTTGCCAGCAGTTCCTTGTCCTGCAGGAAGAGCAAGTGGTGGGTTGGCTTGCCTGTTAAGGGAGGGTTTGAAACTGCTGGTCCACCAGGTTATTGAATTGCCCCCTTTCCTCCTGGGATTGATTTTGAGAAGCCATACTGGGGTCTGGATAATATCGAATATATATGTCCTACCTGCCAATTCCAGGATGTTTCAGCCTGCATGTTGGGACATTATTGAGTCCTGTATTGAGAAGTTGATTACAGCATTCCTGGATGCTTGGTTAATTATGCTGGTTGATTTTAATGCCAGATTTCATAGCTCTGATGAGGACCTTTTACCACACTGCCCCTTTATTAACTCCCAGTATGGCCTTTCTTATGGACCTAGACATTCTAGGGATAAGATTATAAACCAGTCGGGTATTAGTCTGGCTAAGATGGTGACTGTTTTGGATTTATGTATACTGAATGGAGCATATGGCTCTGATGTCATTGGGGAGTACACATATCTGGGAGTAAGGGGTTCAAGCGTGATAGATTTGGGAGTAGTATCACCCATTGTCTTACCAAATCTTTTGGAATTCTCTGTGAGCTCAACTTTATGTAGTGATCACCTTCCATTGGAACTAACTCTTGCACTACCATTTAATAATGTCGACTGTGGAACTTGGTCTCCAACTGTGAGGAATAGTATAGGTATTGTCAACTCCCCCAGGTTAACCTCGACAAAATGGGATAAGTTATCCTCTTTGCCCTTTGTCCTTTGGTTTGCTGAGGGGGATTTAGCTACTCTGCATGCGCTATTATTGGAAGCATCAAGTCCTCAGTGGATAATTGAATTGTATAATCAATTAAGTAGCCAAGTGCAGAGTCTCAACAGGACCCACTGCCCTGTTAATCAGAGAGTAGGATCTAAGAGGGGGCAGCCATGGTTTGATGAGGAATGTTACAGGACTAAGTGTCATTATCGCTCGCTATATAAACAATATTGTCAGGGGCTGCTTCTTGAGCTCCCCCCCCCCCCCCGTTCTTTTCGTTTAGGAAAGAATATAAGCAACTTATAAGAATTAAAAGATATCTTAATTACAAAGCCAAATGGATTACTGTTTTGGAGGCGGCAAAAGTGGGAGACGCAAGACGTTTTTGGGCTCTGGTTAAAGCAGGGATGAGTAGTGTACTTGTTAGGCCAGTTGTGTCAGTCACCGCATCTGACTGGGTGGGTCATTTTAGTACGTTATACTCGTCTCAGAGCCCATAGGTGGAGAACCTGGGGGAGGTGGATACTTTGCCTTCTTGGCCCCCTGTCTTTGTGGAAGAGGTCTTGGAGCTGTTGGTGGACTGCAAGAGTAATAAGGCACCTGGTAGTGACTTAATCCCAGTGGACTTGGTTAAAACCTTTAAGGATTGGTGGGCTCCAATGCTGGCAGTCCTTTTCACAGCTATAAATCAGTCAGGGGTAATACCATTTAACTGGAACCAAGCAATTTTGGTTCTGATTTTTAAAGGTGGGGATAGAACACTGCCGGCCAACTATAGGCCTATTAGCCTCCTCTCAGTGATCAGCAAACTTTATGCCAAATATTTAGGCCATAAACTTGTAGCCTGGATCAAGGAGTCTAACATCATTCATCCTGAGCAGGCAGGCTTCCAGAGGGGCAGGTCGGTGGTCGATCAGTGTTTTATCCTCACCTATCTGATTGAGAAGTACCAACACAAGAATGGTTGTTTATTTGCTGCCTTTTTTGATCTGAGAGCGGCTTTTGACCTAGTGAATAGGCAACAGCTTTGGGCCAAATTAGAGTGCTTGTCATTGGATAGACGCCTCCTTTTTCTGATACAGAGACTTTATGCAGAGGCAAGGTTACGGATGAAATTCACTCAGTCGGTCACGTCATGGAGGAAGTTCCGGTTCACAGAGGTGTGAAACAGGGGTGAATTTTGGCACCGACCCTGTTTAATTTGTTTTTTAATGATGCTGTGCCTCTGATGAAACAACAGCGCTTCTTTCCCCTGAGATTGGCTTCTAGATTCATAGGTTCATTATTGTTTGCTGATGACCTTGTGCTCCTGTCACAAACAAAAGTGGGTCTAAATAGGCAAATTGCTGTGTTTTCCCAATATTGCGAGTATAATAATATGATAATCAACCAACAGAAATCTAAGATAATGGCCTTCGCTAGATCACAGCGGTCTAACCAACATCAGTGGACCCAGGGGGTTGTTCGGTTTGAGCAAATTAAGAGCTTTAAATATTTGGGCCTTTTGTTCCACAGCGGGGATGCTTGGCACCACCATATAAGAGGTGCGGAGATTCGGGCTAAGAGGACAGCTTTGGCAGTGTGTAAGCTACTGGTTCAAACTGGGGGGCTGGGAATCAGGATGGCCATTAACGTGTTTAATGCCAAGGCGGCCATGCAGTTCCTTTTTGGAGCTGAGTAATGGGCACCGTGTAGCCTTCAGATTTTGGATTGGATCCAAAGTAAATTCCTATGCTCTGTACTCAGTCCCCCGGGGGTGTCAGCCGCCGCAGCCGCTGCCCGGCACGGCGGCCCCCCCCGAAGGCACGTGAACCCCGCTTCACTCACCAGCAACTCAACGCCGCCTCCATTACAGGCACCCCCAACCGGAGGCGCCAAAGGCAAAAGCGGAGAGGAAAATGGCTCCGGAATGGTGCGAGACGTCGAGGAGCCCCGCCCCCCACTGCGGTGCTCCGCGCGCCTCCAGGCATGCACGGGGGGTGGAGCCAGCACTACAAAGGCCGGCACTGCAAGAGTAGCAGTGCCGGTGAACAGAGCTACAAACCCTGGAGAGACTGGCCCCCCCCCGAGCTAAGTGGTGAAATTGACTACCCTCTTGTTTTTGGATTGCTGTGTGTTCCTCCCTTACCCTGCTCCCTTCCTGTTGTTGTATTAGAGTGTGTCTCTGTCTTTCCTGTTATAATTGTGTATGTGTGACCTCCTTTTTCCCTCTGACCCGGATTACTGAGTGAGTGCTTGAGAGCCTGCAGGCTCACCCGGTTGGGCTTCCCTTCCATCCTGGGACCATCCCTTCCCTTTCCCCCTGGAGTGTGTGAGCCCGTAAACCCTATTGTGAACCCTGGGACCACTCCCCTATGGACCTGGCACCTCCCTCACTTATCTGCCCTACCATTTCCCTCGCAAGTGCAAGAAGTGAGTTTGGACCCCTTTCCCTTCCCCAGCTCTGTGCCCTATGATGATAGGGGTCGACGTTCAGAGTGCATAAGCACATGAACAGACCCAAACACTATCCTGACGGGCCTCCTTTCTCCGCACTTTGCAATCAGAGCTCCCTTGTGTGTAAGAGGTGTGAACGGGTGGTGCTTCTCCCCTTCCTATCCCCCTCCCACTGACAGGGGGGTACCCCACATGCGGTGGTTAGGATCAAGTCTGGTCAGCAGAGCTGGTCTTTCAAAGCTTGGAGGGCAGCCCACAAGCTTTGGTTAAGGGCTTCGAGACCTGGGGCAGCTGGGTTATTCATCTACTGGCAAGAGATAAAGGCCGTTCTAGCTATTAAGCTAGAATCCCACCTGCAGAACCTAGGACTGTCACGTGACCACTTGTTGTCCATTAACCATCAGAGGGCTGGCCAGGAAGTGATGGAAAGATGGCGGGAGGCTGATGACCAGGAGGAGAGGGCCAGGATAGGTTTATCCAACCTTTACGTGATTTCTTGTCCTGGGCTCCCCCTATGGATGTTATGGCTGCCTACTTAACCTTGCCTATTTCGCCCAGAGGTAGGTGGTTATTTATGTCAGCAAGACTTAATGCCTTGCCTTCTAAGATCTTGGAGGGATGATATGATGCCACTCCTTTTGCACAGCGATTATGCCCCTATGACCATTTGGAGGCTGAGACTACAGCTTACATAATGTGTACCTGCCATCTCTATGACAATTTAAGATCTCTTTATCTCGATGGTTTTATTGCAGATTACCCAGGAAGGACCCGTGATACGTTGGTAATTTTGGCTTTAGCCAATAAGAGTGAGGAGGTGATAACCCAGGTGGCTAGGTTTTTGATCCAGGTTTTTGTTAAGAGGCAACAGTTCTTAGATTTTAAGTTACCATTTCCTTCCTGATGTGTTATTTTGAACTCTGGATTTTGAACTTAAAGTTTTAGTATTTTATTGTTTTATTTATAGTATGGTTTTATGAGGTTGATTACTTTATTCTTATGTGTTAAATGTTGTGTATTTTGTATGTTGGCTATGACATTCTGTCATGCTCAATAAAGTTTGAATTGAATTGAATCCCTTTTACAAGCAAGGATATTAGGTCGATAGCTCAAGTCACTTATAGAAAGGGTCGCGCCTCTTTAATGATTCATTTTAAATCCCCCGCCCGAGTAAAATTAATCTTGGAACATGAATCCACTGTGAAAAAGCATGCTATTTATGTTTCCACAGTGTATACCCCAAATCAGGGGATTGCTCAGCCAAGGAATGGGAGAAATCTAACAGGGAGGGCTAATTCAGCTCATTTAAATCATGAAAATCTCTTGGTTAGAAGGAGCTTTAAGACCTTACCAGCGACACAATTATTGACTGCCTTACCTCCCATTTCTGGTCCCCATGATTCGATTATAAATATCTCAGAGGTAATGGAAGTGCAAGACACCCCGGTGGTGACATACTCAGAACGGTCTATGGATAATCATAGACCATTTCTAGATGGTCAAAATAAAATTCTAGAGCGAATGTCTCTCTTATATAGTCATTTGAGAGGAAGGGTTGAAACTAGGGAGGAGGGAAACTAGGGATTGCTGGCAGGAACTACTCTCGATCCTGGGAATATTGGTATTAGAGCTCATACCCCTCAGGATCAAACCCGAGAGGGTTCTACTCCAACAGTTCTGACTGAAGGTGGAGTGGCCTCTAGGATGGTCTGCTTTCAGATAGGCCAAGGGAAATCCAGCAAGAGGCCTTGAGAAAATGGCTCCCCCACTGATGACCCTTTGGTTGGAGATTCTTTGCTGGCCATTCCTTTGAATTCTCTTGACGACACTTCATTAATGGCACCTGGGGTAGCCCATGTAGGCTGCACCTCCACAAATTTAACTGGGGACTTTTCTGTCCCCCTGTTATCGGGACATTTGTCCCCTGTAAAATCAGTAACAGATCAGGAAGTAGTTAACCTCCTTGTGAATTCTTCCTATAAGGAGGACGAAACCATTCTCCCATCCTCTTTCAACAAATTCTAGAGACTTTTGGTGGATACTCGAATAAACAATAGCAGTACCCCTAAGTTAAGGCTCAAATGATCAGAAAAGAAGTTGACCCCGGAGCTTGTAAGGATTTGGCGAGTCACCCAGACCCAGCAAGTAAATCATTGGATGAGCCGCTTTCCTCTGCCAACAGAGAGGTTTTCTGACTAGATGAGAGGAATATTGCTGTTCCCCAGGGGGACTGACTGTTAGGGTCACCTCAGATGCAAGGGGGGGGGAGGTCCCAAACGATACTATTCTAGAGTTCCTTTCTTGGAATATAGCCAAGTTTGGGGGAGGGGGGGAATCAGGATAAGGATTTTCTCCAGTTTCTAGATAGGTTTGGGATCATATGTCTCCAGGAGACCTGGTCAGTAAATTCTGATCAAATGGTAATAGAGGGATATATAACATATGTTACTCCTGCAAGATGTCCCCAGGGTACTAAGGGTTGGCCCTCAGGAGGATTGACCACATCTTTTTCAATTGGTCTGGGTTTGGAAATTGAGATTCTTCACAGGGATGAATGTTATGTTCAATCCTTCCAGTTTTTGTTTTCTCATCATAAATGGATGTTGCTGTATAACATTTATATTCCTCTGGGAAATGCTGGAAATTCAGCATGGCAAGATTTTGTGACACTGTTCTTAAGAAATTCTCAGAGATTCCCCGTGGACTATATTGCAATCCTCGGGAATCTTAATTTTATAAACTTCTATCATATCCACTCTCAGTCGTCTCTATTCCAGGCTGATGAGCCCCAACCTATCCAGCCTCTCTTCATAGGGGAATCGTTCCATACCCCTTTTCATTTTTGTTGCCCTTCTCTGTAACTTTTCTATTTCAATTATATCTTTTTTGAGATGGGGTGACCAGATCTGCACATAATATTCAAGGTGTGATCACACCATAGATTTATGTAGTGGCAATATGATATTTTGTTTTATTCTCTGTCCCTTTACAAAAAATTCCTAACATTCCATAGGCTTTTTTGATGGCCGCTGAACACTGAGCTGAGGATTTCAATGTATTTTCCACAACAACTCCAAGGTCATGGAGGTTTTTTCCTGAGTGGTCTTTTCCTGGGTGGTTACTCCTAACGTAAAACACAACATTGTGTACATAAGGTTTGGATTGTTTTTCACTATGTGAATCACTTTGCACTTGTCCATATTAAATTTAATCTGTCATTTAGATGCCCAGACACCCAGTCTCACAAAATTCAGCAGCAATTCTTCACAGTCCGCTTGTGTTTTAATTACACCAAATAATTTTGCATCATCTGCAAATTTGATCCCTTCACTCCTTACTCCTTTCAAGATCATTAAATGAATACATTAAACACCATTCCCAGTACACATTCCTGGGACACTCCACCATTTACTTCACCCTTTTGAAAAACTGACCATTGACTCCTACTTTGCTTCTTATCCTTTAGCCAATTACCAAGCCACAATAGAACACTTTCTCCTATTCTATCCCATGAATTTTAATTTCCTCAAGTCTCTCTCTTTGGTGGTGGCTTGACAGTTGTAGTAACATCTGGACCGGATTAACTTTCTCAATCCCTCACAGTCAGGTTTTCACCCTGGATATGGCATGAAGACTGCACTTGTGACCTTATTTGATGACCTCTCCCGTGAGTTGGACCAGGGCCATTTGACCTTGTCGATCCTATTAAATCTCTCAGCAGCATTTGATACCGTTGACCATGAGTTGTTGATGACTTGGCTGTGGGACCAGGCAGGGATTGGTGGGACAGTTCTTGAGTGGTTCCGCTCCTTCCTGGCGGAAGAGTCCAGCGTGTGGACCTGGGTGATTTTTCATCTTCTCCCCGGGGCCTCACGTGAGGAGTCCCACGGGGTTCTATCTTGTCCCCTCTCTTGTTCAATGTGCACATGCAGTCTTTGGGGGAGGTTGTTAGGGAGTTTGGCTTATGGTGTCATCAGTATGCTGATGCTGTATGCTGATGACACCCAGCTTTATCTCTCATTTTCATCCGACTCAGGCCCGGCAGTCTCGGTGCTTACCCGGTGCTTGGCAGCTGTGGGGGATTTGATGAGGGTGAGCTATCTGAAGTTAAATCCTGACAAGACAGAGGTGATGGTCGTGGGGAAGGCTGGGGGAGTAGTGGCTCCCATCATTGATGGGATCCGTCCTGCCCTAGTATCTCAGGTTTGGAGTCTGGGGGTGTTCCTGGACCTGTAGCTCTGCCTGGATGCCCAGGTGGCGGCTGTGGAGAAAGGGGCATTTTGCCAAATACATCTGTCACATCGGCTTCAGCCATATGTCTCGGACTCTATTCTAGCCATCTAGATCCTAGATCATGTATGCTTTGATTACCTCGAGACTGGAGTACTGTAACGCACTCTATGTGGGGCTACCCTTGGTGCTGATTCGAAGGCTGCAACTGGTGCAGAATGCAGCGTCTCATTTCCTAACGGGGATGGGCCGATGCGAGCATATTACACCAGTGCTACACTCTCTGCACTGGCTGCCTATAGTCTTCTGAGCACAATTCAAGGTGTTGCTGTTGACCTTTAAAGCCCTGAATGGCCTGGGCTCTGCCTACCTGCGGGACCGCCTCACCCTCCGGGTCCTGGATCAGCCCCTACGGTCGGCTGGGGGCACCCTCCTCGAGATCCCTGAGTTTTTCGGGTGTCGACCTTGCGGAGGGTGTTCTCTGTGGCCACACCATGGTTGTGGAACTCCCTCCCGTTGGAGGTCCACCTGATTACCGACTTCCGACTTCCCCTCTCTCTGTAGACAATGTAGACTTTGGTTCTGGGGGACTTCAACGTCCATGCCAATGCCGGCCTTGTAGGGGCGGAGCGAGAGTTCATGACCGCCATGGCAACCATGAACTTGTCCCAGGAAGTGATCTGCCCGACCCACGTGGGGGGACATACCCTCGACCTGATCTTCGGCTCTGGCCTTGAGGCGGGGGGTTCGGTTGTGGGGGAGGTGACAGCGGTGCCCTTGTCGTGGACGGACCATTACCTCCTTCAGGCCGGTCTTTTAGCGCGCCCCCTCCAGAAGGGGAAGGGACCAGTTAGGATGGTCCGCCCTCGGAGGCTGATGGAACCCCAGCGGTTCCAGGAGGTCCTGAGGGAGCTTACCCTGGATGTGGACGGTCACTCTGTGGATGAGCTGGTCCGGCATTGGAACATCTTGCTGGAGGAGGCCATTGACAGGGTGGCTCCGAGGCGCCTTCTGCCTCGGTCTCGTCACCGCAGGACCCCTTGGTTTACTGAGGGGCTGCGGTGTATGAAGCGTGTGGGCAGGAGGCTAGAGCGACGCTGGCGTCGGACTCGGTCTGTCTCCGATCGTCTTCTCCATAGGGCCCATTTGCGGTCCTATGTGGAGGCTGTGAGGACGGCGAGGAAGGAATTCCTCGCCGTCCTCATAGCGTCTGCGAAGTCGCGTCCAGCGGAGCTGTTTCGGGTGGTGCGGGGGCTGGTTAGTCCGGCCTCCCTCCGCCTGGATGGGGACTTGTCCCGGGCCCGCTGTGAGGAGTTTGTCATCTACTTCGCAGACAAGATTGCTCGGATTCAGGCCGATTTCGACGCTGGGTTGATAGCAGTAGGGGAAGAGCGCGGGGGGGCGGAGGGTCCGTCTGGTCCATCTTTATGGGGTGAGTTTCAGGAAGTGACGCCGGCCGATGTGGTGGATGTCCTGGGGTCTGTGAGGGCCACGTGTTGTCAACTAGATCCATGCCCGTCCTGGTTAATAAAAGCTTCCGGGGAGACGTTGGGGACGGTGCTGGCGAGGGTGGTGAATGCGTCCCTTCGGCAGGGGAGGTTGTCGCCTTGCTTAAAAGAGGCTGTGGTGCGCCCCCTGCTGAAAAAACCATCGTTGGACGTAGACGCGCTCGCCAGCTACCGACCTGTCTCTAACCTTCCCTTTTTAGGGAAGGTTATTGAGCGGGCAGTGGCGCTCCAGCTCCAGGGTCATCTAGATAATATCGGGCTCCTTGACCCTTTTCAATCTGGGTTCCGCCCCGGCTATGGCACCGAGACGGCGTTGGTGGCCTTGGTGGACGACCTCCGCCGGGAGATGGATGCGGGATGTTCGACATTTCTCATCCTGCTCGATCTCTCGGCCGCTTTTGACACCGTGGACCATGGGCTGCTGTTGAGACGACTGCGTGACCGGGGGGGTCTGGACGGGACTGTTCTTGAATGGTTCCGTTCATTCCTCTCGGGGAGGAGCCAGCGGGTGGTGTTGGGGGAGGAAACATCGAGCCCCCGCGCCTTACCGTGTGGCGTTCCGCAGGGATCGATCTTGTCTCCATTATTATTTAACATCTATATGCAGCCCTTGGGGGAGGTCGTGAGAGGGTTCGGGGTGCGATGTCACCAGTATGCTGATGATACTCAGCTGTACCTCTCGTTTTCTACCGACCCAGACCCTGCTGTCTCGGTGCTATCCCAATGTTTGGAGGCCGTGGCGGATTGGATGCGGCGGAGCAGACTGAAGCTCAACCCAGATAAGACGGAGGTGATGGTGGTGGGGAGGGCGAAGGGGGTGGTGGCCCCCCTGGTTGGGGGGGTTTGCCCCCCTGTAGCTCAGCAGGTCCGGAGTCTGGGGGTCATATTGGACGCAGACCTGCGGCTGGAGCGGCAGGTGGAGGCAGTCGCTAAGGCTGCCTTCCGCCAGCTTTATCTGGTACGTAGGCTGCGTCCGTATGTCTCTGGCCCGGACCTGGCCTCCCTCATCCATGCCTTCGTCACCTCGCGGCTCGACTACTGTAACGCGCTCTACGTGGGGCTTCCCTTGTTCTTGGCCCGGAGGCTGCAGCTGGTGCAGAATGCGGCGGCCCGTCTTCTTACGGGGACGGGTCGCCGGGAGCACATTACACCGGTGCTCCGAGCGCTGCACTGGCTGCCGATAGTGTGCCGGGCCAAGTTCAAGGTCCTAGTAATGATCTATAAAGCCCTATACGGCCTTGGCCCCTCTTACCTTAGGGACCGCCTCGCCCTTCGCGCCCCGGAACGGCTCCTGCGGTCTGCCGGGGGTGCCCTCCTGGAGGTCCCCCGTGTTAAGCGGGGGGCCACGATGGAGCGGGCATTCTCGGTGGTAGGGCCGCGGCTGTGGAACTCCCTTCTGGAGGAAGCTCACCTGGCCCCAAGCCTTTTAACATTTCGGCGGAACTGTAAGACCTGGCTGTTTGCCTAGGCCTTTGGGGGAGGGTAGGGAGGGGTTTTTAATCCCCTACCCGTTTGTTTTTTCTAGCCCTGTTTTAATATTTATATTGAATATTTGATTGTTTTTATCTGAATTTTAATGTATTTTATTGTTTTACTTGCTTGTTGTGAGCCGCCCCGGGCTGCGTTGCAGGAGAGGCGGGATATAAATTTGTATAAATAAATAAATAAATAATGTAAGACCTGGCTGTTCCGCTGTGCTTTTCCTGAGGTAAAGGGGATGGGTGGGTTGGGTTAGAGTGGGGTGTATGTTGTTTTTATATTGTGTTTTAATAGTGTTTTTAATCTTAATATTGTTGTTTTAAATTGTTTGAATATGTTGTTAGCTGCCTCAAGATGCTTTTAGAAGGAGGGGGTGGCATACAAATTTTGTTATAAATAAATTTTATTATAAAAAATATACAGCCCTGCCAAATTTTATGTACACTGATTGGACTACAAAGATGTTACAGTCAGACATATATTTATAAGTTAAATGCTTATACCACCAGGACCCTTTATCCAATCTTCTGAAAGTTGGCACAGATAGTAAATATACTAATATAGGAAGGGGTGTAAACTTGCCAAGTTTCATCTACATTAAATGTGAGGCAAAGAAGTTACAGCTAAGAATGTATATGAAGGTTTTTGCAAAATAATACAATTCAACTGCTTATAAAATTGGATTCATTTATCCAATTGTTTTGTCATTTGGTACACTTAATGCTTTCCATTGGAGGTACAATCCCTCCAAGAGTCATCCAAATATAGTGAAAAACAACAACGTTACAGCCAAAAATGTATTTTACATTGAAATGCAAGCAAAACCAACAATTTGATATTTATGAAAATGACAGATTTAAATAACGAAAAGAAAAAAATGAAAATGAAAATGACATGGGCCCATGCTACTATTAACCCATGTTTATGAATATACCCCATGACTCTATTTTTAATAATAGTTTCCATCATTTTGCCCGGCACAGACTTCAGGGTCACCAGTCTGTATTTTCCATGATTGCCTCTTGAGCCCTTTTTAAATATTGTTGTTACGTTCACTACCCTCCAGTCCTCCAGTACAGTGGCAGATTTTAGTGAAATCTAAAATTTTAGTGAAATCTAAAATCACTAGATTTTAGTGAAAACCCCCATTGCCCCAGAGCACCAAGCAGTGTGTCCCACTGGGCTCCCCTCTGTCCCGGTCCGGAACCTATCCAAACCCCATGGAGGCATGTGGACGGGTGGCTGATGGAAGAGAGGAACTACATGCTCCTCTGTCCCTCTCCCCCCTCACTCACCTGATGCTTCAGGCTACTTTGTGCAGGCTTTCATGTAGGCTGGTGCTGGCTCCTGGCTTCCGCTGTGCTGTTCAAAGGGCCCGCGGCACCCCTAGTGTGTGCAGTGAGGCTGGTGCCATGTTCCCTCTCTGGTTTGCTTGAACTACATGTCCCAGCATGCCAGATAGAAAACATGGCTGCCACACGCATGCAGGAACCAACACCAGTTTTTCTATCTGGCATTGCTGGGACATGTAGTATCAGCAAGTCAGAGAGGGAACATGGCGCTGGCCTCACTGCAAACACGTGAGGTGCTGCAGGTCCTTTGAACAGTGCAGCTGTAGTGTAGGAGCCAGCGCCAGCCTACCTGAAAACCACAGGAGGCGCTCGGGGCTGGCGCGGTCTGATACAGTACTCAACAGTAGCACCCCAGAAATCCCCTCCAGCTCCCATTACAAAACCCCTCCCACTGCTTGAGTCCCCTATTCCCCCCACAGCAAACCCTTTCCCCCCCAAGACCCTCCCCTAGTCCCCGGTCTCCCCCACAGCAAAGCCCTCCCCCAGCACCTTCCCTAGTCCCCAATCACCCACAGCAAACCCCTTCCCCCAAAGCACCTCCCCTAATCCCCAGCCCCCCTAAAACAAATACCTTTTCCCCAAACCTCTCCCAACACCCTGTCCCTAGCCTCCCACAATAAACCCCTTTCCCTCAAAACTCCTCCCCTGCCTCCCACAACAACCCCTTTCTCCCAAACCCCTCCCCTACTTGAGTCCTGTCACAGCTGGGTCTTGAACCCACGGCCCTTGAGGTGCTAGACAGGCTCTCCAGCACCCTGCGCCACCTGATGGACTGGTGAGGGTGTTGGGGTTTCCCCCTTCTGTCTCCCTTGTGTGCTTGTTCCTTGTGTGTCATGCCCCCTCCCAGGTGTAGCCAGTTGCTTTAGCCCTGCCTCCCAGCTTCTTGATTGGCCACAGGAAGTATTTAAGCCTTGGTGTGGCCACAGGAAGCTGGTGGAGCAATGTCTCTTACTCCCTTCCCATTCTTGTTGGTCGTGC
>QEPC01013565.1:1706596-1733870 GCA_003113815.1 Sphenodon punctatus
CCCCCCCCTGTGCCTGGGCCTTGATTCCTCCTACTTTGTTTTCCCCCTCCCTGGCTCCGTCCCCTGGAGCCTGATAGTTCTGGCCTTCCTTCTTCCTCCTTGGTTTCCCCATGGCTCCATACCCTGGAGCCTGACAAGTCCCCAATCCCCCTGAAACCAAGGGGTGAATGTTTGTGTAATGAGTGCAGAGGGATGAGGTGAAGGAGTGAGTATGGGTTTGTGGTGTGAGTGAGAATGAGTCAGTGTGTGGGGAAGGTTTGTGTGATGTGTGTGAGAGGCACATGTGTGGTGTGTGTGAGAGAGAATGAGTTAGTGAGAGGGAAGTGTGTGTGTTGGTGGGGGGTGTATGTGTGACTGGGGGGGAGGTAAGGGAGTGAGATTGTGTGGTGTGTGTGTGTGTGTCAGAGAGTGAGTGTGGGGCAGAAGGGAGTGTGTCATGTGTGTGTGAAAGAGAATGGGTGAGGGTGAGACAGAGAATATGAATGTGCTGAGCGTGTGTGTGTGAGAGAGAATGTGAGTAGTGTTTCTGATGTTAGTGAGAGAATGAATGAGAGAATAGTCTGAGAGTGAGGGTTGTTCCCTCTCCCTCCAAGTTTCCTCCTTGCCCCCTACCCTGGCTGTAAGATCGTGTGTGTGTGTGTGTGTGTGTGTGTATATGAGAGAGAGAGTGGGGAGAGGGAGAAAGGAGTGTGTTTGTGTGGTGTGAGTGTGTGAATCGGGGGGAAGGCAGTGAGTGGTGTGTGTGTGTGTGAGAGAGAGAGAGAGAATATGTGAGTAGTGTGTCTTGTGTAAGAGAGAATGAATTATGGAATAGTCTGAGAAATGGAGTTGCTCCCTCTCCTGCCGTGTCCCCCCTCCCATGGCTGTACCCTCTCTCCTCCTTCTGCTCCCCACCTCTCCCCATGGCTGTCCGTTGCCCTCCATGGCTCCTGGAAGCAGCCCACCTGCTGTTCCCTCCTTTACAGCAGTGTAAGCCTGCCACTGACTTCCTCCAGGCCTCCCAGAAAACCCAAGTCCAGCAGCATCTAAGGTAAGGACCATCTGTTCAAGAAAATAACTTCTCTCATTTTTGTGCTGCACCCCTGGGGGCGGGGATTTGGGCAACCACTGAGCCCCTTGTCCCTCCACAAAACTCCTCCCCTCATCCATGCCACAGTTCCCCTGCTGTAATGGCAGCTCTCTCTCATACACACACACCATGAGGCATGTCAGCCCTAGTGTGAAAGGGAGCGGAGGTGCGTGTGTGTGTGTGTGGAGTTAGAAGGTGTTGCTCCCTCTTCCCTCCCTCGTCCCCCTCCTATGCTTGTTCCCTCTCTCCCACTGTGCTTCTAACTCTGGACATGGCTTCCCCATCCTACCCTATGGCCCATGTCTGCATGTGGCTTCCCCCTCTCCCTCTGTGCCCCATCTCTTTTGGAAGAGAGAAGACCCCCACCAGAAAGTTCCTGCTGTCCCCTCTTGCCTAGCATCCTAAGCCTGCCTCTTACTGACCTCCAACCCTCCCAGAAGAGCCAGGCCAAGGCCCTGATCTCCTGTGGAATTTTAAAAAAATATTCCAAGGGAGTCTGTGAGCCTTTGGGCCCGATTGTGAGTCCCCTCATCACACTGGCCAGCCGACAGACATGGCCCTCCTCCTTACTCCTCCCCCTGTGTGTGTGTGTGTGTGTGTGTTTTTTCAAGGCTGCCTCCCTTCCCACCTTCCCCACCCTGCAGATGTAGAAATAATCAGAAAAACATTTATAAATTAGACGTTATGAATGCCAAAGTTTGTGTGGTCAGTCACCATGTTGGTCCTAAGTAACAGAGAAACAAAGTGGTTCAAATGATATATTTTATTTGACCAACTGTTGTTGATGGAAATAAGCAAGCTTTGGGACCACACAGGGCCCTTCTTAAGGCATGTAGCATAGCGAGTCAGGAGTATATAAACTGAGAAAATGTAGATATTTACTGTAAATGTAAATATAAACTGAGCTACATTTGCTCAGTTTATATATTTTTGCTGGCTATTCTACATGCCTGAGGAAGGGCTCCGTGAAATACGCAAGCTTTCAAGTCACACAAACAGTTGGTGCAATAAAATGTATCATTCAAATCAATTATAAATTGTGAGCCTTTGAAAACTACAGATTTTACTGTTATGCTGCTCAGCATTCTTAATTTTTGTACCCCCTGCTCCCCAGGCATGAGGTCCTCCCCATCTGTCACTGCCCCTCAATCAAAACACGCAGGCCCCACCCTGAACTCCCCCAGCTCTGCTGATATCTCTGAATAAACACCTACGGTCTTTGCTTCCCCAATCCTGCCCCCCAGCTCTGCTGCTGCCCCTCAATCCACATCTGCAGTCCCCACTCTTCCAGCCTTGAGCTTCTGCTCAGCTCTCTCAAGAATTTCAAGTCAAGAATTTTATTCAAGGCATTAACTTTCACCATAGCCATCCCCAGATCTCTTGCTGCCCCATAATCCCCACACGCAGGCCCTGCAGCTCTCCCTCTTCCCTTCAGTCTCCACCCACAGTCTCTGGTTCTCCAGTTGCTTCCCAGCTCTACCACTGCTCCTCAGTCTCCATTCACAGCCCCTGATCTCCCAGCCCCAGGTTCTCCCACCTCTGCTGCTGCCTCCTCACCCCCTCCATTCCCCAGCTTCAGTGTTGCCCCAACCTGCAGAGGACAAGGATTGGGACCGAAAGACCAATGCAAAGTGTGGGAGCATGGAGGCCAAGTTGGAATCCAGCACAATGAGACTGTACAACGTCTTTACTGCTTACATGGCTTGCATGAGTGAATTTGCAAGAGCCTTAACTATCATTATAAACCGGAGGTTTTTTGATGATTGAATTTTGTTCTTAGGACAGATGACTGAGACTAGAACTAGATTCTTAACCTTGTAGGTTAGCTGGTTTACTTATTGAAAGTAAATGGTCCCTGCTTATGGTCACTTGCCATAAGCAGGCACAACTTCATTGAAATCCAGAAATGCATCCTCAATAACCATTGGTAAAGTTGGCTCATTAAGACCACTTTTACATGAGGTGCTGAAAAAGCACCTCCAAAGATACGCAGGGAGAGAAACTTGTGCAGGCGGTGTTTAGACGTTCCTCCACGCTACCGGAAGTGACATTGCTTCCATTCTAAGCAGCAGTCGAGTACAAGTGCAGGTTTGAAGATATGGCATCGTAAAACCCCCTCAGTTTTACAATGCCACTTCTCCAAACCTACGCTTTTTCTCAGTGGCTGCTGTTTAGAATGGGAGCAATGTCACTTCGGGTAGTGCAGGGGAACGTCTAAACACCCACCCATCACCGCGCAGGTTTCTCTCCCTGTGTATCTTTGGAGGCACTTTTTCAGTGCCTCATGTAAAAGTGGTCTGACTTACATTAAGATATACTGTACAATGGTCAGAAACAAATAGATTTGAAGATGCATTTCCGCCATCATATTTCAGGGGTTTAAAAATGAGAAGAAGCTCCCAAAATCTGCAGACATTTTTAAACAATATAATTTCATTGTTTTGACATTTAACTTATGAAAAATTATTGAAGATGATGATTTATGGGATTTCCTCTATGCTTAGAAATAATAATGAAAAAAGAATACATTTAACATGCATCACGGAGACCTGGCTGGATGATCTGGCCGGTCCAACTTTAGCGGATCTAGTTCCAGCTGGGTATGCCGTGCAGCATCAGCCCCGCACGGGCGGCCGGGGAGGGGGTGTAGCGATTGTCTTCAGGGAGGACTGGCCTGTTAGGAGGTATCCAGTGCGGGAGATTATGGGTATAGAGGTCCTGCACGTGGTGTTTGATTTGGCTGGGGGCAAGCTAGGGGTGCTGCTGGTGTACCGGGCCCCTTCCTGCCCGGCGGCATCCCTTGCCACTCTAGCGGAGCTGGCCTCGGAGGTGGTGTTGGGCTCCCCCAGGACTTTGGTTCTGGGGGATTTCAACGTCCACGCCGATGCCGGCCTTGTTGGGGCGGAGCGGGAGTTCATGGCCGCCATGGCAACCATGAACTTGTCCCAGGAAGTGATCTGCCCGACCCACGTGGGGGGACATACCCTCGACCTGATCTTCGGCTCTGGCCTTGAGGCGGGGGGTCCGGTTGTGGGGGAGGTGACAGCGGTGCCCTTGTCGTGGACGGACCATTACCTCCTTCAGGCCGGTCTTTTAGCGCGCCCCCTCCAGAAGGGGAAGGGACCAGTTAGGATGGTCCGCCCTCGGAGGCTGATGGAACCCCAGCGGTTCCAGGAGGTCCTGAGGGAGCTTACCCTGGATGTGGACGGTCACTCTGTGGATGAGCTGGTCCGGCATTGGAACATCTTGCTGGAGGAGGCCATTGACAGGGTGGCTCCGAGGCGCCTTCTGCCTGGGTCTCGTCACCGCAGGACTCCTTGGTTTACTGAGGGCCTGCGGTGTATGAAGCGTATGGGCAGGAGGCTAGAGCGACGCTGGCGTCGGACTCGGTCTGTCTCCGATCGTCTTCTCCACAGGGCCCATTTGCGGTCCTATGTGGAGGCTGTGAGGACGGCGAGGAAGGAATTCCTCGCCGTCCTCATAGCGTCTGCGAAGTCGCGTCCAGCGGAGCTGTTTCGGGTGGTGCGGGGGCTGGTGAGTCCGGCCTCCCTCCGCCTGGATGGGGACTTGTCCCGGGCCCGCTGTGAGGAGTTTGTCAACTACTTCGCAGACAAGATCGCTCGGATTCAGGCCGATTTCGACGCTGGGTTGATAGCAGTAGGGGAAGAGAGCGGGGGGGCGGAGGGTCCGTCTGGTCCATCTTTATGGGGCGAGTTTCAGGAAGTGACGTCAGCCGATGTGGTGGATGTCCTGGGGTCTGTGAGGGCCACGTGTTGTCAACTAGATCCATGCCCGTCCTGGTTGGTAAAAGCTTCCGGGGAGACATTGGGGACGGTGCTGGCGAGGGTGGTGAATGCGTCCCTTCGGCAGGGGAGGTTGTCGCCTTGCTTAAAAGAGGCTGTGGTGCGCCCCCTGCTGAAAAAACCATCGTTGGACGTAGACGCGCTCGCCAGCTACCGACCTGTCTCTAACCTTCCCTTTTTAGGGAAGGTTATTGAGCGGGCAGTGGCGCTCCAGCTCCAGGGTCATCTAGATAATATCGGGCTCCTTGACCCTTTTCAATCTGGGTTCCGCCCCGGCTATGGCACCGAGACGGCGTTGGTGGCCTTGGTGGACGACCTCCGCCGGGAGATGGATGCGGGATGTTCGACATTTCTCATCCTGCTCGATCTCTCGGCCGCTTTTGACACCGTGGACCATGGGCTGCTGTTGAGACGACTGCGTGACCGGGGGGGTCTGGACGGGACTGTTCTTGAATGGTTCCGTTCATTCCTCTCGGGGAGGAGCCAGCGGGTGGTGTTGGGGGAGGAAACATCGAGCCCCCGCGCCTTACCGTGTGGCGTTCCGCAGGGATCGATCTTGTCTCCATTATTATTTAACATCTATATGCAGCCCTTGGGGGAGGTCGTGAGAGGGTTCGGGGTGCGATGTCACCAGTATGCTGATGATACTCAGCTGTACCTCTCGTTTTCTACCGACCCAGACCCTGCTGTCTCGGTGCTATCCCAATGTTTGGAGGCCGTGGCGGATTGGATGCGGCGGAGCAGACTGAAGCTCAACCCAGATAAGACGGAGGTGATGGTGGTGGGGAGGGCGAAGGGGGTGGTGGCCCCCCTGATTGGGGGGGTTTGCCCCCCTGTAGCTCAGCAGGTCCGGAGTCTGGGGGTCATATTGGACGCAGACCTGCGGCTGGAGCGGCAGGTGGAGGCAGTCGCTAAGGCTGCCTTCCGCCAGCTTTATCTGGTACGTAGGCTGCGTCCGTATGTCTCTGGCCCGGACCTGGCCTCCCTCATCCATGCCTTCGTCACCTCGAGGCTCGACTACTGCAACGCGCTCTACGTGGGGCTTCCCTTGTTCTTGGCCCGGAGGCTGCAGCTGGTGCAGAATGCGGCGGCCCGTCTTCTTACGGGGACGGGTCGCCGGGAGCACATTACACCGGTGCTCCGAGCGCTGCACTGGCTGCCGATAGTGTGCCGGGCCAAGTTCAAGGTCCTAGTAATGATCTATAAAGCCCTATACGGCCTTGGCCCCTCTTACCTTAGGGACCGCCTCGCCCTTCGCGCCCCGGAACGACTCCTGCGGTCTGCCGGGGGTGCCCTCCTGGAGGTCCCCCGTGTTAAGCGGGGGGCCACGATGGAGCGGGCATTCTCGGTGGTAGGGCCGCGGCTGTGGAACTCCCTTCCGGAGGAAGCTCGCCTGGCCCCAAGCCTTTTAACGTTTCGGCGGAACTGTAAGACCTGGCTGTTTGCCCAGGCCTTTGGGGGAGGGTAGGGAGGGTTTCTTTTAATCCCCTACCCTTTTTTTTGTCTAAGCCCTGTTTAATATTTATATGGAATATATGTTGGTTTTATTGAATTTTAATGTATTTTATGGTTTTAAATATTTTATGTTGTGAGCCGCCCCGGGCTGCTTTGCAAGAGGGGCGGGATATAAATGTGTTGAAATAAATAAAAATAAACAAAGAAACAAAGGTTTCCTTATGCAGAAAAAAGTAACACAAAAGTATGTCCTTCAAAATGCTTTGTTTTATGTTCTCTTACAGTTGAGTTGCAGTATGGTAGTACAGCGCTGCAGACATTATATCAGAAGATTTTTAAAAACACTATTTAATGACACAAGAAAATCAACTAATAGATCTCATTACCTTTCACAGCACAAGGTTCCCTGGAGGTGTACAAGGATGTGGTTGTGGTTGAGGAGGTGGTTGAGAAGGAACCAGAGGCAATCCCGAGGCCCGGCAATCAGGACAATGATGGTAGGCCAGCACTGACGGGAAGGAATGCGGGAGATGCCAGGGTGATGAAATAGAAAATAGGGCATAGAGTGAGCCTCCAAAGAAACAAACATCCCATGCAACAACAGGGAAGGGCAGGGGGCCAGCACCATAGGGGCATTGAACAACACTGTCAGTGGCCACTGACAGCCATGCAGATGTGGGGTCACATGGCTGTGGAGGAGGGATCAGGAGTCATGGCAGCAATGGGGTGCAGTGACACACAGATGCCTGGATAATGTGAGCTGGAATGGGGCCACCACAGCTGTCAGACACAGATGGGGAATATGGGGACCCCATCCTGCTGGGCATATGCCACATAGGGTCAGGCACGGAAGGGGGAACGGTAGTCCCAGGAGCCAGGCAGTAGCATCGCTAAGTGTAGAGGGGAAGGACATGGCAAGCAGAACGACTAATGGGGTAACATGTCTTCCACAGAGAAGTAACCCAGTCCGGCAAGGGGTGCTGCCGCCGGGAGCATCGAGAGGAATCGGGAGATGTGAGTCAGGAATTGGTGGAGGAGAGAGGATCTGGGGAGGGAACTGCTGGAGGAAACCAGAAGGTTGGTCGAAGTACACTCAGAGGAACTCGCCCACACCAGGCAGGTGCAAATAGGGCAGGGGGAAAGGGACTGGGAACAGTTGACAGCAATGCTCACCCAGTCCCGCATTGAACACCTGTGGGAAAGGCACCAAGATGCCATCCTTATCCGCAAGCAGTGCTTCGACCAGGTAGAGAGGGAGAGGGCTCATGGCACGCTGGAGGGAACATCCGCATGGGCCTTTTACCTCATAGGGGAGGCATTGGGGGCCCGGCGGCACTGACACCAGAGAGACATGGGCCCTCAAGGAGGGATGGCAGCTGACATGCACCATTGCACCCTCCCACTGGTGCAGGTGCCCCCTCCCCAGCCCTTTGGCCAACACTGGTTTCCCCAGCAGCACCCCTTCCCCAGCCTGGTCCACAGCCCCCCCTCACAACAACCAGGGGGGGCCTCCCTTCCAGACCACAACCCCTCCCAGTTCCTCATCCGCTTCCACCGAGACCCGTCCTCCGGGGACCACGGCCCCCACAGAACATCCTGGCACCCCCAGCGAACCAACCACACATGCTGGCTGCCCCACTAGCTCAGGTAAGCCAGATCACAATGTGTATTCAAACCTAGGGGGTGGGGAGAACAGCAGGATCTAAACATACACAGGAAAGGGTGGAGGGCTGGCAGTACGAGGATGCTAGGAACACAAGGAGGAATACACAGAGGGCACTGGATCAGGGGAGCCATTCCGGGGAACAGTGTGACGCTTATGTTTGCTTATCTATCACAGAAGCCAAGACCAGACCGAACAGTGAAGCGGCCAGTGGAAAAAGGAAAGCCCGGCCATCCAGCCGTCACTCACAGTGGACAGCGACAGTGAAGAGCCACAGGAAAGCAATCCCCAGTGGTGCGCTAGAGTAGGGACAGGGACAACCCAATAAGCCTGGTGAGAGGAGATAATGACCAGGTGAGCAGAAAAAGCCCTGTGCCACTGTATCAGCTGGCACGGGAGGGGGCTCGGGGCCCTGGGGGGAGGCACCATGGTATTGGGGAGTCCGGCCTTCCCTCATGCCTGTAACTCGCCACCGTGCGTTCAGTGTGAGGGATGCATCAGAGCCATCCCTGTATCTATGGCAGGTGTTGTCGACTGTGGAAGCGTGCAGCTGTGCACACTACTGATATGCTTGATCCTCTGCCTCATAAGCTCACTGTTGGAATCAGCCATGGCCTTGCCCTCCTGTCATAACTTGCACTGGAATGTGCCTGTGTGTGGGCTATGGTTTCCCAGGGCCTAGCAGTCTGCCCAGTATCAGTTTAGCAAGGTCACCCTTCAGATAGCGGTGAATTGTTGCTTTTGAAGTGATCATTCCCTGCTGCTCCTTGTGGACCAGAATTGCTCTCCACGACCTAGCCATTGGGAAGGCAATGGCACCGTGTGGAACGGGTCCCGAGGCAGATGTATGTGCCAGGGAGGAGCGGTCGGCTTGTGCCAATATGCTTCTCGGAACGCTGTGGCAGAGCCGCAATGTCCAGCTGCTGCTGAGTGACCCCCTCTCTGTGGCCAATGGCTTCAATCTCCTGTTATGTTACATGTGGGTGATGAGTCATCCATTTGGGGGTCCAGAACGTGGAGGCGTGCCTGGGAACTTGGCTTCACCCTCATTCAACAACCCCATTGGGGGCACCCAGCTGCTGTTGCGATGCCGTGGGATGCACAAGAGGTTGCGGCTGTTCACCTGGTGGCTGCTCACAATGACTTTGGCCTGGCCTTCCAGGCTGGGGGTCCCCCTGTTGCTACCCACTACGCCATTATCCTACTGCATGCCCGTGGCATAGAGCAACCACAATCTGTATGCCAGGTCCTTCTTGGGGAGCTGGGTTGCTGCCCTCCGATGTCAGTGGCCCCCTACTGACTGGGACACCTACTGCATTGGAGAAGGGCACCCTGCAAGCAGTGCTGAACTGATCGGATGTCAGAGCTGCAGCTGCCACAGAAAACCACCTTCTCCCCCACATCATGGTGGATCCCCTTATGCATTCCTGGGGATTCCACAGGGGCCTCTTCACCTGGGAGGGTATTGTACAGGGGCCAAAGCTTACTGATCACCCTCTGGTTTCTCCCTGATCTGGATATCCCATCCTCCTGTTCCGTGGATCCGTGTTCCCCATGACTGGGCAGTGCCTCACCTCCCCATGGGCAGGTATGCTCAGCTCTATGTACATTTCAATCCCTTTGATTCCTTCCCCTGTCTGCTGGGTAGGGATGTGCTAATGCGGTTCGAGGGTTCAGGATTTGGCCTGAACTTGGGGTGTCTTACTGTTTAGCCTGTCCATGAACCCCCTGAACCTGAACTGCCCCCCGCCCAAACCGACTGAACAGAGTTCAGGTTTCTGAACCCATTCGGGCGGGAGGTGTGGGGCATGGGAGAACCCGGTTTCCCCTCCCTCCAGGCTGTGTGGGTGGAAGGGGCTCCAGAGCTCACCTCCCCCCTCCCTGCACAGCCTACTAAATTTTTTATTTTTTAACCCCCCACCCCAGGGATCACCCTACCTGGTGGTTCTGGGGCTCTGGCCCTGGTCCCGTGGTGGCAGCGGATCCAGCTCTGGTGTCGCTGCAGAGTGCTTCAGGTCTCTACTAGGCCTTCTGGGTCACGAGACCGGGTCAGATGACCCAGGTCAGACCGGGTCATAGCCGGCTTCATTTCTGCCGCCGGACCCAAGGCGAGAGCCTGAGCTACCTGGTGGTGCCAGGGCTCCAGCTCTGGGTCTGGCGGCGGCAGTGGGGCTGGCTCCGGCGATGGCAGCAGAGCACTTCAGGCCTCTACTATGCCTTCTGGCTCACCTGATGTGGTCACCTGACCCGGAAGACCTAGTAGAGGCCTGAAGTGCTCCACAGCACCTCCATTTGGTTGATCTTTCTGCAGGCAAATTGGCATCACAAACCGATCTTCTACCACAGTGATACGTAAGTGAATCCCTGACATAGGTGCCTTCTCTGCATATGCTGTGAAGGCATATAAAATTGAGACCCTTTATCATAACTTTCTGATATTTGTCAGATATGATTGTGAAAGTGTGATATATAGCCATGCAAAATTATACATACACTGGTTGGACTACAAAGATGTTACAGTCAGACATACATTTATAAGTTAATTGCTTATACCACCAGGAAGCTTTATCAAACCATCTGAAAGTTGGCAGAGATAGTAAATATAGGAAGGGGTGTAAATGTGCCAAGTTACATCTATATTTAATATGAGGCAAAGAAGTTACAGCTAAGAATGTATATGAAAATTTGTGCAAAATAATATAATTCGACTGCTTATAAAATTGGATTCCATTATCCAATCATTTTGTAATTTGGTGCAATGAATGCCTTCCATTGGAGGTACAATCTCTCCAAGATGCAGCCAAATATAATGAACAACAAAAAGGTTACAGCCAAAAATGTGTTTTCCATTAAACCAATGGAAAATGAAAATGAAAACAAAACCGACAATTTGATATTTATGAAAAAAAAAGAAAAGACAGATTTAAACAACAAAAATGACATGACCCCCTGTTGCACACCTCTACTGGGTGCCCCTCAGAAGACTTTGTCTGTCCCCATGTGTGTGGTTGTGTGGTCTGTATCCTGGGGTGTGCTTGTAAAGATGCACCTGCTGCTACAGGCCCCATACTATTACCACTTATTGGAGCATGCCCTCAGCACCGCAGTTCTGGTGCCATGTCAGTGTGCTATGGATCACGGGTGTTGGCCCAGTGTACATGGGCGTGGATTATGCTTGTTCAGTGGCTAGGTCCGGGGGGTTTGTGTTAGAGATTACCGGGGTCATGAGGAAGGAAGCTGTGATGTCGCTAGGTTCCCTGGGGGCTTTGTCCTGGATAGGGTGTTAGGCCTATTTGGTGGTGGGGGCCCTCCGCGTCCTGATGAGTGCACACTGCTTGCTGTCTATTCCCTCCTGGTGGCGGTTAGCCATGTGAGGGGCCCCCTGGCTCTGTGTACTTGGATGGCCTGTCGTGCTTGCATTTCCTGTGCCATGGCTTTTCTGGGCCTGGCCCATGGCATCACTCTCCATTGTCCAACTGTGTGTGGTATGGTGCTGGCTCCCACCCCTCCCTGCTGGCTTTCCTTGCCCTGCAGGGCTTTGCACACACCTCCCTTCAGTCACTTCCTATTGGTCCTGCTCCTCATTGGTCCCGCCTGGGTACCACTGATCCTAGCACCCCTTGTTGGTTCCCCTGATCTGCACTGTTGGCAATGGATGAGTGACGGGAATGATGGGCTGCTGACCATGAGTCCAGCCTGTATCTCGCCTACCCATTGTCCGCCTGTGTTCCCACTTGATCACCACTGGTGGGGTGATGGTGTGGGTGACCGGCGCTTATGGTTTGGGTGTGTGCACTGTGTGATGGATGGTTGTCCCCTGAAAATCACATATGGTTCCCTTTTTTCCATTCCCCTTCTCGCTACTCTGGTTGTCTTCATGATGGTGCTGTGCCTGGGGCAGATGGTCGGGCAGCTGCAGCTTGTCGCCTCCGAGTTCCATGCTGGGGCATGGGTGTACAAGGAGATCAGTGAGTTTACTGCATGTGTATGGGGACCTCTCCCCTTCCGTCTGTGTGGGGTGCTTCGTTATTGGGGCCAGTGGTCTGTCCTATTGACACACTCCCTCTCCCTTAGTGCAGGCAATGATAGCTGAGCAGACCAGAGTGTAGGAGGAGGTGCTCCAGCTACTCCTGCACCTCCTCCAGAGGGTGCACCAGCTTGACCATGCCCAGGTGGATCGCTGGAGCCGAGTACGGGGTCAGCATCCCTATTGAGGGTGGAGATCTGCCCCACCATCCCTCTGTGACAGCTCCCCTGCTCTGTTTTCCCTGTTATCTGTGCCTCTCCCTGTTTCATTTTTACTAACATTTATTTGCTCCCTTCTCTGGGTGTGCGTTTTTCCCTTCCCTGTGTGTTGGTCCATTGTGTGGGCACCTTCTGGTGGTTGTGCCATGGTTGCCTGGCTGAACCTGGGTATCTCAATCTGCCCCTCCCCTCTCCCAGTTGTTGTGCTGCTGCTTTGATGGACCCCTTGGGGTTGACCCTCTGGTCCCTTTCCTGTGTGTTGTGGCCTCTCGGATACATGCATTGGCTTCCATTTGGCCCCCTATGGCCCTGTTGTCCCCCCCTTTCCTGTGGCCTTTGGGCTGGGGGGGCATCCCCTTGTCTGTTATCCTTGTCCTTTCCCCCCTCCCTGCCTTGGTGTTGGTCTCCTCCATCAGCCACGCACATCCATGGTTGGTGTTTGCTGGGCAGCTGGCTGCTTCGCAGCCGGTTGGTGTTTTCTGGGGTTCCACCCCCCCCGTGCCCTCCCATTCTGGCTGTGGTGTGCGCTTCCGTGCCTGTGGCCCCATCTGTCCTGTTTCTGGCTCGTTGTATCTGGGGCCTTGGGTTTCTGTCTGCGGGGGCTTCGCTGGGGTGTGGGGGGGGTTGTGTTGCGGTCCCCTGCTGCTTCGCAACTTGCCCGTTCCCCCGGTGGCATTTCCTGCTCCCGCTCCCCTTCCCCCCCCCCCATTGGGGTCCCCCCTGCCTCCTTGGGCATGCTGCCATTCCCTGTGTGCTTATGTGCATGGTTGTGGGTGGATGGGTCCTGGTTTGTGGGGGGCTCCATGGCACCTGGCTGTCTGGCCTCTGTTTCAGGGCTGGCTGAGGGTCACTACTTTGTATCTCCTGTCATCCCTGCTCAAAGGGCTATGCTACAATACTCTTCCATCTTGATGCTGTTGAAACCCAAGATGAATATGGCAAAAAGTGGAATCAAAATAAACTCTTATAAAATGAAATTGAATTATTCATTATAGTAAAACTACCCACCAACGACAAACAAAACATACAACAGCAGGTCAAATACACACTTTTTTACAATGTTTAAGTGCAGTTTTTAAACTTCTCATTACTAAAATTGAACTTTAAAAATGAAAACCTTCACTCAGTGGTTGAATCCTGAGGTTCAAAAGGATAACGATACACTTGACTTTTTTCCCTGCCTCAAAGAGATAAGGAGAATTAACTAAAAAAAATAAATTAAAGCTGATTATACAAGTCAAACATAAAATAGCTTCTGAAATTAGACCATGGAACTTAATAAAGGGGAAATGGCTTTCAATACATTCTTTCCTGGCCTTGACACTATTAAAACAAGAACTGTTGCAAAAGACTGAATAGAGTATACCCTCCATGCTGAAAAGCCTTAAGTGATTTGATTATTTAGTCAGTCAGTATGTATATTCACATCAAACATTATAATGCAGGTATTGTTAGCAGCACTTGAAGTGTTTGGCAGGTTTTTGCATTTGCACGTCATACCCGCTCAGCTGACAGTTCCAAATGTTCTCCTTGTCCAAGGAATCCAGATTATGTTCTGCTGGGTTCACATTGTCCATACACAGTGGACAGCAATTTCCTTTCTGCTTTGTGAGGTTGGAATACTCTGTGGAGGGACACGTCTCAACAGTGCAAGTTATTTGGCTGCTCTGAAAGACAATGTTAAATATTAACCACACTTTCCTTCCAAGAGAAGTTAAGTATTTTTTACAATGGAATTTTTCTGCACTTTAAATGAAAAACATCACCTTAAACCAATATACTGAGATCATTGTCACACAAAGTTGTATAATCTTACAAAAAGAAACTTGCCTAGATTAACTATCATTTGCACAGTTGCAAGATGAATTGCTAACCAAAATGTTCAGACAGACTTCTTTTCCCACCAGCATCTCTAACTCAAAGTTCTGTAAGCTGGGTTTTTTTGTTTTTTTTAACCTACTTCCACAGAGGTTCCATGTGTTAAAAAATTTTTTTTAAATAGATTCCGGTTCATTATTAATGAAGTACTGCTCTATGTTGGCGCACAGACAGAACAATACGCTGGCTTGGCACCAACATTAGTTTCTCTGAAGTGAATGGGACTTGTGTCAGTGATAAGGTCTGGTGAAAAGCATGCAGAGGATTTCACAGCACTAGTCAACGTACACCGGTTCTAATGTGTAGCTTTTCTTTTTTTGTTAGCAGCATAGTGATATACAGAATTCTTTTTAAGTTGGGTTCTGTTACTCTTGACAATTGATTCAGTTATAATAAAATAATATTTTGGTAACAAACTATCTTTTTGGAAGGGCCAGAATATTAATAAACACATTTTAAAATGTCATTATTGGTATGTATTATAACAGATTCAAAGCAATCTTTGCTTCAATTATAAAAACTTCTGAAAAGCAGCATGGGTCACCCTTAATTTCTGAACCATAGGCTACTATATGACTATTTAAAATGACTTGGATCCATACCCATCCTAGTTGGTGAAAACCAGCCAGGAGATGTTAGGACCATTGCTGGCTGGGGTTGTCAATGCCTCCCTTCACAGGGCAGGATGTTGGGACCCCTTAAAATGGTGATTGTCCAGTCTCTGCTCAAAAAACATCTTTGGACACTGACTCCCCTGACAGCTATCAGTCTGTCTCTAACCTTCCCTTTTTAGAGAAGACTATTGAGCAGGTGGTGGCATGTTGGCTCCAGGCCCATCTAGATGCTATCAGATTCCTGGGCCCTTTTCAGTCTGGTTTTCATTCCGGGCATGGCACAGAGACTGCGCTTGTGGCCTTGGTTGATTAGTTCATCGGTTAGGATGTGGAATGATCTACGCTGAGGATCATTCCACTCTGTTGATCCTATTAGATCTATCAGCAGCTTTTGTCACTGTTGATCATGAGGTGGTGTTGATTTGACTGTGGGACCTGGCAGGGGTGTGCAGGACCACTCAAGTGGTTTTGCTTCTTCCTGCCAGGGAGGTCTCGGCATGTGGTGATAGGCAACTGTTCGTTATCACCATGTGATCTCCTCCTGTGGTGTCCCACAGGTTTCCATCTTGTTCCCCCTCTTATACAACATTTATATGAAGCAGCTGGGTGAGATCATTTGAAGGGTCACTGGAAGCACATAACATTGGTGCGCCATAATCTGCACTGGTTGCCTATTGTCTTCCAGGCACAATTCAAGGTGCTGGTTTTGAACTTTAAAGCCCTAAATAGCTTGGGACCTACTTATATGGAAGATCGCCTGGCCTACTATGTCCCATTGCAGCCTTTGCGGTTGGCTGGGAACACCCGTCTGGAGGGACCTGTTTTTAACTTGGTTTCTACTTTGCAGAGGGCATTCTCAGCTGCCACCCTGTGGCTATGGAACTCCCTCCCCTGGGAGGTTCACGTATGTCTGGGCTTGAACACCTTTAGGAGGCAGTGTAAAGAAGCTCTACTTACAAGGGCATTTGGCAGTGGGAGGGAGGGAGTTGTGAGGGATATGGGGGAGGTAAGAGTGGAGAGGGGTTGGGGAATGGTGTAAGGTTGTGGGGTGTTTCATGTGTTTTTATTTTGGTTTGTTTTATATTTATATTTTAATCATGTAAGCTGCCCTGAGCCACCTTTGGCGGGAAGCGTGGGGTAATAAATTGAAAGAAAGAAAGAAAATAGCTGAACAAAACCCCCCAAGCTCAAGTAAAGAGCACATCCCTCAGTTTTGTAAAAGCATGACTATGTGACTAACTTTATGCATAGGAGCTATTACCACCAAGGTGGATGAGGCAGTTTCTATGCCTAAACCTGAACTTGTGTGTATGTCTTTTGCAGAACTAGGTCCTGTAAGATTGAGCTACTACACAAAGCTTTATGAGCTAAAAAAAAATATATTTATTTATTTCAAACATTTACTACCCCACCCCTCCTGCCCCAGACAGCTTGGGGAGGCTTACAGGTTGTAAAACAACATTAAAACAATGAAAAGGAGGAAAAGAAAATTACCCCATACCCAAAAAAAACCATCTACCCCTTCACCCATTTCCCCCATCAAATGTCTGGCAGAACAGCCAGGTCTTACAACTTCTCCAAAAAGAGGGGAGATCCGGGGTCAACTGAGTTCTGCAGATGTAGTGGGATTTAGCAACTTTCTGAGATCCTGGAAAGTGGCAGAAGCAACCCCACTTTCATCTCTTCTCTTATGGAGTAGGCATCTACCTATCCATGGGTATTTTGAGACGTGACGGGGCCAATTGGCCCCGTGACAAAATCAATACATTGATCCCCCGCCGGAATGACCCCATCACGCCCTAACAGAAGTGCCGGGGGATCCCGTCGTGGAATCGGGGAGGGTGCGGGGGCGGGGCCGTGCGGCGCGATGTGCGGCCACGCGGCCCCATCCCCTCCATGCTCCCTGCCGCCCGCCCTCTGGGGAGACAGGCGGCCACTGCGGCTGCAGCACTCGCCCGAATTGGCCACGGGCCAGAATCCCTGTGGGGATTCCGGGCCGTGGCTGCCGTCCAGAAGTGACAGCGGGGTTCACCACGGCGGGGAATCGCCTTCGCCACAAGATGACCGCCGGTCCCGTGCTTCGGCTGCTTGTGTGGTGAAAGTGATTCCCCGCCATGGTAACATCTGGGGAGGGAACATCCGTTCCCCCCCCATCAGACGTTACGCGGTCACAGCCACCACAGGGAATTGACTATGGTTCACTGTGATCTCGTAATGTCTGAAAATACCCCATGTTTCAGGAACAAGGAAAGCTTTCATATTTCATTAGATATGAAATGTGTTAACTCATATTGATGATCGACTGCTGATATTAGAAATAACTAACCTATCTTGCCAAGTATAATGATTGCTCTCCACAACCAGTTTAATCTTTCATATTTTGCACATTTGGAAACTATTCAGTTTGAAATGCAGTAATAATGAAGGCTTCTCTTTTTCTTTGGTCTGAGTTCACTTTTTACACTGGTTGTGGAGAGCAATCATCAGGGCCAGAGTTTCATTTGGTAGCATTTGAAGCCCACTTGGCAGTGTTTTATAGAAGAGGATCCAGCTAATTATTCTGTCCTTTTGTTTTGCTTTGATTATGTCAAATGCTCACAGATTCTCATAAGAAAAACAAAACCATACCCTTAATATTAAACCAAACCCTCCACCTGCTATCTGTCCCCCTTACTAAATGCCTGGCAAAACAGTCAGGTCTTACATTGTCTACGGAAGGAAGGAAGGTCCGGGGAGACACTAATCTCCATTGGGAGGGAATTCCACGATGTGTGTTATTACCACAGTATCATGGAGAGTGGCAAGGCCACATGCATCCTTCCTTACTTTTAATTGCAGTATGCTTAAGCTGGCATGACATAGTAGAGGAGAAAGAGGTGTAGGTGAGAAAGGGGACTCACCTATAGTGCAGTGTACCTTGCACTGACAGCTAACAGTCTCCCTTCATCCAGTGTTAATTTTCCTTCTGTTGAATCCCATTATCATCCAGACACCCTTCATGCCTGAGGTGAGCCTCCAGCTTGTTTATCTGCAAAAGGAGTGAGACATGAAAACGTAAAAACTAATCTGCTGAATAATACAATTTTGTGAATCACAGTATTTGGTACGAACCTATATTAAAGACTCCAAAAGCATCCAAAAAATAAGCTTAATTGTCGGCGCACCCCTCTCAAATGAGACACAACACCAAAGGTTAGATTTTTAAAACGGCTGCAATCTTTATCCATAATATATCTTGTGTCCGAATTGTAATGGTGGGGGCAATTCACTCAAGTGAATTGGGTCCAGCATCCATAACCAAACATATAAACATAACTCAGGGATTAGTCTGATATACCATAAGGTGCCAAGACCACTTACTGTTCTAAACATCTCCCCCACCCAATGCCACCATGGCCCAGGTTGGTCTGAGGAAGGAGGATAATGCCCTCAAATCGGGGACATTACGTGTCCCTACGGCCCTCGCAGTAACTTCTCCCAAGGGGTTGACTCCTCCACTTGCCATACCCTGCCATTGAGGCTGGGATCCCCCCTCATCTCTTATGGAGATGCCCCAATCAAATTTCTAACCTACCTAACTCAGTGCAGGACCCCTGCCACTTAAGAGCTGCCAGGACCTCCTGGACAGACCCGAACCCCCCGCCTACCTTATATTAACTAGAACTTCTCTCAATTTCTCTTTTAAGGCCACCAGGTACTAGGGATGGGCGAACAGATCACGGTTCAGGTTTGGCAGTTCGGTCCGGCTGCGTTTGGTTCGTCCGTTCGGTTCGTTCGCCGGGTTTGGGTTCGGCCATTCGGTTCGGGTTCGGTCATTCAGGAAATGTCTTGTTATGGGGTTTTGTTTTTGTTTTTAATATGTTTTTTTGGTTTTTTTATTTGATTTTATATGGTTTTTTGGTTTTGTTTTTTGTTTGTTTGTTTTTATATGGGTTTTTTAATTTATTTTTTGTATCTGATATTATATATATCTATCTACACTAAATCTAACTGCTATTAACTATTCTAAATACTATGAACTAAATGGATTATCTAATAAGTACACAGGCCTACTCCTACAAATAAAACTAAATCACTAATGCTATCTCTATCACTAAGCTAACTCCTACAACTGTCTACTATCTATCTGTCTATCTATCGGATGGGGGGAATCACAAACAACACAAGGTTTCAGTTTAAGGTTTAAGTTTCATTTCAGTACAATATTGAAATGAAACTTAAAGCAATGTAATAATCCTACTCTAAATGAAAAAAAACAGGGGAAGGGAAGGGAATCTGGAATGGAATATATGAGAGAGGGAAAGGATTCAATGGAGGAGGGAGGGAGGAAGGAAGATTGAACACTGGGAACACAGGGAGGGGTAAAAACTAAAAAATAACACCTAAATCTATCTAAGCTAAGCTAAATAAATGAATGAGAATATGGGGGTAGATGGGTTGGATGGGTGAAATGAGAGGAGGATTGCAATGGAGTGGGGAGCTGGGAAATGCTGGGAGAGAGAGCCTTCTGAAACACCTGCTGTTCAGGAACAGTGGGTACTTTCAGACATTATGCTAAGCACCCTTTAACCACCCTTGGTGGTTATTTATGCATGTTGCAGGGCTGTATTGGTGCCCTATGCAGCCTTGCAACATACATAAATAACCACCAAAGGTGGTTAAAGGGTGGTTAGCGTCATGTCTGAAAGTACCCAGTGACTAGCTCAGAAGGTGTTGGGAAGGGGGGAGGCAGATAATTTTGTTTCTTGGAAGCCTCTCCACTCCTGGTGCCTGGAAGTCTGCTCCACAGCTGACTACCCCTCCCTGTCATGTTTGAACTTCCAGTGACCCTTTTTTGCCACCTGAACTCATTCGAACGCGATCCGAACTGTTTGGTTATTTTGACGTTCGGAATTGAGTTCGGTTTGGTCAGTTCGTGTTCAGATTCGGGTTCGGGTTCGGTCGTCCGAACAGGCCGAGTTCAGGCTGAACTCCGAACTTCTGAACCACGTTCGTCCATCCCTACCAGGTACCAGTCATTCCCCGTGGGGGACAAGTGCACCCCATCCAATCTATATAAATCAATGCTCCTATGTGTAATTGCCTGATGTGGGATCGTCACTCCTCCCACTTCCTTCAGCCATCTCCCTATTTCCGTATTAATTGTCGTCCTGGTTTTGTCCATCTTATGCGGTGGCACCCCCGGGCCCCAGGATATCCTCTCAACCCAATCATTCCAGAGAATAGTCACCCCAGGAAACATGAACTTGATTGACCAAATGTCGCTTCTTATTTCCTTTAACATTTGGACCCCTTTTATTTCACCTAAATCATTTTCACCCAAGTGGATAACTAATATGTCTGGCTTGGCCCCTTTTTCCTTGCTCAGGGTGGGAATCAACTGGCACCAACACATGCCTCCCCGGCCCATCCACCTGATCTGGGCGTAGGCTGATAACCCCAGTTGCATTCCCCAATGCGATTTCTCGGCCGCCTTTCCGGTCCATCGTACCAGACTATGCCCCATGATCCAGACATACTTTGTATGATGCCCAGGACCTGAGGAAACAAAAATGATTACTCATGCTACGGGAACAGGGGGGACCTGAGGTATGCCCTGTATGCTCTACTTCACCACCGTCCTATCACTTGAACGTCCCGCTCCCCGAGACCCGCCGATGCAGTTAAGGTGGCCACCCCTTTCTGAAATGAGTGAGTCCCAAACAGCCCAGCCAGGAGATCAAGAACTGCAAGGGAAGCCCGCATAGCAGAAGTCAGTTGGTACCTAGTAAGGGGTCTGCTCTGCCATCCCCATGACAAAACAGCAGGCCAGGGACCGAAGGCTGCATGGACAAGTACCATATCAAGGCCCGTACCGGGCATAGCGCCCCCGTCCCCGCCAGGTGTACCGTGACTCCTCTACCCCGCTAGTCGGTCTTTGAGTGGCGTAAACACAAGACCACTCCATGTTCCCTGATGGATACATCCCCTATGGTCAGAGCTCGGGCAGTCCCATGCCTGGTTGAGTTGGCGACCAACTTGCTTACCATAAATGCTCCAAAAAAAGCCACTGTGAATGCAGCTGTGAACAGTCTGACTTCCCCTTCTGATGAGCAAATGCGGGGCAGGATCCCACACATGCTCACCAGAAGCTGCTGTGTAATGGGCGGCCTGCTGTCTTGTGGGGTGCCCTGTTCTCTAGCCCATGCCTCCAACATGCGCCGGGCGAAAAATCTGCCATCTGCCGAGGGGTAGCCTGCCAACCGGCTCATAAAAGCTACTGCTGCGAGCTTGCCACTAATAGTGCCTACTGCAGTGCCCCGTTGTCTGATAGCCAACATGAACTTAAGGACCAGAGGTTCTGGGATGGGAAAACTCGTATGCCAACCCTGGGATAAGCGGTAACCCTGAAATTTGTTGAAGGGCCTTCGGTATGCTGCCCTGGTTCGCATGGCCAAGGATCCCTGCATGGTGTTGTTAGAGGTCTACGATCCAAGGTTCGACCCCCACAGGTGTAAGGGCTCCGGGTCCTGTCTGGCTACGGGTGCAAGTGAGTGAAACTGCTCCATATGGAAGTGAGATATGGCATCAGCCACACCATTGTTAACCCCAGGAACATGCCGTGCCTTGAATATGATGTTATTGCTCAGGCACAAAAGCCCTGATTAATCCCATTACCCTGGGCAAGCGTGACGATTGGGCATTGACAAAGTGGACCACGGCCTGGTTGTCACACCAAAACATCACCGTGTGGTTGGCGAACTCACCAGTCCATAGGTGGATGGCCAGTACTATCGGGAAGAGCTCCAGAAATGTCAGATCCTTGATCACTCCCTGCTCAACCCACTCCGTGGGCCAAGGAGCACCACACCACAGGTCCCTGAATATCAGCCCGAAACCCATCCCGCCTGCGGCATTGGAGTGGACCTGGAGTTCGGCTTCCACTAGAAGGTTCTCCCACCACAAACTCACTCTGTTGTAGTCCTCCAGGAAAGAAGACCAGATGTCTAAATCATCTTTCATATCCCAGGTGACTCGTATGTGGTAATGTGGCTGAGGTGAGCCAGCTATCTTGGCATAGAATCATGACAGGCTCTGCCGGGGGTCACCACCCTACATGCAAAATTCAAACTGCTAATTAAGGATTGGAGCTGCCTAACCGTGACCTTGAGGGCCAACCTACAACTGGCAATTTTTGATTGTAAGTCAATCAATTTGTCATCTGGGAGCCGGGAAACCCCTTTTATTGTGTCAAGCTCTATTCCCATATTCTGTAGGGTGGTGGCCGAGCCCACTGACTTCTCAGGTGCCAAAGGGATGCCCAAACCGTCCACCAATTTTTGAAAGGACTCCATTAATCTCCAGCACTCGTCAGTCTTGGCACCACCTATGAAGAGGAAATCTTACAAGTATTTGATAATGTCCCCTCCATCGGCACACCTCCGGATCAGCCACTCTATGAGCGTACTAAAATGCTTGAAAGCTGAACAGGAGATTGAGCATCCCATTGGCATGGCCTTGTCGAAATAGAACTGCCTTTGAAATGTGAGCACAAGCAGATGGAAGCTATCAGGATGGACCGGTAACAAATGGAAAGGGGACTTCACTTCACACTTTGCTAAGAAGGCCCTGGGCCCGTGGCACTTCACTAGCTCTACGACTGTGTCAAATGATGTATACCTCACTGTGGCCAGTTCCTTGGGGATGGCGCCGTTGACTGACCTCCCTCTTTGATATGACAGGTGATGTATCATACGAAACTCACCTGGGGCCTTCTTAGGGACTGCCCCGAGTGGGGAGACTACCAGTTCAGGAAATGGTGGAGAAGGGAAAGGGCCGGCCATCCTACCCTCCGTTCACTCCTTCTCAATCTTTTGCTTGACTACTGATTCTAGGCCCAAGATCGATTTTAAGTTGGGTGCGGCATGTGCGGGTGCATCACTCCAGCTGGAATGCAAAACCCCTCACGGAACCCACTGACTATATATGCTACCTCATCTCGGTCCAGGTGAGGTTTAAGGGTCGCAGCGAGCTGCTCTACTCTAATTGGAGTTGGGGCCCTGTTCCAGAGTCGGCCCTTTCCCAGTGTCCTGCTGCCCCTTGCCCCCCTCTAGCCAATGATCCTGTAGGGGCCCTACCCCTGGCCGACTTGGCCCTGGGGCAGGCCACAGCATTGTGCAGGCCAGCACTATTGGGGCAGGAGTGCTTGAATCTACATGACGCATGGGAACATTTCCCAGTGCGATCAAACTTCCAACATTGGTTTGCCTGACCGGCTGTCGACCACTTGCCTTCGCAACGAAAAAGATCATTGGTGGGTGCCACTCCTCCTTTTGCTAATAAATGGCTGCTACGCGACCTGGGGACCATAGCAGCATCCACCATACAATCCAACCATTAGTCGGGTGCATGGGTGTCCCAGCGCATGCCCGGGGTAAAGGCGGCCAGATGATGAAACTCCTCATCATATCGTAGCCAGGCCCCCGGCGGTCCTGACTCATATGCCCAGTGAACTATGTCCGTGTATTTGAGGAGCTCGGGGGCCCTGGCTGGATATGCCTGCATCACAACTCCCTGGTAAATCATGAAGGCCGCGGTCCAGTTGGTCCAATTCCTGTCAGCCTTAGGGCACTTGAAGCACTCCTTCTCCTTTTTGTCTTCAGCATCTGCCCGGTCCACTAATGGGTCCCAGAACAGGGGAGCAAGCAAATCTACAAACTCACCCCTCCATATCTTCTCCCGGGTGGCTGGCAGGAGGTGTGCCCCAATGAGGGCGGACACTGATTCATATTCCACCCCCTGGGGCAAAATAAATAATAATTTTAAAAGAATAATAAATAAAAATAAAATCTCAGGGAGCTGATTGTACCCTGGGGTCAGCTGGGACCCATGCCCCCCCCACACTTGAGGTGCCTGTACCATCTGTACAGGGGCCATCACTGTGCTAGGGACCTGCCCCCCCACTGGGGGGGAGGGCGGTATGCCATCACCCAGGCTCCATTCCACCATACCAATTGAGTGGTCACCTCCCCAGCCGCGTCAGCTCTGCCTCCTGCTGCGATCACCTGCTGCCCCAGGGCCAAAGCGGGATACTGTGGGGTCCCTACCGACACCTGAACTCCCCAACTGGAGTTCAGCCCCAAACCTCCTGACAGGTTCACCCCCCCACCCTGCCAGGGGATCATCACTCCTGGTCACCACTACTGAGTGGTCTTGGGAGTGCCTAAATATACCCCTGGAAACGTGATGCAAGCAGAGACAGGGATTCTGCCAGTTGAAATGAAAACTCAAGTAAGAGTCCTTACCTATTGGCATAGGCAGGGACCTGAGTTCACTGCACCAAAATATCTTAAATTCTGAAACTAGTGAAACCAAATTCTGCAAATTCACCGAGAGCATTAATATTTGCATAATTAACTTGATTTGCATAACTATGCATGCTGGGAAGCAAATTTGCAACAGGTTTGACATAGAATCACAACTTTGCTAATCAAACACAACTCAAATCCTCTGGAATTTCAGCACCCCAGAATTCCCACCTCATATTAAAATACCAGACTTCCCTCACGCAAACATAGGGCCTTCAGACCCCACCCACCCACAGTTCATCTCCCAGGGGCCTATTTACCTTCGGGTCATGGCCACACCTCCCGGAAAGACGGCAGCTGCACCAGCAATTTTAGTTTGGGGTCAGGTGACAAGTTTATGCCTGAGCCAGGATTTAAAGATCCTGCAGCCAGCCCCCACTGCAGTGTCACTGCAATTTCAGCATGGCACTGCAAGGATTGGCTGATTCTGTGAGGATTGACTGATTCTGCAAAAATCACTGTGAATTGCAGCAACGCAGTCAACTCGGGTCCCTGGGTATAGGTTAATGGATTTACCAAATGAAAGACTCACTAAGCTTTGCTGGGAAGAAGTGATGTGCGCAGATTTCAAGTTTTGGAGGAAGGAGAATCTGTGCTCTACATTAAACTTGGTGGGATTCTCTTTTGATTTATTTCAAGGAGTGCCTAGTGATCATGCCAAAGAAATCTTCTCAGCTTGGTTGCGAGATGTATACATCCAAAAGGACATGAACTCGGGTCCCTGCCTATGCCAATACTGAGCAAAAACAAAATTGCTCCATTTTTTGATAAATTTAAAAAGATTGTTTAGAAAGTTATTTGACAATTTTAGACAATTATGCTATTTGAAATGCATACACCTTATTGCACTTTCAGCTAACGCCCTCTAAAATGCAAGATTCCTTGTGAAATGCATAAATGCCCATATGGCTTACACCAGGACCTTGAGTATTATTTATTTCACTTTCTTTTTACAAAAGCTGCACGAGATTCAGTTTTAGACTCACTCCTAGAGAGGAAGGTACATTTGCCCAACTATAATAAGACAGAGTATTTGTTAACAAATACTCAGGAGTATGTGATGAGGAAGATGGCAAATCTGTCCCACTTGTTAATGGTCCAAAGACATAGGCGGGTAAAGGGCAATTGTTGGAAATGATTGTGTTTTGATATTTACTGGTTTTGTTCATATTATTTGTATTGATTGTACTGATCTTGTCTCCTGCTAAGACCAGATGGTTATGGCAATAAAGGTCTTTATTCATTCATTCACAAAAGACGTCAAAAGGGAAAATTCAATTGCTTATACAATTTGTACCCTTTATCAAATCTTTCTACAAGTTGGCAGAGATGATTCTGAAGATCCCAGATACAATCCTGCCAAAATTAATGTAAAATTAATGTAATTGTTGCTGTATTATATGTTGTCTATGTTGTTTGTCTTTTATGATTTTATGTTGGGTCATGGCGGAAGCTAGCATCCTAATAAAACTAAAATTTGAATTTGAATGTAAAATGGATGGAAAACAAAAATGTTATAGCCAGAAATGCATTTACAAGTAAATTTCTTGTAACATCAGGACCCTTTATCCAAGCATTCTGAAATTTGGCAGGGATGGTGACCTTGAGGAGGGGCATAAGCTACCAATGTTCATGCAAATTGGATGGCAGACAAAGAAGGTGGACCCAGGAATGTGTATGCAGCTTTTCTTAAAATCACAACTTAAATTGCTTATAAAATTGGCTTCCTTTACCCAACCTTTCTGATGTTTGGTACAAATTCGGGATACAATATTCCCAGAATTCATCAAAATAAAACAACAAACAAAAAAGTTATAGCCCAAAAATGTGTTTTTCAGTTTTCTCCTATTAATTCATAATAATGAAATGGAATTCTTTCATTCTTCATTATTATATTCTTTCATTTTTGTTGTTCAGTAACAAAAATAAAAGAGCCCTCTTTCCTTTTCTTTTTTATAATAACAAAAATGAAAGCACACCTCTAGTCTTCTGCCAATAGGAGGAAGCTTGGAAGAAGGATTGGTTGGAGACCTACAACCTGACCTGAGCCCAGCTTGTCATAACTCCACCCTAACAGAGTGCTGTGATGCCACCAGGGCTGGCCCCAGACATGTGCCATATGTGCGGCAGCACATGGCCCCGTGGCCAGCTGGGGCCCCACACTTGCCTGGCTGGGCAGCATGCTGCAGCCAGCTTCTCCCCTCCCTGGCTCCAGACCCCATCCCTCACCTGCCTCTGCCTTCTAGTAGTGCAGCAGCAGCAGCAGCGGGTCGGGCTGGGAGATAAGGCTGTTTGTTTACAAACAGCTCCTCCCCAGTGCTGATCAGAAGTTTGCTACCTTGTAAAGAAGGTTCTTCGAGATGGCTCCCAACAGTCTCACAACTGGGTTGTGCACGCTCACCCTATTCAAATAATAGACCACATGATGGTCTCGAGCTCCTCTAGTATAAAAAGAACCCTCCCCCTCTGAATGACAGTTCCTTTAAACCCTTTCTAGAAATATAAGAAAAGAATTCTATGAGAGACTGGAAGGGTGGGTATTTGTGAGAATGTTATGAGCCATCTCAAAGAACCTTGTTTACAAGGTAGCAACCTTCTGTTCTTCTTCGAGAGGCTCCTCACATGATATTTTTACATGGCTCTGCCAGGTGGGAGTCCGTGGGTGCGCCAGTGCATGGATTGGGCATGCACACAGCTGCACACACATCCCCACTCACCCACCACTCATCCACACCCACATAGTAACCACCGTTCCCCCAGTTGGTCCATGCATGGGGATGAGTGGCGGGTGGAGTGGGGATGTGTATTAGGCGAGCGCACACACACACACCCATTCACCATGGGCGCGTGCACCACGTAATTCACATGGGGTTCCCCCACCCATGAACACACAGAAATCTGAGTGCTCATGGCTGGCAGGAGAGGCCCGTGTAAAAAGGGTCACATTCTCACAACTGTCTTACTTATACTATCTTAGGTAGGAATTTAGGATGTAAAGCAATATCTATACTGTCTTGGAAAATAAATCTGCAAATATGGTTCTGAGATTATTATGGCTGCTATTTCACTAACACTTCTTAATGAAGTTATTGCTAACAGGAATACCATCTTTAAACCCACATCCCATAACCAGTTCATTTGCGCTCCCATATAATCAATTCACGCTGCCCTGTGGGCACAAATTAAATGGTTATGGGTGG
>QEPC01013565.1:1752378-1763205 GCA_003113815.1 Sphenodon punctatus
AGCTGAGTTTAAAAGAGGTTTGGACAAGTTTCTGGAAGATAGGTCCATTAGCAGCTATTAGCCAGACAGGATCAGGGAACATGACGAGAGCTGGGGGAAAACAACAGGGAATGGATTCCCCATTGTGACCTGTTGGGTGCTTCTCCCAAGCCACCGTGATTGACCACTGTCAGAGACAGGATGCTGGGCTGGATGGACCATTGGTCTGACCCAGTATGGCACTTCTTCTGTTCTTACGTTAACCCTGCAAAACAGTCTGGACTGCATGGAGAAATAAATCTCACCAAAATCCAGAAAGCCCAGGCCCCAGCAGTCAAAAAATTAAGAAACCAGACATTCACCCCCCCACACCCGCCCAGGGGCACCCTCTTAGCATGGCATTGGTACTGTGGCACTGGTAACCTCAACAGACCAGGCAAGGAGAAGTGGATCCAGGCAGAGAAATCCCTCTGACCTCAAGGTGTCAAGGGTCAATCAAACAGCAGGCAGAACTAGAAGCAATGTGGCACCCAATTATTTAAAACAAAAAACAAAGAACTGCATGGCATGATAAAGGTAACCCCATCCCTAAGAACTGGCCCTATGGACAGGACAGGCCAAAACATACCATGCCAGGCCAGGCACCCCTCCCCCACAGCTGATTACTTTCCAATCCAGCAACACTGTAGCACATAGCCAAATACATCAAAGAGAATGGTTATAATGACTGCAGTCACTTTTATTTTTGCTCTGCCAGCCAATCAAAAGCCATCTGACTTTTGCCATCTGGTTTGGCCAGCCAATCAAAACTTGTCATCTGGCTTACCATTATTCAGCTTTTCCCCTTCATCCCCCCCTAACCAAATATGGCATTTCAAATTTATTAAGGGGAGTAGCTTCCGCCATTTCCCCATCCAACAAACAATACAAAGTACAAAGCCAATAAAAATAATATTTACATAATATACACTTTAATGTTTAACATCAAGACCAGCCTATCTTAGCCGGACTGAACCAACCCTTCTTCATAGGAACAATAAAATACTATATCTAAGTTATCTTAATTCCTCATCTGACTTGAATGGATAGTATGGTATCGACTAAACCACAAATTAATATATCTACCACTTAAACACACCTCCTCCCAAAGACAGGGCTATTAGATAAAAAAGACAGCTCTTGGGTTGCTAACACAAAAGCTCCCAGAGTTAACTTCTAATGAGTATCCATAATTAATGCTTTGTTTACTCTATTCAAAATTACATTGCCACAATCTTCTATATGGTAGATTTTCTATATTACTTCTTTCCTATCAACCCAATTGTAGCTAATTATGTTAAGGGTTAAGCTACAAGATTGTTAAACAGTAAACATCTATTATTCTGGGTAAAGTAATTAATAGCCTTAAGTGTTATGGAGTAATGTAGTGACAATACTGCGTCTCTATACAGTGAGGCTCAGCTGAGTGAGGGTTATAACCCTTCTCTGCAGAATAATTCCCATAATTTAGCTGCCAATCGAACAAACGTTGCTACAGCTATTATAACTTGTTCCGAACTGGATGTCTAAAGCTTAATTGTATTTTCCATCCTAGAACAGGAATGAAACTTTACTATTAATGATTTAATCCAACATCCTTGGATGGATTCATAGTACGGACATACCCAAATGACGTGATACAGATCTTCCTGTTCCTGCAAGTGGCAAGGGCACATACAATCCTTTAGCGGGACACAATTATATCTTCCTAGCATGATTGAAGATTTAATTAGTTTGAATCAGAGTAAACTGTATTGCCTGTGAAGATTCACATCTCGTAATATATCAAGATACTCCTCCATCCCATGGGTTTTCTTAACTAGGGGATATAACGGAGCTACTTTCCATGACGTAATATTTACCAAGTCTTCCTGCATAGCCATATCAGTTACTCTCCGTACAAACATAATTTTCTGATGCTCCACAGGTTTATTCAAAAGGAAGGTCATGGATAGGCCCATCCTCGCTAATGAGATGGTCAAATGGTTCAACCAAGAATATAATCAACTCCCCTGATGCTCCAGTTGTTCCTCTAAGCACAGATATGGCAAAGAGTCTTCCTTCAAACTGCATAGTTACCAAACATGGCATAAAGTTTCATTTCCAGAAGGGAAGCTCAATTGTCCACAAGTCACCCACGCATGTAGCAATTTTAGAAGTTTTCAGAACAGCAGCCTTGGTCCTCAGAACTTTGGAATTAGGAATTTCTGAACCAAATACCGTAATATTTCCCAAATTCTGAAGTTTTCTGAAGATTTTGTTTCAGCCCTATTAGAGATGGGCCAATAGCTGGCTAGGAAGTCAATGTCCAATGATGGTTTCTTGATCACAGGCTGCCCCACCGTCTCTTTGAGGCACTCCAGCACTCTGCCCTCCTGAAGGAAGGTACTGACCACCCCCGTCAGCAACACCCCCAATGTCTCCTGGCTGGCCTTGACTAGCCAGAATGGGCAAGGGTCTAGTTCACAAAAGGTGGCTCTGATTGCCCCAATAACATTCTCCACATCAGTGGGTGATACTCACTGAAACTGATCCCACAAAACATGACAAGATGGGGCTTCCATAACCTCTGGTTCTCCTACTGTAATAAGTGCGGTGTTGAAGTCATGGTGAATACAAGCAATTTTATCCATGAAGTAGTCAACAAACATTCCAATTCCAGAAGGAGGAGGCTAGACTGACCAGCCCCCTCACCACCCAAGAAAGCTCTGCTGGATGAGGCTTCACAGATGCTATGAGGGCAGCGAAGAATCCCTTCTTTGCTGCCTGCATAGCCACAGCATAGGCTTTTAAACTCTCTATATGTCACAATCTGTCAGCTTCAGCACACGAAACAGCACCACCGTTGCTCCAACCCCCACCCTTCTCACTTCAGCTGCCACAGATCCACCGTAACTCAGGGGAACCTGCAGTACTGATGCCTAGGAGCCGTTCAGTCAATGGCCTCAATCAGCAAGCTGTTCCAAAGAGCAATTAGGTCATCAAGCAAGTGGTCGTCAAGATCAGATGATAACTCCCCAAGAGCATTCCGGAAACTCTCTGGTTCCATTAATCTCCTTGGGCAAACCAACTGAACTGGTTCCACACCTCTCTGGGGGCAGACATGTGCCAGGAGACTGGCCCATAGGAGGTAATGATCAGTCCATGACAAAGACACTGATGACACCTCCCTCACCAACAGACCCCCACAATCACCACCACCTCAAGGCCAGTGCAAAATATCAGGTCCAGGGTATACCCCCCATCATGTGTTGGGCCGATGAGTTCCCATGGCGGACATGAACTCACACTCCACCCCACCAAGACTGGTATCGGCGTGGATACTGAAGTCCCTCAAGACTAATGTATTTGGGGACTGCAACACCACTTCCATCACCAGCTCTGCTAGATCATGCAGGGATTCCATTGTACAGGTAGGTGCACGGTATACTATCAGCACCCCCAATCTGTCTCCTGCCAAATCAATCACAAGATGGAGGCCCTCCATACCTGACATCAGCTGCACTGGATACCTTCTAACAACCCACAAATCCCTAAAAACAATGGCTACACCAACACCACCACGCTATCCCTCTGGCCATGACTGATGCTGCACAGAGTACCCAGCTAGAACAAGGTCAGCCAAGATAGGCCCTGGCCCCTGATTCAGTGTCCAGCCAGGTCTCTGTGATGCACATGAGGTTGGATGTATGGTCCAGGATTAACTCCTGGACAGTTGACGACTTATTAACAACCAACCTTGAATTCAACACCATCACATGCAGGCCAGGGACCCTCTGATCATGAACCATCTCACTATCTGTCTGAGGGGCAGTGAGGGACCGGCACCAAGTACCTGTCCCATCTCACAGATTGAACACACCTCCCAGAAGGACCCTAATTCCCCCATCCCATCACAACCTCGATGGCTGCGGTTCTCTCCCCAGCCACCCCGTCTCAAGACCCCTCCCCCCCCCACTCCTAGCTACTCTGCCGAAACAGCGAGGGAGATCCCCCAACCCAAACCCCAATCCCCCCATTGTATTTGTATACAAGTTTCCTAAATTGGATTTACTATTCATTCTGACCATGTTATCTGTTTTTATGTACTTTGGAGTGCCTGCTTTTAAGCAAGAAAATAGCTAGCCACTCCCTTTGATAAAACCTACAAAAAAAGCCAATCTGTGGAGAATATATATTTTATGGTTTAGGTACAATTGTACAGTCTGTATACCAAATTCTCTTTCCTGGAACCTTTAAAAATTCTAACTATATTTGGTAAAGGCTCAAATAAATTCATAACTACTATTTGTTAGGCAACTGTAAGCAACTGCAAAAAATCATAATGTATTTGAAAGCAACCGTGAAAGAGAAAAAAATGCAAAATTGGGAAAACTGTTAGCAATGAATAGTTCCACTAACTCTGCTAATAACTTACTTCACACCTTCAAGAAATGATGGAAATACTGGTAAATTATTATGTAGAAATTACCGAGCTGTATGAAGAGTTGTGCATATTTAGCAATAGCTGTACATTGGATCTCTTTAATGGTTTTATGAACATATTAAAATGAGGGGCAATCTTTCAGATTCAGATTGATCCATAACTGTTTGTAACAAGCCATTATGGATCAATTCATGCCAAACATGCCAGTCACGGTTAACTGCCCCTCCACCCCCCAAAAAAATGCTGGACCATTCAGTGCATGCGTGCCCTCTTTCAAAATGGTGGTTTCATGCTAAGTGATTTTTTTAAAAGTTTTTTTTAAAAAATATTGTAAAGGTTTTAATTGATTTAAATGCAGATAAAGAGCACTCCTAGTTAAAATACATTTGTTTTTCTGGGTGCACTTCTGACTCATAAAATTGATGAAGGCAAATTGCTCATCAGTACTAGATAACACAACCTATAACAGAGGAACCACTTGAAAGGGGAAGAAAATGTAGCCACAGCGGTTTGGAATGGAGGCTCCCTCTACTGGTGTGGTGGTGACTAACCACCCACAGGTTCATGAGCCTGCTATTCTCAGAGCTAACAGACCCAGTTTTGTTAGCTTAGAAGGTAGAGACTCATTCCGATGTCCCTGAAGGTCCCCAGTTCAAATCCCCACCCTGACCACCCTTCCCAGGGTGTAAGGGTTACAAAAGCATATAATAACTGCCATGCTTCAGACTGCATATGAAATGCCAAACTAGCTTACACACTGAACTGGATGCTCATCTAAAGGTTGAGGAGGGTTATTGGTTTATTAGCAAACAGAAGCACATGCAGTTTCCCAGTGGCTGACACAAAGGTTGAGGAGAGTTTTTGGTTTATTAGCAAACAGAAGCGCATGCAGTTTCCCAGTGGCTGACACAAACAATATTTGTTTTCGAGGGGCACAGAGTAATGGGAAAAAATACAGCATGAGAAACTTGTCAGAGCTTCTGAGATACAAACATACAGGATTACACACAGGTTAGAGTTAAGACTGCACAAAACATTCATCATACAACCTTCTTTCAGTCAATCTTTTGTTTTGGAGTCTTAAAATTCTCTCTCTCCTTTAGGGGAAAAGGAAATAGTCTCTTATAAGGTCCCATTTCAGCTGAGAAATGGTGTTTGAAAATGGAATTTCTGAAGCTGAAGAACTGAGAATCTGAATTAGAACAAAAAATGGAGTTTGGGAATTTCCCACAAAACCGGAAAAAATAGGCATGAAATGCACATGGAACAGAGAGTATGGAAGAGAGGTAAGCTTAAGAGAATAATGTGGCTGTGAACAGTAGAAGACAGCAGGGACTCCTCTACCCACCCAGCTACACTTCAGGGGCAGGGCAGGATTTTCCAGTACACACAGTCAGCTCCACTCCAGGGAGTGGTTGAGGGAAATTCTTCTAGGAAGCCAGCTCTGCTCTGAGGGGCAGCAGGGATAGGGATACCAATTCTGTGCTCCAGATATTTGCTGAAAGAAAATTTAGTGAGAACTAGGATGTCTAACAATTTTTCTAGATCCCAAACCACCATATTTTTCATTGAAAAGAGGATCACGATGAAACCTAAGCCTGGACTCTACAAGAAAGGTAGCATATATAGCACAGGGAACATGGAATTGCTCACATCTGTGCCATTGATCTGTATCCTCTATCCTTGAGTAAATGTCCTCATCTCTGCTCCTTTATCCTCTGTTCAATTTTTAAAATGGTTGGTGGTAGGGACTAGGGATGGGCAAACAGATCGCGATTCGGGTTCAACCATTCAGTTTTGTCCGGTTTGGCCGTTCAATTCGGTCGCTGAGTTCCGGTTCCGCCATTCGGTTTAGTCGGGTTTGGTTTGGTTTGGACATTCGGAAAAAGGCTCTCTCTGTGAGGAATGATGGCCCCAGACCCATGATGATGGGTCCTGGGGCTAGAGTGGCAGCTTCTGGATATTGTGACAGCCCTCCCTGCCTGTAACTTGGCCCCAGAACCCTGACAGCAACTCCTGGGGCTGGAGTGGCTGTTTCTTGATGTGGTGGAATGACATCGCCTCTGTGCAAGGAATGATGGTCCCAGACCCATGACGTTGAGTCCTGGGACTAGAGTGACAGCTGCTAGATATTGGCCAGCCACAGCCCTTCCTGCCAGTAATGTAGGCCCCAGAACCCTGATGGCGGGTCCTGGGGCTGGGGTGGCTGTTTCTTGGTGTGGTGGAATGACATCACCTCTATGCTAGGAATGATGGCCCCAGACCCATGATGGTAGGTCCTGGGGCTAGAGTGGCAGCTTCTAGATATTGGGCACAGACCTCCCTGCCTGTAACTTGGCCCCAGAACCCTGACAGTGGGTTCTGGGGCTGGAGTGGCTGTTTCTTGGTGCAGTGGAATGACATCGCCTTTGTGTGAGGAATGATTGCCCCATACCCATGACGGTGGATCCTGGGGCTAGAGTGGCAGCTTCTAGATATTGGTCACAGCACTCCCTGCCAGTAACGTAGGCCCCAGAACCCTGATGGTGGGTCCTGGGGCTGGAGCGGCTGTTTCTTTTTTTATATATATATCTATCTCTACACTAAATCTAACTGCTATTAACTATTCTAAAACCTATGGAACTAAATAGAATATCCTAATAATTAACTACAAAGGCCTTGTCCTACAAACACACTGTATCTCTATCTATCTCTATAACTAAGCTAACTACTATGTATATCTATCTAGTAACTATCTATCTAATAACTATCTATCTATATATACAATATTACACAGGGGGAAACACAAAGAACACAGGGAGGGGTACAAAACTGAAATGAAAATCAATCTAATAATAATCCTACTCTAAATAAATCCAAAACTTAAAACAGGGGAAGGGAATCAGGGATGGAATAAGAGGGAGAGGGAAAGGATTCAATGGAGGGGGGAGGGAGGGAGGAAGATTTAACACAGGGAATATAGGGAGGGGTAAAAACAAAAAAAACACCTAAATCTATCTAATATAATCTAAATAAATGATAATATGAAGGTAAATGGGTTGGAAATAGGAGGAGGATGGCAATGGTTTAGGAATAGGAAGGAACAAAAACTGCTGGGAGAGAGGGAGCTTTCTGAAACACCTGCTGTTCAGAAAGTGTGACTAGCTCAGTAGGTGTTGGGAAGGGGGGAAAAAATCAGTTTTGTTTCTTGCTATGCCCGTCTCACTACAAGCCCCATAGGCTCCATGCAGCCTAGTCCGTAGCCAATAGCAGACTGCAAAGCCAGTGGTCTGAGGTGAAAAGGGATGGTGATTGGGCAGGCTGGCTGTTACTCCAAGCCTCTCCACCCCTGGTGCCTGTAAGTCTGTTCCTCAGCTTACTCTCCCTCCCTGTCACGTTTTGCCTTCCAATTACATGTTTTTGCCACCTGAACTCACCCGAACACGATCCGAACTGACCGAACTCTTCGGTCATTTCGACGTTCAGAATCTAGTTCAGTTCGGTCAGTTCGTGTTTGGATTTGGGTTCGGGTTTGGGTTTGGTTGTTCAAACAGGCCGAGTTCGGGTCAAACTCTGAACTTCCAAACTGCGTTCACCCATTCCTAGTAGGGACTCAATGCGGGGGGACAGATTCAGGAACTGGAAATGGGTCACATAAGACTGCATTTGACCCCTTGGCCTGAAGTTCCCCACCCTGCTCTAAACTTTCTGCATAGTTAACTCTTCTCAAAAATCCCTGTGCTGGCTAGAGGCAAAGAAAATAAATTGTAATTAGGGTTGAAATGAGATTTTGCCCAAATGGGAAATCTTGTTGAAATCCCAGTTCCCAATACTGTCTTACTTGAATCTTAAACCACTCGGTACTCGTGAATGTCTTGACTGACATTTCGTTTCATGATCTATTGACTTTTCACTTACCCGGATCCTATTCACTGATTTGCCATCCATTTAATAAATCCTGAGAGGTAATACTGATGCAATACCGCATTTCTTGCACTCCATTTTTCCTTGTTCTTCCTTGTCTTTCATTTGCTGGTACAGATTCCTTTACTAATCTGCAATCCATTTGCAGATTGGTCAAAACAAAGGGAACAGCACAGAATAACAATTCTGAATAGAGGCACTGGAGTGGAGGTTAAAGAGCACTGGGGGTGGGGGTGGAGAGGTTGGCTATTCACACAGTGATTGACTCAGAAATGCAGAAACAATAAACACGAAGTGTAATGGTAACCTTAGCAATGCGGTAAGAGATAAATAAACAGTATATGGTAAGCAGAAATTTAGTAAATTAGGTTAGTATCTTGCGGTATTGAGAGAATTGAGTAATCACATCCTTATCAAAAAACTTTCAGGAAATCAATCCCAGTTCACAATATGGTGATTTTTTCCCCATGAGCAGCAATATGGCTTCTCATTTCAGCCCTAGTTGTAATCACAACACTAATACCAAGGGCTGTTTAAATTTTCTGGATTCAATTCGTATTTCTCTTAAAATGAAAATTCCTATTAAATGTTTTTTTCTGCCAAAGTCCAAAGAAATCCACTAAAAGCATTAAGACATCATGGGAAGTCTTGGCAGGATCAGGCCAGTAGCACAGCAGGCAAGATCACAGCAATAGCAAAGTAAGGGCAACAAAACTGGGCAGGAAGTCAGAACCAGCAGAAATGACAGAAAGGCGAGGCATGTGTAGAATTCAAGGAGAAAGGTAAAGATGTGGGCTAGAGCTAAGCAAATGAAATGGGGAACAATTTAGAGTGTAGATCCTAGCAATCCTCCACAAAGTTATTCCAAAAAAGATGGGGCAAAATGCTGGGGTACAGGTTGGAGAAAGGCTGAGCGTGAGGGCTGGAGGATAGTTGAGAAGAGGCCTGAGGGACAGCCAGGCAGGACCAGAGGTCAAGCAAATAGGAAAAGTGACCAGACTCTCAGAGTGCAGCCACACGAGATGGTAACCCGATTTGGGAAGCAATACCCACATTGGGTATGAGCAGTCTTACCGCATGATGCAGCGCACCATATGCCTGGTGGCCACTAGAGTTTCACTGCATCCTGGGGCAGCTACTACACACTGCATCCTCTTAAAAATGCCAGGGATGCAACCCGTAGTAGCCTTACCCGCCATGGGATAAGGCTGCCCAACTCATGGTAGCACGCAGCTGCTTGTAGGCCAGGTGTCAATCATCAGCCCTGCCCCACAGCAAGGTCCACCATGGGGCTTTGAGTTGCGGGTGCTGTTTCCAGTTGCGCACAGCCACATCATGGCTAAGGGAAGGATAGTGGGCAGACTGGAGCATGGTGTGTAGGGCGGGGTTGGGCGACTGTCTGCCCTGGCCTCTGCGCTGCTCCCAATGTGTAGTGGCTGTGATTGCCCACCATGGGGCGTGTGGGGGATTGCTCCCCCTCCCAGCTCATTTGCCTGCACCCACACACTCCAACAGTCATTTTTAGTAGAAAATTTTATTTGATTCGACCATAAGTCATATTAAAAAAAATAATTAAACCCATAATAAAACATCTACAGTGCAAATCAAGATTATCAAACAGAACCTTTACAAGGGAAGTTATGCCTCACAAGGCTAACAGAATACCTGTATGGGTTAAGCCACATGAGACAGGGCCAGACAGATCCCATGCCTGCTCAGGGCAAGGCGAATCCAGGTGTCACACTTTGGGCTGGTGGGAAGAGTAGACTAAATGATCTGCCCCTGTGAGGAAACTGGGAAGGCAGGCCACTGTCACAAGTCCTGTCACACTCCAGGGTGGGCTGAGAAGCTGCCCATACAGGCAGGTGCCCAGCTGTGCCCCACAACCCTGTCCCCTGCTGTGACATAGATGTACAGGAATGGCAAACTATATCTGCAACTCTATGGTGCTGGTGGACCTCACCATGCGACTGTGTTGCATGGGACTGGTCTGATGGGAGGCAACCTGTTACCCCACATTGGCCTAGGTGGGGCAACAGTAGCCTGCAATGTGTCACCAGCCTTCTCCTGCGGATATTCCTCCCCGGAGTAGAAGTGGGTGAACATCTGGCAGATGCCATCCTGACTGACAGCTGCTGTACAGGCTAATGTGGGGTAAGATCACCCAATGTGCCTCTAGGAAGGGTGGCATATAAATATAAATAAATAAATAAATAAAAACATCTTGTGTGGTCTTACCCTATGACAGTTGTATTAGGATGGTGCTGTTTAATACAATCAAATAAAAATTTATTGTTAGCCAAGGCTATTACAATATATAGTGGCAAAAACAGCAAGACAAGAACAATGTGGAATCATAAATCCATGCAAAGAAATACATGTTACGCTCCAGGCTGACAAACCTCAGACATCAACATCAATTTCCTTGGGAGGGGAGCAAAACAGAAGAGAAAAAACAAGATCCCACAAAATATCCACCA
>QEPC01013565.1:1773850-1790052 GCA_003113815.1 Sphenodon punctatus
GAACCTGCTGAGCTATAGGAGGGCGAACCCCCCCAACCAGGGGGGCCACTACCTCCTTCGCTCTCCCCACCAACATCACCTCCGTCTTATCGGGGTTGAGTTTCAGTCTGCTCAGCCACATCCATTCCACCACGGCCTCCAAACATTGGGATAGCAATGAGACAGCAGGGTCTGGGTCAGTTGAAAAAGAGAGGTACAGCTGAATATCATCAGCATACTGGTGACACCGCACCCCGAACCCTTTCACGACCTCGCCCAAGGGCTGCATACAGATGTTAAATAATAGCGGAGACAAGATAGGACCCTGCGGAACGCCACACGATAAAGCATGGGGGCACGATGTCTCCTCCCCCAGCACTACCCGCTGGCTCCCCGAGAGGAATGAATGGAACCATTCAAGAACAGTCCCATCCAGACCCCCCCAGTTCATGCAGCCGCCTCAGCAACAGCCCATGGTCCACGGTATCAAAAGCGGTTGAGAGATCTAGCAGGAAAAGAAATGTTGAACATCCTGCGTCCATCTCCCGGCGAAGGTCATCTACCAAGGCCACCAAGGCCGTCTCAGTGCCATAGCCAGGGAGGAACCCAGATTGAAAAGGGTCTAGGAAACCAATGCTGTCCAGATGCACCTGGAGCTGGAGTGCCACCGCCTGCTCAATAACCTTCCCTAAAAAGGGAAAGTTAGAGACAGGTCGGTAACTGGCGAGCGCGTCCACGTCCAAAGATGTTTTTTTCAGCAGGGGGTGCACTACAGCCTCCTTGAGGCAGGGCGACAACCTCCCCTGCTGCAGGGACGCATTCACCACCGTCGCCAGCACCATCCCCAAAGTCTCCCTGGAAGCTTTTACTAACCAGGACGGGCACGGATCAAGCTCACAACATGTGGCCCTCACAGACCCCAGGACATCCGCTGCATCAGCTGGCGTCACTTCCTGAAACTCCCCCCCCCAAAGCTGGACCGGATGGCGCCTCCGTCCCCTCGCGCTCTTCCCCTACTGCCCCTAATCCAGCATCAACGTCGGTCTGAATCAGAGCAATCTTGTCTGCGAAGTAGTTGACAAACTCCTCACAGCGGGTCTGGGACATGTCCCCATCCAGGCATTGGGGGATAGTATGGAGGTTGATATAGGATGGGGTAGTAAGGATAAAGGCAAGCCTCTGGGCAGGGAGTACCCTTTAAAACCAGCAAGTGTGCCCCCAAGTTTAGTAGGGAAATTTGGGATTTTGGAGCGCATGGACCATCTAAATTCGCAGTTGGGGAAATTTTGTAAAATAAATGCTCAATTTCAAGTAGCACCTGAGTTTGGGCTGGCTGGGCAGAGACCCAATGGCTCGCTGTGCTTACAGCTCCCAGAGACTTTTAATAAACTGTTACTGGTAGCGGCCTCACCCAGGGGCCCAGTAGTAAAGAGGACTATACCTCGGCATGAAATGATAGTTCTATCTAACCAGGAGTGTGTTGGTTGGTCAGTTGTGGATATTTCCGACTCAGATTTTTTCTTGTTTCGATCTTCGGTGGGGGAAACGTTATGTGAAGTGCGAGTAGCAGGATTTATGGGAAGCAATTTAGGGAAAATAGATGAGGGTAGTAAACTGAGCATTGCTCCCAGGTTAGATTTGCCTACAGTAAGGGTGAGATGTTCCATGCCCTCTTTGGGTATTAACACATCCCAGGACTTGTCCAGTAGAGCTATAGACAATGTGAGGGGTAGTAGTAAAGAAACCTTGGTAGTAGAGCAGGGAAATAGTGGTGATCTTACTGTACTACCGAATGCAATTACCACTCAGGATGAAATCACGGCTAGCCTTGGGGCTAATGTTGAAAGAACCCCTTTATGATATAGTGAGAAGTTCCAAGTTTTGGAGTTAGTTTCCTGGAACATGTATGGGTGGAGATTTTGTTTAGATAGTGGAGGGTGGAGTATTCTTTCATATTACAATATTATTTGTATTCAGGAAACCTGGCTGGGAGAAATTGTGTGCCCAGAAGATTCGGGTTATATTGTATGGGAATTTATCAGCCAAGTATGGTAGAGCTGCTGGGGGGGTTGGCTATAGTGAGGTGAGATCTGATGTTGGTGTGGGAGGAGATTGCTAACCCCCCTCCAAATACTATGGTAGTAATACTTTCCAATGAGCATTCTAGAGGGGTTATAATTATAAACATATATATTTCTTGCTCTAGGAATGTTGCAGAAAGGGCCTCTATTTGATATCTGTTGGAACTCTTTATTGAAGAATTGAAGAATGTGGTGAAAATTACCCCAACCATGTTCCCATTTTGGTTGGTGATATCAATTAGAGGTGGGACATCAGGGCAAATACCGGGTACTGATTTTACCGGTTCCCGGATTTTAAAAAAATGGCTTACCGGATTAATACCGGTTTCCCGGTGCTGGATCTTTTACATTGATTTCAATAGGGAACTATCCCCATTGAAATCAATGGTAAACAAACAAAACCTCCCCCTCCCAGACTGTGTGGGTGGAAGGGGGGACACCCCCCACCCACCCTGCCCAGTCTGTATTTTTTTATTATTATTTTTATTTCCCCTAAGTCCCCTAGTGTGGGCTCCGGGTCACTGCCGGTGACCCAGAGCCTAGAGCCAGCACCAGGTAAGTACTGGTACTGTACTGATCCCTGGTGTGTGGGGTGGTTTAACACCCCCCCACCCCAGGGATCACCCTACCTCCCCACCCAGGGATTGGCTACCTTGAGTTCTGGGCAGCGGCGGCGGCAGCAGCGGCGGCAGTCCGACTCCGGCGGCTTCAGCGCTGGCTGTGGCTGCCGGCTTCAGCACACTACTAAGCCTTCTGGGGAACTTCCAGGTTTCCCCGGAAGGCCTAGTAGCTCTAAAGTCACAGCCACAGCCAGCGCTGAAGCCGGAGTCAGACCACCGCTGCCGCCGCTGCTGCCCGGAGCGCAAGGTAGGCGATCCCTGGGTGGGGAGGTAGGACTAGGTAGGTAGGGTGATCTGATCCCTGGGGTGGGGTGTGTGTTAAACCACCCCCCACCCCAGGGATTGTACCTGCTGGTGCAGGCTCTGGGTCACCAGCGGAAGCCTGGAGCCCGCACTAGCAGGGACTGCTGGGGAATTAATTTTTTTAAAGCCAGGCTGGGCAGGGTGGGTGGGGGGTGTCCCCCGTTCCATGCGCGAAGCCTGGACTGGGGAGGGAAAGTAAAGTGGGGGGGGGGGTTGGTGTGTTTTTTTACATTGCAGCCATTCACTTGAATGGCTGCAATGTAAAAAATCCGGTAGGGGGGAATCCGGTAAACAGGCCAGATTACCGGGTTTAATCTGATACTGCCGGTACACCAAATACTGGGCAGTATCAGATATCGGATGATCCGGTAGTCCCACCCCTAATGTCAATGCCCAGATCAGGGACTCAGATAGTAGGAATTGGGAAAGGATGGAGCTTGATCCAGATGAGAATCCTGATGGTTCAAATTGGGCCTCTAGGGACCCTGTGTGCAATTCCAAGGGACTCCAGTTCCTTAAATATCTCTACAAAATCAACTGTTATACTTTAAATGGAAGGGAGGAAACAGATAGACATGGTGCCTTTACCTTTCTGGGTGAGTCAGGGGCCAGTGTTATTGACTATGTCTGCATTCCAGATGTGCATTCGGACAAATTCTTGGGTTTTACAGTATTATTGGCTGGGGCTAGTGACCTTCAGTCAATTTCAGATAAAATTAAGATCATGGGGTCCCATTTAGAGTGGCTGGGGATTTGAATCCCCGGGTAAACTCCCAAGGAAGAAAAACTATTAAATGGAATACGAGTATGGCAGGTAAAGTGGCAGTTAGATTAAAATCCATGTCCTGTCTTCAAATTAAGGCCCAAATATTAAATGCCCCGATAGATTCTGAGAGGATTCCAGTCCTCTTTAATAAGTTAATTGGCAATTTATGAGGAAATCTGGGCTCTGCCCAGCATAAAGGGGGTGGTCCCCACGGATAATAAAGGTTTGATATGTATGGTTTGATAAAGAATGCCACTTCCTCAAGTCTGCTGTTAACTCGGTAGCGCGAGCCATGAAATTAAATCCTGTCAGGCAAAACCTGAGTAAATTGAGGAAGGTTAGGGCTAGGTATAGGAGAATGATTAAGGGTAAGAAAAAGGATTATCAGGTAAAGCAATGGGAAAGGCTGGGAATTGCTGCTGAACAGAAAGATAGTATTACTTTCTGGCACCTAGTCAAATCAGGGTTGGGTGTAAATCGACCTACAGCGGACCCGGGGATACAGATTTGGCAGAACCATTATCGGAGTATTTTTGCTAAGGGGGAAGGGAAACTCTGCCCAAAAATTAACTGAACTCTGTCTGTCAGACTGTTCCTCTTGGCATCCAGTGGATCAAAATGAAATATACAATCTTATAGCATCTGTCCATCTGAGGAAGGCTCCGGGAGAAGATGGGATTCCAGGGGAAGTTTTCAGAATGAACATAGACTGGTGGGTGACAGTTATCTCAGAATTGTTTGATGGCATTAATACTACGGGGAAATTCCCCACTGGTTGGAACAACAGTATTGTGGTTCCTGTTTATAAAAAAGGTTTGAAGGATAATCCACAGAATTATAGACCCATTAGTTTATTGGACGTGATTGCCAAGCTGTATGGCAAATATTTGTTGGTAAAACTGGAAGCATGGGCAGAAAAAGAGCAAATTTTCCATGAAGAGCAGGCAGGATTTCAGTTGGGCTGAGCCACCATAGATCATTGTTTTGTCTTGGAACATTTGATAAAGAAATATGCCCATATTAGGAAAAACTATCTTTTTGCCGCCTTTGTAGACCTTAAAGTGGCCTTTGATTCTATTAGTCGGGACCGCCTCTGGGCAAAGTTGGCATCCACTAATCTGGATAAATGTCTTCTGTTTTTGGTATGGGAGCTACACTCGACCTATATGAGGATAAGGGTGTCAAGGGAAGGAACTCTAGCCAAAGATATTCCAGTCCTTGCAGGTGTAAAGCAGGGGTGTGTGCTTGCCCCCTTCCTCTTTAAATTCTATATAAATAATATAGTGGACGCCTATAGAGAGGAGATGACTTTTGCACCAAGGATTGGCAAGAGGGCTCTTCCGATTTTGTTATATGCAGACGACATGGTGCTGTTGTCTGTTGCTGAAAATGGGATGTGACGGGCCCTGGTAGTGCTAAGAGCATATTGACAAGAAATGTTAAAAATCAACTATGACAAAACTAAGATTGTAGTCTTTGCCAAGCGGGCAAAGTCTTTGTATTTTGGAGGGAGAAATGGAGAAGGGAAGGAGAGGCCAATCTGCTGCCTATAGGGGAGGCAATGGGGTACGTGCCAGAGGCAGGAAGGGCCATGCCAGGGGAGCATCAGCAGCAGTAGCCAGAGTCAGAGCACATCACACACACCCCTCCCAAACTCAGCAGGCCTGCTTTAGGGCAACAGGCTTCAGTGGCTCAGCGTCACCTCCTGGCAGTGGCAGAGCCCTCCTCCACTGCCACGCAGGGCACTGGAAGGCCTGCAGGATTTGAGGCTGCATCAGTCTCTGCTGCTGGTGGTTCTGGAGCAGGTGCTGGGGCTGCTTGTGATGTTTCTCCAGGGCCACCAATGTCCCCTACTGTCGAGGCGATCCCCAGAAGTCCAGAGCTGGTGGATCCCACCCCAGCTGCTAGAGGCAGGGTCCGATCCCCAGGCAATGTCAGTAGGGAGAGGAGAAGCAGCAGCAGCAGCAGCACTAACAGCTACATAGGGGAGCACAGGGAGAGTGCCAGCACCATGGCGGGCACAGGCAGTCTAGCCTCAGGGTCCCAGTACTCCCCTTCATGGGACATCACTGTGATCGCAGAAAGTGAGGAAGGGGCAGACACTAGTGCCTCAGAGGAGATGTCTGTACCAGAGGCAAAGTCTGACCCTCCTCCCAGAGCTGAGTCACCAGTGCCAAGAAGTTCTCCCCCTCCCAGCAGCGCTGGCAGCAGTATGCCCGCCGGGGCAGGTAAGAAGGCAGGAGGGGGGGAAAAATCATCAGTCTGGGATAATTTTAAGTCAGTGCAGGCAGATGATCCCAGAGAGGTGCAGTGCATGCTGTGAAATAAGGTGGTGAAACATGGGCAGGTGCTCGCCAAACTTGGAACTACTGCAATGACGAGAAACCTCAAAGCATGCAACAGTGCTCTGTTGCTCAGCAGGAAGGCAGGGCAAGTGGATGCCAGTGGGTTCCCGATTGCAGCGACCAGTTGCCTGGCTCCTTCAGCGGGTCAGCGCCCTGCACCAACTGCTGCTGCCTCTAGCAGCAGGAGCAGTATGGGGGAAGAACAGCAGCAGGAGCTTCCCCAGCAACACCATCAGTACACCATGGAGGAGATGGGGTGGAGGGATCTGTCCAGGCCATCATCAGGGTGCCATGACGCTGGCTTCCAAGGAAAAGCCAAGCACCTGTTGACAGAAATGATTGCCCTGGATGGCCAGCCCTTGTGAATTGTGGAGGACAAGGGCTTCCAGCGGCTGATTGGGTTCCTGGTCCCCAACTTTAAGATGCCTTCCCGCTCCACCCTGAGTTGGACTGTTGTGCCAGAGCTATACAGGGCTTTGAAGGAGCGGGTGAGGGAGCTGCTGGCAGGGGCTTGGTGGGCCACTGTCCACTTCACCACTGACCTGTGGTCTGCCAGAAATTCCCAGCATGCCTTCCTGGCAGTGACTGCACACTGGTGGCAGGACCCAGAGGCAGTGCTTGGCAGTGGCAGGAGGAGACCTGAAGCAGGGTATAGGTGGGCCCTGCTTCAGACTCAAGTCATGGACAGCTCTCACACTTCGAGGAACCTCAAGGCAGCCCTGGCCACCATGGTGAGGGAGTGGGTCACGCCAGGTGCGGCCTTCACCAAGGGGTGTGTGGTCAAGGACAATGCGGCCAATATACTAAAGGCAGTCAGTGACGGGGGCTTCACAAGTATTCCTTGTGCCGCACACAGCCTCCATCTCATGGTGAAGGATGCGCCAGGCTTGGGGGAGAAGGGGATTGGGCCAGGCACCCTTAGCTCCCTGGTCGAGCGGGGGAGGAAGCTGGCGGGCTTCTTCAACCAAAGCGTGAAGGGCAGCGAGCTCCTCCAGGAGAAGCAAGCCGAACAAGGGTCCCCGGTGCACATGCTGCTCCAGGATGTCTCCATCAGGTGGAATTCCACCTTCCTGATGCTCAAGCAGCTTCTTGAACAGAAAGTCGCCCTTCATCAGGTGGAACTGGAGATGGACATTGAGGCACCTCCAGGGAGGAATGGGAGATAATCGCTCACACAGTCTTTTTCCTGAGACCATTCCTGACCATCATGGAGACGTTGAGCAGCTCCACTGCCACCCTCAACCAGGTGACCCTGCTGATCTATAGTCTCTGCAGCAGCCTGGATGAGATTTTGGGGCGGGGCGGTATTGTGGCCCTCAGGGAAGGAGGATCTCAGATGAGGCGATTGACCTTGCATGTAACCTGAAGGCGTGGCTGAGTGCGCGCTTTGACGAGCTCCTGCACCCGGACAAATATGTCCTGGCAACAATGCTGGACCCCAGGATCAAGGGCAGCATGGCATGGGAGACAGCACTCTATGGCCTATGGAAGGGTGCACTGGTGCAAAAAGTCCGGCAGGCAGAGCGGGTCATGCAGCAGGACTTCCCTGGGTATGGAGGGAGTGGGAGCAGCGACCCCTTCCAGCCATCTGGGTCTATCCCTGCCCCCAGCCCTAGTGGTAGCAGCATCACCAGCAGCAGGATAAGCAGCAGCAGCAGGACTCCTACTGCCAGCAGCTCCTCCTCTGTGCAGGCCACTCTGGGGAGCATGGGGCCCAGCACAAAAGGGAAAGGAGCGTTGGAAGTGGGGAGGTGGTGCCCTTCCAGAGCTACCAAAGGGAGTATGATGGCACCTCAGCAGCAGTAGAGACCTACCTGGAGGAGGAGCCATGCATTGATCCCAGCACCGATCCCTTGGCCTACTGGGACGGTAAGGCCAACGTGTGGCCATCCTTGTCCAAAGTGGCAAAGGGTATCCTGTCCTGCCCACCAACCAGCGTCCCCAGCGAGAGGGTGTTCTCCATTGCAGGGGACATTTGCATCCCACACCACCTGAGACTGGGGGCCAAGTTGGTGGAGCAGTTACTGTTCTTGAAGGTGAACCTTCCGCTGCTGGGATTCTCCGAGATGTCCCTGGACAATGAGTGATGGTGCAGTGGCACATGCCATCCCATGCTAGGGGCAGTCTCAGGACGGGGCTCCGCCTCCTCCATCTGGGCTAGGGCTACTGCTCCTGTGCTTCTGAGGTGCTGTCCCTTCCTTCCAATGCCTGGCACCTGCCCTGACTCTCTCTCTCTCTTTCTCTCTCATACTAGATGGCCTCAGCTGCCTTATCTGACTGACCTCATGATGCAGGGTAGCATTGGGAAACAAACTGCAAGCCTGAGAGCCGGCCTATGGCTACACAATCTCAGCCCACATATATGACACTGACTGACTGTTCCTCTCTCACGCTGCACAGTCTTTGATCGCCTCAGCAAAGACTGTGAGTGCCCAGCTGCCAATGTCCCAGCCTGCCTGCCCTACTTCCTCAGACCCATGCCACGCTGCCTGTCTACCTGCCCAGCTTGCCGCCAAGGTGAAAGCATGCATCACTCCTGCCTCCCATGCCAAGGTGTCTATCTTCCCACCCAGGTTGCCTATCTCAAAGCCTGCCCAAGCCTGCCTGCCCTAATGCCTCTCATGCCACACTGTCTGCCTGCCCACCCAGGTTGCAAAATTCAAACCCTGCCTCAGTCTGCCTAACTGTTACTCATGCCACACCACCTGACTGCCTGCCCCAGAAACCAATGTCTGCTGCTGCTAGTGCCAATGGCACTAGTCATCATTCCACCGCATGACAAGAAGCAGTCACTCCAGTCCCAGGACCCGCCATCAGTGTCCTGGGGCCAAGTTACAAGCTATTCAAAACATTCCAATTACTTTCTGTATCTCCAATGTCGACACTCACTGACTGAATTACTGTTACTTTAAGTTTAATTCCTGTTTTTTCTCTCTCTTACTCTCATGACCATTAACAGGCAAGTATATCTTAGTTTTGTTTACTCCCACCCAGCTGTATGTTTGGGGTAGGGCATGATATAGATGTTACTTGATAACAGCTACTGAGATCAGATAATCCAAGGCCATCACTGTAATAAAATTAAAGTTGCTTGTGGAAGTTCAGACACTTCATGATTTTATTTTTCCTTCTGCATAGGATCACTTCCATAGAACCCAGAAAGGGTTTGCTGGTCTGACACAACTCTTCCCACTCATCAATCCCTATTCACCAGTGGCACGGAAAAGGTTTTCTTTTAACAAAGCATACATAACACCTCTACAAGGAGGGCTGTGGCCAATACCTAGAAGCTGCCATCTTAGCCCCAGCACCCACTGTGATGGGTCCGGGGCCATCATTTCTCGCACATTCTGATGTCGTTCCACCCCATGACAAGAAGCAGCCACTCCAGCACCAGGACCCGCCTCCAGGGTTTTGGGGCCAAGTTAAAGACAGGGAGGGCTATGGCCAAGATCCAGAAGCTGTTACCTTAGCCCCAGCACCCACCATGATGGGTGTGGGGCCATCATTCCTCACACATTCCGATGTCATTCCAATGCACCAAGAAGCAGCCACTCCAGNGAGGCACCTCCAGGGAGGAATGGGAGATAATCGCTCACACAGTCTTTTTCCTGAGACCATTCCTGACCATCATGGAGACGTTGAGCAGCTCCACTGCCACCCTCAACCAGGTGACCCTGCTGATCTATAGTCTCTGCAGCAGCCTGGATGAGATTTTGGGGCGGGGCGGTATTGTGGCCCTCAGGGAAGGAGGATCTCAGATGAGGCGATTGACCTTGCATGTAACCTGAAGGCGTGGCTGAGTGCGCGCTTTGACGAGCTCCTGCACCCGGACAAATATGTCCTGGCAACAATGCTGGACCCCAGGATCAAGGGCAGCATGGCATGGGAGACAGCACTCTATGGCCTATGGAAGGGTGCACTGGTGCAAAAAGTCCGGCAGGCAGAGCGGGTCATGCAGCAGGACTTCCCTGGGTATGGAGGGAGTGGGAGCAGCGACCCCTTCCAGCCATCTGGGTCTATCCCTGCCCCCAGCCCTAGTGGTAGCAGCATCACCAGCAGCAGGATAAGCAGCAGCAGCAGGACTCCTACTGCCAGCAGCTCCTCCTCTGTGCAGGCCACTCTGGGGAGCATGGGGCCCAGCACAAAAGGGAAAGGAGCGTTGGAAGTGGGGAGGTGGTGCCCTTCCAGAGCTACCAAAGGGAGTATGATGGCACCTCAGCAGCAGTAGAGACCTACCTGGAGGAGGAGCCATGCATTGATCCCAGCACCGATCCCTTGGCCTACTGGGACGGTAAGGCCAACGTGTGGCCATCCTTGTCCAAAGTGGCAAAGGGTATCCTGTCCTGCCCACCAACCAGCGTCCCCAGCGAGAGGGTGTTCTCCATTGCAGGGGACATTTGCATCCCACACCACCTGAGACTGGGGGCCAAGTTGGTGGAGCAGTTACTGTTCTTGAAGGTGAACCTTCCGCTGCTGGGATTCTCCGAGATGTCCCTGGACAATGAGTGATGGTGCAGTGGCACATGCCATCCCATGCTAGGGGCAGTCTCAGGACGGGGCTCCGCCTCCTCCATCTGGGCTAGGGCTACTGCTCCTGTGCTTCTGAGGTGCTGTCCCTTCCTTCCAATGCCTGGCACCTGCCCTGACTCTCTCTCTCTCTTTCTCTCTCATACTAGATGGCCTCAGCTGCCTTATCTGACTGACCTCATGATGCAGGGTAGCATTGGGAAACAAACTGCAAGCCTGAGAGCCGGCCTATGGCTACACAATCTCAGCCCACATATATGACACTGACTGACTGTTCCTCTCTCGCGCTGCACAGTCTTTGATCGCCTCAGCAAAGACTGTGAGTGCCCAGCTGCCAATGTCCCAGCCTGCCTGCCCTACTTCCTCAGACCCATGCCACGCTGCCTGTCTACCTGCCCAGCTTGCCGCCAAGGTGAAAGCATGCATCACTCCTGCCTCCCATGCCAAGGTGTCTATCTTCCCACCCAGGTTGCCTATCTCAAAGCCTGCCCAAGCCTGCCTGCCCTAATGCCTCTCATGCCACACTGTCTGCCTGCCCACCCAGGTTGCAAAATTCAAACCCTGCCTCAGTCTGCCTAACTGTTACTCATGCCACACCACCTGACTGCCTGCCCCAGAAACCAATGTCTGCTGCTGCTAGTGCCAATGGCACTAGTCATCATTCCACCGCATGACAAGAAGCAGTCACTCCAGTCCCAGGACCCGCCATCAGTGTCCTGGGGCCAAGTTACAAGCTATTCAAAACATTCCAATTACTTTCTGTATCTCCAATGTCGACACTCACTGACTGAATTACTGTTACTTTAAGTTTAATTCCTGTTTTTTCTCTCTCTTACTCTCATGACCATTAACAGGCAAGTATATCTTAGTTTTGTTTACTCCCACCCAGCTGTATGTTTGGGGTAGGGCATGATATAGATGTTACTTGATAACAGCTACTGAGATCAGATAATCCAAGGCCATCACTGTAATAAAATTAAAGTTGCTTGTGGAAGTTCAGACACTTCATGATTTTATTTTTCCTTCTGCATAGGATCACTTCCATAGAACCCAGAAAGGGTTTGCTGGTCTGACACAACTCTTCCCACTCATCAATCCCTATTCACCAGTGGCACGGAAAAGGTTTTCTTTTAACAAAGCATACATAACACCTCTACAAGGAGGGCTGTGGCCAATACCTAGAAGCTGCCATCTTAGCCCCAGCACCCACTGTGATGGGTCCGGGGCCATCATTTCTCGCACATTCTGATGTCGTTCCACCCCATGACAAGAAGCAGCCACTCCAGCACCAGGACCCGCCTCCAGGGTTTTGGGGCCAAGTTAAAGACAGGGAGGGCTATGGCCAAGATCCAGAAGCTGTTACCTTAGCCCCAGCACCCACCATGATGGGTGTGGGGCCATCATTCCTCACACATTCCGATGTCATTCCAATGCACCAAGAAGCAGCCACTCCAGTGCCAGGACCCACTGCCAGGGTCCTGGGGCCAAATTGCAGGCAGGGAGGGCTGTGGCCAAGGTGTACAAGCTGCCACTTTATCCCTGGAACCCACCGTGATTGGTGTGGGGCCATCATTCCTTGCATATTCTAATGTCATTCATTGCACCAAGAAGCAGCCACTCCAGTGCCATGACCCTCCGCCAGGGTCCTGGGGCCAAGTTACAGGCAGGGAGGACTGTGGCCAAGATCCAGAAGCTGCCACTCCAGCCCCAGAACCCACCGTGATGGGTCTGGGGCCATTATTCCACTCAAAGGCTGCTGAAAGGCAGCCCACATGTCCTGCTGGGCTGCCCTTGTTTAGCTCCAACTGTCAAGCACAGTTAAACCTCTCAGGCTGCTTCTTGTGAAATTGAACTACTCAACAACAAGACCCCACTCCCAAATCCCCTGGATAAGCAACCCCAAGTCTTTTATTGCATAAGGAGCAATGCATCTTGCTGTGGAAGATATTCTCCTGGAGATCCCTTGGGGTATTGTGATGAACTTTCCAATCAAGTACTGCGAGGAAGAGAAACTCAGCCAGCTCTTCCTCCAGGTATGTGATGTATCTTTCATTATCTGTGAGGGCCTTGAAGACAGACTGGTGCTTGCCTGAAACATGTTCAATTGATGTTCACATGGAACCCTTCTACACTTCAGCCTTCAAAGTTCTCCAGCCACAGGACCCACCATCAGGGTTCTGGGGTCTACGTTACAAGCAGGAAGGGCTGTCTATCCACCAGTGGCGGATGGCCACCCAGGATATTTGGGCCACTGCCCCCCAAATGTTGCCGAGAGCCAGCCGCTGCTGCTTTTTTTTTTTTTTTGTAAACGCGCTGCTGCTGCATCTTCTGNCCTACTGGGACGGTAAGGCCAACGTGTGGCCATCCTTGTCCAAAGTGGCAAAGGGTATCCTGTCCTGCCCACCAACCAGCGTCCCCAGCGAGAGGGTGTTCTCCATTGCAGGGGACATTTGCATCCCACACCACCTGAGACTGGGGGCCAAGTTGGTGGAGCAGTTACTGTTCTTGAAGGTGAACCTTCCGCTGCTGGGATTCTCCGAGATGTCCCTGGACAATGAGTGATGGTGCAGTGGCACATGCCATCCCATGCTAGGGGCAGTCTCAGGACGGGGCTCCGCCTCCTCCATCTGGGCTAGGGCTACTGCTCCTGTGCTTCTGAGGTGCTGTCCCTTCCTTCCAATGCCTGGCACCTGCCCTGACTCTCTCTCTCTCTTTCTCTCTCATACTAGATGGCCTCAGCTGCCTTATCTGACTGACCTCATGATGCAGGGTAGCATTGGGAAACAAACTGCAAGCCTGAGAGCCGGCCTATGGCTACACAATCTCAGCCCACATATATGACACTGACTGACTGTTCCTCTCTCGCGCTGCACAGTCTTTGATCGCCTCAGCAAAGACTGTGAGTGCCCAGCTGCCAATGTCCCAGCCTGCCTGCCCTACTTCCTCAGACCCATGCCACGCTGCCTGTCTACCTGCCCAGCTTGCCGCCAAGGTGAAAGCATGCATCACTCCTGCCTCCCATGCCAAGGTGTCTATCTTCCCACCCAGGTTGCCTATCTCAAAGCCTGCCCAAGCCTGCCTGCCCTAATGCCTCTCATGCCACACTGTCTGCCTGCCCACCCAGGTTGCAAAATTCAAACCCTGCCTCAGTCTGCCTAACTGTTACTCATGCCACACCACCTGACTGCCTGCCCCAGAAACCAATGTCTGCTGCTGCTAGTGCCAATGGCACTAGTCATCATTCCACCGCATGACAAGAAGCAGTCACTCCAGTCCCAGGACCCGCCTTCAGTGTCCTGGGGCCAAGTTACAAGCTATTCAAAACTTTCTGTATCTCCAATGTCGACACTCACTGACTGAATTACTGTTACTTTAAGTTTAATTCCTGTTTTTTCTCTCTCTTACTCTCATGACCATTAACAGGCAAGTATATCTTAGTTTTGTTTACTCCCACCCAGCTGTATGTTTGGGGTAGGGCATGATATAGATGTTACTTGATAACAGCTACTGAGATCAGATAATCCAAGGCCATCACTGTAATAAAATTAAAGTTGCTTGTGGAAGTTCAGACACTTCATGATTTTATTTTTCCTTCTGCATAGGATCACTTCCATAGAACCCAGAAAGGGTTTGCTGGTCTGACACAACTCTTCCCACTCATCAATCCCTATTCACCAGTGGCACGGAAAAGGTTTTCTTTTAACAAAGCATACATAACACCTCTACAAGGAGGGCTGTGGCCAATACCTAGAAGCTGCCATCTTAGCCCCAGCACCCACTGTGATGGGTCCGGGGCCATCATTTCTCGCACATTCTGATGTCGTTCCACCCCATGACAAGAAGCAGCCACTCCAGCACCAGGACCCGCCTCCAGGGTTTTGGGGCCAAGTTAAAGACAGGGAGGGCTATGGCCAAGATCCAGAAGCTGTTACCTTAGCCCCAGCACCCACCATGATGGGTGTGGGGCCATCATTCCTCACACATTCCGATGTCATTCCAATGCACCAAGAAGCAGCCACTCCAGTGCCAGGACCCACTGCCAGGGTCCTGGGGCCAAATTGCAGGCAGGGAGGGCTGTGGCCAAGGTGTACAAGCTGCCACTTTATCCCTGGAACCCACCGTGATTGGTGTGGGGCCATCATTCCTTGCATATTCTAATGTCATTCATTGCACCAAGAAGCAGCCACTCCAGTGCCATGACCCTCCGCCAGGGTCCTGGGGCCAAGTTACAGGCAGGGAGGACTGTGGCCAAGATCCAGAAGCTGCCACTCCAGCCCCAGAACCCACCGTGATGGGTCTGGGGCCATTATTCCACTCAAAGGCTGCTGAAAACACCTGTCCTGCTGGGCTGCCCTTGTTTAGCTCCAACTGTCAAGCACAGTTAAACCTCTCAGGCTGCTTCTTGTGAAATTGAACTACTCAACAACAAGACCCCACTCCCAAATCCCCTGGATAAGCAACCCCAAGTCTTTTATTGCATAAGGAGCAATGCATCTTGCTGTGGAAGATATTCTCCTGGAGATCCCTTGGGGTATTGTGATGAACTTTCCAATCAAGTACTGCGAGGAAGAGAAACTCAGCCAGCTCTTCCTCCAGGTATGTGATGTATCTTTCATTATCTGTGAGGGCCTTGAAGACAGACTGGTGCTTGCCTGAAACATGTTCAATTGATGTTCACATGGAACCCTTCTACACTTCAGCCTTCAAAGTTCTCCAGCCACAGGACCCACCATCAGGGTTCTGGGGTCTACGTTACAAGCAGGAAGGGCTGTCTATCCACCAGTGGCGGATGGCCACCCAGGATATTTGGGCCACTGCCCCCCAAATGTTGCCGAGAGCCAGCCGCTGCTGCTTTTTTTTTTTTTTTGTAAACGCGCTGCTGCTGCATCTTCTGACAGTGCTGCAACAGCCTCTGACTTTGCTTCAGAAGCTGCTGCAGTGCTGTCAGTTCTCCCTTCCGGGATCTACTACTGATGAGTGGGTCCCGCAACGGACAAAAAGGCTAAGTCCAAACCACGTTTTCTATGGAAAAACGTGATTTGGGTGGTTGAGCCCCACTGTCTACAGCATGTATAGGACGTGCTGTGGAGGGAGGGACTAGCCTTTCCATTGAGCCCTATGGACTCAATGGAAGATCTCGCCAGGGCGTTTGCTGAAACAGCCCTGGCAAGATCCCTATGGTGGGGGGACTGAGGCAGGGAGCAGCGTGCATGCACACTACTCCCTGCCTCACATGCTCAACATGGCTTCCGGCACGCTGTTGGAGAGCTCAGCTCCCACCAGTCCAGCCTCCCGCCAGCCCAGCCACTTCCCTGCTGCTACCCCTTGCCACTCCCCCCCCCAATCTGTTTCTCAGAGTGGTGGGAGGGGGGAGGAAGTGGCAAGGCAGGGAATTCTGTATGTTTGTTTTTTAAAAAAAATGTAAATTGCCCGCATGTCCTGCCACTGCGGAGGAGAGCATGACATGTGGGCAATTTTAAAAATACCCTAAAGTCCCCCTCCCGCCTGCAGCCCTGGATGGATGATGGGGACTGTGCCGGAGCCAGAAGGTAAGATATCCCTCCCCTCCCCCCCTGCA
>QEPC01013565.1:1790152-1819550 GCA_003113815.1 Sphenodon punctatus
CCCATTAATGCCCATTGCCCACATCCAGCACACAGCAAACCTACCATAATGAGATGGAATATAACACATAACATATTATATGTGCCTGCCTGCCTGCCTGTGTGTGTCCCGCTACCTGCTGCCCTGCTACCACCTATCGCCTGATCGAATTAAGTGTCCCCGATAGACTGTCATTCCACTATTCCTAATTCAGTCATGTCTGCCCATCCCAGGAACCATCAACGAGATTCTGGGACCATCATTCCAGTCACTTGGGGCTGCATTCCATTTCACTGCATCCAGAAGCCCGGTGCCCGCACGCCATCCTGCCCCCCCTCCCCCAAAGCCTAGTCCTCTTCACCCACCCGTGGATGCCCACTGAAGCTGCTGAAACTAAAAGCCCCTCCGACCGCCAGCTCCCACCACCTGCTTCCTGCTGCCAAGGAGCCTGTCTCTCTTTCTCTCTGTTACAGCCACCCACACAAACACAAGCCCTGCACATCCTGGCGGGCTTTCTGCTAGTTGAGACCCTGCTGCTGGCACAACACATCTTTGGATTAATAATTAGTACTATGCTACATGAGGTGGCAGGTGCTGCTGGTAGGGATCGACAAGCTGTATGAGATTCTGTCACCTGCCAGTCAGAACTTCAGCACATAAGAATAAAAGATTGGACAGGTCAAACGAAGCTCGTAACAATAAATGTAACAACTTTTATTAAAACTATTTAAACAACAAGAAAAAAAACAACCACCACCACCACAACATTTTTTTAAAAACGCAAACATGAAAAGGAAACTTATTAATTAAACTAAGAGTCTCGACTGTCACTGGGCCTGACCCGCAGGAATTGGGGGAAAGGCAACAGCCATTGTGGGGCATCACAGGGCTGCAGGCCGGCCACCTGGGACTCCAGCCCAGCTTGAAGCCATGGCTTACGGCAAACTGCAAGGCCTCTGTCTGGTCCGTATGCCACCTGGAGACTTCCTGGTGGAACATTTGCATGCGGTCCAGCTCAGCGGAGACATACTGCCCGTATGCCTCCACCTTCTTCCGCTCCACCTGCACTGCCTGAAGCTGCTCCACCAGGCGATTCTCCATGGTGGCAACAGACCACTGGACCTCTGCTACAAAGTCCTGGGTGGTCTTCTGCAAGTTGGCCCAAAGGGCCTTGGCCTCTGCGTCCTCCGAGGGCCTGGGGGACTCCACGTCAGGGATGGAGGGGGGGGAAGGGCTTATATGCCATCATTTTTGGGTTGCCTTCCCCCCCTTCTTCTGGCACTGAGGCTCCATGGCCACCACTCCAGACTACTCACCCTGCCGCCTCACTCTCAGGCCATGATCTGTTCTATGTGGTTGATGAGCCCCGACGTGGTCCCCTCCCTTTGCTGGCAGAAAACTTTTTTGAAGCGCTAAAAAGAGCAGAATAAGATAGGAACGTAAGAAGTGCCATACTGTGTCAGACCAATGGTCTGTCAAACCCTGCCTGCATTCTGTCTCTACAAGTGGGTGGACTAGGTGGCCATCCAATCTCTCTCTGCAGGGGACTTCTGTTCCTAACAGGTCATAGGGCAATTCATTCCCTGTTGTTCCAGTCCCTGTGCCATACCTTGCATGTGGCGATTCTGTCGCCCTTGTTGTAGAACCTCCAGACATCCGACGTCTGGCGCTGGATGTCTGGGGGTGTCACTGGCCGTGCCAGCGACCTCTGCCTAGGGGTCCTCCATGTCCTTGGCCTGGCCCTGGAAGCAGCACTGAGGCTGGCATCTGATTCCTCTCTGAAATGGGAACACATTAAGAACAACAAAGAAATATCATGCATTTATGATGATGCCTCTAGTTCTCCTTCCTTGGGGTGCAAGGGATTGCAATTAGAAAGCATGTGCAAATCCTGCCCTCCCAGGGGTGCTAGGGGATGCTAGGGATTGCAACTAGAAAGCCCCTGGCTGGCACGTGCAAATCCTTCCCTCCTTGGGGTGCTAGGGATGGTGACAGGAGATGTGACCCTGGCTGGAGGAAAGACCTTGTCCTTATTTGGGAGTGCATAGGGAATGGAATGGCAACTGGAGAGTGGAGACCCTTGCTAGCCTGGCACATGTTTGGGTTGGGCTGCTGCTCGTGCCAGAGTCCCCCACACTACAGTACCCTCTCTCTCTGTGGCAGACCTCCACTGCCACCTGCTGATGCCCACTGTTTGTGCCCGACTGCTGTCCACCACCCATGCACCAACCTGCATGCCAGTGAGCTTGCTCTAACAGATAGAGCCTTTCTTGTCCTCAAAGTAAAAAAAAAAAGTTTACAAACCTGGCAGCAGCTCCTGAGCCCACCACTTGCTCCTCATCTGAGGAGTTATCCGCCAGTGACGCCACCACCACCACTGGAGGTGTAGTAGGGGCAGTGACCTCAACTTCCTCCTCCTCCTCCTTGACCAGCAAGTTGGCCCCCAGCTGGGAAAAAACACCGAAGCTTTCTTCATTTTTTAAAAATTTATTTTTTATGTATTTTTTTTATCACACACACCCAAAAACAAACACACAGTCACCCACAACACACACCAACACTCACCAACTACAACAACAACAGCACACCCAAACACAGCCAAAACACACAAACTGAACAGCCACCCAGCAAAACGCACACTCACTCACCACACAGCTACACACGGACTCAAATTTCCAGTTTCTGCCACGCTTGTGCTCTCGTGATATTTGTTTCCAAACGGCTGAACCCGAACCGAACGGCCAAAATGAACGGCTCAACACAAACCCGGCAAACATTCCAAACGGCCGAACCGAATGCAGCCAAACCAAATGGCTGAACCCAAACTGCGATCTGCTCACCCATCCCTACTAGCAACCCCAAATAAGGGCAGGATTTGCACGTGACAGCTAGGTTCTTTCCAGTTGCCATTCCTAGTGCCCCAGGGAGGGCAGGATTTGTATGTGTCAGCTAGTGTCTCTCCATTGCTATCACTCCCTAGCAGCGCCCCAAGGAGGGAAGGATTTGCACATCCCAGCCAGGGTCTTTCTAGTTGTCATCCCTAAGGGGTGGGAAGTTCGGTTCCTCCGGTATCCAATACTGCCGATATTTGCTGTACTGGCAGTATCGGATTAATCCGGTTATTGGGGGTACTGGTACCGGTTCCCCGTGCCGGAATTGTTTTACATTGTGGCCATTGAAATGAATGGCCACAATGTAATAGAAAGAAAGAAGAAGAAAATATTTCCCTCCCCCGTCCAGGCTGCACGGGTGCAAGAAGGGACACCCCGCACCCACCCTTCCCAGCCTGGATTTTTAAATAAATCTTTTTTAGCTGAAGTCCCTATTAGTGTGGGCTCCAAGCCGCCATCATGCCAGTGGTGGTGACTCAGAGCCCGCACCAGCAGGTACTAGGGTGATGCCAGGGTTGGGGGTGGTTTAACACCCCCCCATTCCAGGGATCACCCTACCCCCCCCACCCAGAGATCACCTACCTTTTGTGCTCTGGACGGCGGTGGCTGCACAGTGGTCTGGCGGCTTTAGTGCTGGCTCGCTTCAGCGCTTGACTACGCCTTCCTAGTACCTGCTGGTGCAGACTTCGGGTCGCCGCTGCCAGCACAGCAGCGGCCCAGAGCCTGCACTAGCAGGGACTTCAGCTAAAAATTTATTTTAAAAAAATCCAGGCTGGACAGGGTGGGTGGGGGTGGGCATATTTCAAGGCTAAAGTGTTTTGGGGGGGTTTCATTGATTTCAATGGGGACAGTTCCCCATTGAAATCAATGGAAAAATACCGGTACCGGTATACCGGTTCTAATCCGGTAAACCGGGTTTTTGGGAACCGGTATCCGGTATCCGTTTTTTGGGGTGAAGTCCCACCCCTTATATATTGCTTTCCCTCTTCCTCCCTCCATATTCCATCCCTCATTCCCTTCCCCTCCCTGGATTTTGATTTATTAGAGTAGGATTAGATTGATTTAGGTTTTATTTCAGTTTCTGTTGTACCCCTCCCTGTGTTGTTTTGAGCTGTCTGTGTCCCCCATGATCCCTGTGTAATATTGTGTGTGTGTGTGTGTGTGTGTGTCTGTCTGTCTGTCTGTCTGTCTGTCTGTCTAGATAGATAGATAGATAGATAGATAGATAGATAGATAGATAGATAGATAGATAGATACAATATTACACAGGGATCATGGGGGACACAGACAGCTCAAAACAACACAGGGAGGGGTACAACAGAAACTGAAATAAAACCTAAATCAATCTAATCCTACTCTAATAAATCAAAATCCAGGGAAGGGAAGGGAATGAGGGATGGAATATGGAGGGAGGAAGAGGGAAAACAATGGATTCAATGGAGGGTAGGGAGATAGAACACATGGAGGCATAAACAATAAAAATAACAGCTAAATCTATAGTATACAATCTAACTAAATGATAATCGGGAGGTAAATCTGTTGGATGGGAGAAATGTGGGGGAGGATTGGGAATGGATGAGGAAAGCAAACTGCTGGGAGTCAGGGAGCCTTCTGTAAACGCTGCTGAAATGATCAGTGGCTGGCTCAGAAGGTGTTGGAAGGGGGGGAGGGCAAAGAGTTTTGTTACTTGCTGCTCCCACTTTACCGCAAGGCCCAATTGGCTCTGTGCAGCCTAGCCCCTGGCCAATCGCATACTGTGAAGCCAGTGTTCAGTCGAAAAGGAAAGGTGATTGGGCACACTCGCTGCTACTCCAAGCCTCTCCACCCCCGGTACCAGGAAGTCTACTCTTCAGCTGTCTCCCCCTCCCTGGGCCTTCCAGTCACGTGTTTCCCGCCTGAACTCAGCTGAACGTGGCCGAACATGAATGAGCTGTTTGGTAGGTTTGTAGTTCGGTTCGAGTTCGGTTTGGCCGGTTCGGGTTCAGGTTTGGTAGTCTGAACAGACCGAGTCCAGTCCAAACTCCAAACTTCTGAACTGCGTTCGCACATTCCAACAACCCATACTTTCTCTTTCCCTCAGGCTGGGAGGCACAGTGGGGCTGGAGGTGCCCATGGGGCTTGTTTTTGCCCCCTGACCACCTCTGGCTCCCGTGCCAACCCCTTGCCTGCAACGCTGGCCCCCTCAAGTAATTCATGAGAATTTGAGGGGTGTGAGAACACATGAGTTCTCGCCCACCCCTCAATTCTCATGAATTATTCACAAGGAGAAAAAAAAATGTACTCGCTTCAGCCCTAATCCATCTGTAAAAAAAAACAGAAGAGTCAAGAAATGCCACTTTTGCTGGCATGTTTCTTGCATATAAATTGTTAGTAAGAAAAGCATATTTCAAGGCTAATGTAAAGATGAAAATTTTGTTTGTTTGCCCTTTTCTTACTGTAGATATGTGACCTGTACATACCTGTCAACTGGTATGTTCAGGTCATCCCTTCTGTTCTTCTTTTGGGGATAACTGTGTTCACCAGACTGCTTTTTCTGAAAATGTTGTGACTGGGCTCTGAACTTTCCTTGTGTCCTACAATCTGTGAACAGTTATTTGTGCAAAGATTACAGACAATGTGCTGACAATGCATATAAATTTGCTTCTGTGTGACTTTTTTACGACATTAATCCATGAAGCATTTAAAACATGCCTAACTTTAAAGCCAGTGGTTCCCAAACCTGTGTGACTCCATGTGAGTCTTAAAAATAATTCTGTGACACCCAGACAGCAATAAAGATAAACTAAGTAAATCAGATATCTGTGAGAATCACAACACCATCCACAGAGGACATGACTTTACTTGAGGTCCTGACCCACGGTTTGGGAAGATTTGCTTTAAGCATATGCTTACTAGAGATGTGCGAATGCAGTTCGAATGTTCAGAGTTCGGGCCAAACTCGGCCTGTTCGGATGACTGAACCGAACGTCCGAACTGAACGTCCAAATGGCCAAACAGTTCAGAAAACTTTGGATGAGTTCGGGGGCGGGAAAAACGTGACTTTGAGCGGGAAAAACGTGTCTGGAAGGTGGAGGCAGCTGAGGAGCAGACTTCCTGGCACCAGGGGTGGAGACCAGGGGTGGTTTCAGGGCCAAATGATACCAATACCAAAAAGAAATATTCAATTTCGATATCTGTTTCGACAGCGCTATTTTCGGCTGTTCAGCTGACTTTGGCCAAACCGAACTCTGCTGAACCAAACAATCGAACCTGAACTCGGGTTTCGGACCGAACGTCCGAACATCCGAACCATGTTCTGTTCGCACATCCCTAATGCTTAAGTTCCAATAAAGTAAGTGAAAGTTGCCTGGTAAAGCTCTGAGGTTTCATTGTAATTTTAGGGGCCATGTAGCTGGTGCACATGACACACATCAGAACGGAACACACCAACAGCATGGGGTGCATTGACTGTGAGCCAGTGGTGGAAGCACCAAAAGTGACGGGTGCCTTGGTTGGAAGAACAGCTGAAGGCACTCTTCCCACCCTCATCTCTGAGAGAGGAGAAGGGAGAGGACTTTGACTGTATCTGCGGCTGGGCAGCTCAGCAGAGGGAGAGGCAAGACTGTGGCAGTGAACTTGGGTGGTAGCATGGTCAGGCAGTGGCAGATTCAGGAAGAGGCACTATGAGCACTACATACACACATTATGTATGGGTACTTTGTGAGTTTGGTCTGTGTGCTGTACACATATGCACTGTAGACTGAGGCCTTTGTTTCCACTTATCCTAGGATTGCAAAGTTAATATTTTACATTTATTTATTTTACAAAATTTATACCCTGCTCTTCCCGCCACAGGCAGCCCAGAGTGGTTAAGGGTTAATGTGAAAATCTGCTGTGCCAGATTGTGTTTTGGGGGGATATTTGCAAAGATAAAACAACACAAAACATGCTCAAAATAGCAACCAGCTTTGAGAAAATGACCAAAATAATTTTAAATTATGCTTCTTGGGCCGCTTTTAGACGAGCAGGCAAATCTAGCAGATTGAAAAATCCGCTTTTAGAAAAGTCATGTGGGGGCATTTACATGCACAGGAAATCGCTGGCTGCCATTGGAAACAGTGGCGCCAGGCGACTTGCGCATTATTTTTAAAACAAGATTTGTCAAACCTCAATATCAGGGTTTGACAAATCCGGTTTTAAAAATAATGTGTGATTCACCAGGTGCCGCTGTTTACAATGGCGGCCGGCGACTTTCGGTGCATGTAAACATCCACCACATCACTTTTCTTAAAGCAGATTTTTCAATCTGCTAGACTGGCCCACTCGTCTAAAAACGGCCTTATTCTTGGGTAATTTTTTTTAACCTTAAATCAACAAGCATCAGTAATTATCCTAACTATCTGCCTGTTGAGACAGCAACTACATATGTATGGTTTACTCTACACAGATATTAGAAGATATGTTGGGAATGCTTATTGGCTTTGGCAAGAATTCTGGGGGTTTGGGGAAATTTATATATAATTGCTTCTAATGTTTCCATAATGACTACTAGAAAAGGAACTAACTTCTGTAACCCGGTGCTATTTTTGGTCACACGCTTTTTAAAAAAAAAACCAACATATTTTCTCTGAAGAATCAATTGAAACATTAGTACTTAAGAACATTAGAACATAAATAGTGACGTATTGAGTCAGATCCCAGCTCCCAACAGTAAGAAGTTCATCCCGTAAACTACTTGGTTATAGCCATTAATGGACCTACTTTCTAAGAACTTATTCAGTCCTTTTTAAAACCCAGCTATACTACTGCCCCTGACAACGTCCTATGGCAACAAATGCCATAGGTTAATTATGCGTTGAGTGAAAAAGTACTTCCTTTTATTTGTTTTAGATCTGCCGGTAGCTAGTTTCATGGAGTGTCCCCAAGTTCTAGTACTATTTGAGAGGGTAAATAACCATTCCCTATCTACTCGTTCCACACCACTCAAGATTTTATAAACCTCTATCATGTCCCCTCTCAGTCTTCTCTTCTCTAAGATGAAAAGACCAGCTTCTCAAGCCTCTCTTTGTACGGAAGCCATTCCATAACTTTATCATTCTCGTTGCCCTTCTCTGTACCTTTTCTAGTTCAGCTATGTCTTTTTTGAGATGGGGCGACCAGAACTGCACACAATATTCCAGGTGCAGTCGATTTGTATAGAGGCATTATGACATCCTCAGTTTTATTCTCTATCCCTTTGCAAATAACTCCTAGCATTCAGTTTGCTTTTTTGACTACTGCTGCACATCGGGCTGAGGATTTCAGTGTATTGTCGACAATAACTCCCAGATTCTTTTCCTGAGTGGTCACTCCTAGCTTAGTACCCAGCATTGTGTATTCATAGTTTGGGTTATTTTTCCCTATATGCATCACTTTGCACTTGTCCACATTAATTCATCTGCCATGTAGATGCTCAGGCACCCAGTCTCGTAAGATCCTGTTGCATTTTTTCACAGACTGCTCATGTTTTAACTACCTTGAATAACTTGGTGTCATCTGAAAATTTGATCACCTCACTCTTAACGCCCTTTTCCAGATCATTAACTACATTAAAGTACTGGACCCCTACAAAGAGTGCAACAATATTTTATTAATACAACGTACTAACCATCCATGATCAACAGTAGATTAATTCCTCTTAGCACCGAGGGGAAGGCAAAAATCTGGAATCCCTACGTTTAATCTCGGTTCCCAGAAAAATTCCTTCCCGGCCCCAAAACAGGTGACCAGCTGACGCCCGCAGTGTTTGAAAGAGCACAATGGTGGGTGGGGGCTGTTTGCAATGGCTCCAGCCCCGCAACTAGGGCTGGAGCTCATTCTGGCCTTTATAGCCAGCTCTGTTTGTCTCACATTGCGAGACAACGTTTGCACCCTTAATGTGTGGTTGCTTCAGGAACCTAAGCCAGGCACTCCTTTTGCTTCCTGTCCAGCTGCCATTTCCCATGTCATTCAGCTGAAATTAGCTTGCAGCTGTACAGTCAGCCAACAAACCCTTGGCCCTTGCTCCGTCCTTTGAGGGGAGCGTGACAAGTGGCCCATTCACTGCCATTTTGGGCATGTGAAGGGCTGTTTACGGCACGTCCCAGAATGAGACAAGGACAACAGTTATATGGGGTTTTAAAGGTCACATTCTTTATTCCGAATCATGAGCTAGGTGGGGTAATTGCCCACAGTAATTAGAGTACAGTACAACAAGCCTTAACACAGTTAACCGTAACTGTCAGAGGAACTGTTCTTGATGTGTTCTCAAGTACCAGCCCCTAATTTCTAATCAAAAAGCCTCCCCTTCAAACCCATGCCATACAACATGGGCAAGGGAGGTGTACGTGGTCAGTTAAGGACTGGAGCAAGGACTCGGGTAACTGAAAGGCCTGGGGGCTGCCTCTTCCCCCTTTACTGCCTCAATCTTCACACCTCCCAGGGACGTGACCTCAGCACTTGCCGTGCCTGCAGGTACACCAGGTATCCTTTCCCCATCAATTCCTATGTAACTCTGTACCAAATAATTGCATAACAGTACTGGACCCCCACCACTAAGAAGCTGCCAGTGTTAGCTCGGATGGCTCTGACCCCCACCTAAGCTAATTGCCCCCCCCCAAAAATCTCCCAACAAACTGGTAATGGAGTGTGCTACAATCCTCACCTTGTAGTGGGCCAATAACATATCCCTGTCTGTGGAACCCAATCTAGGCCTCTGTTGTGGTGCACTCACGTGAGTGCCATCGCTAACACCCCGTTCACACAATCCTTCTGCCCTTCCCGTCAACCATTGCTTTGAAAGCCTAATTTATTTATTTTTTAAAACATCACAAAGGAAAACCTTCAGTATTACCAGCATGTGCATTTAAATCTTTACAATCAACCAGAGGCCAAGCCTTGTGGCAATCACTCTCTCCCTGAATCACTACTAGGGGCAGGCATGAATTGTTCCACATATTTGTCTCTTACAATAGCGCCACCTCACAAACCAGTTCGATCTACTCTGTCATTTTGATATGTTTTTGTACCCTGGTAGCACTGGGTCCCACTGGTTATTCTCATTCCACCAGGTCTCTGAAATTCCTATTAAGTCTATATCCTCATTTAGTGCCACACACTAATTCTCCCATCTTACTTTTAGGACTTCTAGCATTTGTATATAGACATTTAAATATATCATTTTCATTTTTATTCTGTTTATTATAAGTAACTGTTAAAATTATCCTGGAATCAATAGAGTTTGTCTGTTTCACACCGATTCCCCCCTCCCCCGAGCTCCTTGGGCTACTTTTCTATCCTCTATATTAGGATACTCTAATTCCCCCAAATTAACTGCATCTTTTGCAGCTGCCTCCTTCCGAATCATGCACTCCTCAGCACTCATGACTTTCCCCTAGATTCTAATTTTAAGACTACTCTATCTCCTTTTTAATTTAATTCCCAGCCTACACACTTCTCTGCCAGGAGCCTTGGGAACACCAGATGAATTTTAACATTGTCCTTGCCAGTTCAGAGGAATTTTCTCTCTTATGCATACACTCCTTTTCCTTCCCTTTTAATGTTTTGCATATGTTTACTGATCTGGGATGAGCAACAAGCAAAGGTGTTGCAAGCAACATGTTGCTTATAAGCCATTGGTGGAAGACTAATGCACTACAACAGCCAATTTTAAAAAAAAGAAAAGCCTTTATCTGTACACAAAGAAGGATTATGGTTTATTTCAAAATTTTCATTAATCTTGCATTTTTTCAATAGCTTTTTATGGCACTTGTAAAGCACTGATAAGGTACTTCACCTTTAAAACAAAGAAATCTGATATTTCAGTATTAGTTTTCTGGCATCTTGACCTTTCCTGATAGAAGAGTCTTTTCTCTGGTAAGAGCAGTGGATACCATCTACATACCTAGTTCAGATTTAAGTGTCTCTTGAGGGGTACTTACACTCAGCATTTGATATTTCTGGATAGTTGCCACTGTGGAATCTACTTTAGTTAGATAAGAACAATAAGCATCTATTTTAGTCTCTGAGTACATAATCGGTGTTAATATTGTTTCCAAAGAAAGCTACTCCATGCTTGTTTCTAAATTTTGTAATGTTAACAAGGAAAGAGGAGCAAACACAGTCACCTTGAGCTCAGAGTCCATGAAAAACGTTTCCAGGCTATGTCGGCAGATTTCAAATTTATCAAGGAAGTTGTGCATGTGTTTGTGTGTAAAACTATAGGTAAAGTTTTAAAGATAAATAATGGAGATGAACCTACCATAGATGAAAACACAGCAATAAAATTAAGTGATAAATTATAATAAACAATCAAGCTAAACTAAAATCCTTGCCCTTTGGGTACGTTTACAGCCTGATCAGTCTTTGCTGCTGCTGCTACTATTTCTCAGACTAATTTCCAGAAAAGCCCAAAGCTAATATTTTCACACACTTATATTGAAGAACTTCAGATCCAGATGTCATTTTCTTCTTTGCCATAACTGGGAGTTGGATAGGCCCCAAAACGTATGGCAGTTGAATAAGCCTGCATTTCTATTCCTGTTATTGTTTTTGATAGATAACATCAAATGGTGCTAAGGCTAGGGTACCAAGGGACAGGAGTATCTATAGTGGATAAGGAAGAAACCTGATGCTCTTGGAAAATTTGAGAACCACATATAAGTATATTTAGAACAAACCGATATTCACTGTTTCTCATGGAGACAAATAGCCACTGGTCTGAATAGAAGGTAATTCTCCTTCCCGGAAAAAAAGTTTTACATGACCTGTGGACATTAGCCAGGCTCGGGGTCAAGTGAACCTCCTGCGTAAAAGCTGCAGCACCTCACAAGGAGCTTGGGAAGGACTCTAAAAAGCTGATTCTTCCAGGATGTTGTGTAGAGTGATCCAGTTTTCTTCCAGAGTAGCCAACCACCGACTGTGATTCCACAGCCTGAAGCCCTCAACCCCTTTGAGCAGTGAGGATCACCAAATACATGGACATTGACTGAAGAAGACCTTGAAAGGACTACTTGCAGAAGAAGACACTGTGTATAAAGAGACAGCTGGAAACTCCACTTCTGCCTCCACCAGCCCACTTCACCACTGTGTTGGCCAGTTCGTGTAAAGGACATCCTCCAGATGAGAAAGTGGAGCAGGCTTTGGCTGCTCCAAGTCAGCCCTGCTGCCAGTGCTCTAGAAAATCCAAGCGTGCTGCGAGGATCAGGCCAGTCAAACCCGGGGGCAATGGCCAAACATGAAGCTGCTGCCCATCTGTTGGGTAAAACCATGCTGCAGTTCCACACCAGGATGTCTCCCTTGCCCCATTAAACCCCATAGAGTTGTGTGTGCCAGACAACCTAGAGTGTCAGGTAAGCACCCACAACTCTATAGTTTGTATGTGTGCCATGCAGGCAGACTGGCACCTGGGAGAACCACTGGTCAGTCTGTTGCAGACTCAGGGGACCTGGAAGTGGGAAACTGTGGAAGTACACCCCTGGAGCAGCTCTGGAGATGGCCAGGCTCTGTGTCTGTATAAAGACACCCACTGTGTTAGTACCCATCACAATCTGGCCTTCCATCAGCATCTGAATCATCTGTGCTCTCTGTTTCAAAGGCAAAATGACATGAGCCCATGGGTATCTATTTGATACATCCACCAACGTAAGTGGAGTGGAGCCACTCTTCCTCATGACATAGCTGTCTGGTGCTATTAAAATCCAGCCACACTCCTGCTACATCTGTTGAAGATAATTATCACCTCCAGTGTATACTAGTAATGAAAGAGCACTCCTAGTACAGGAGGTCTATATGCTTCAGAAGCATAAGTGACATGCAAAGCCATGATTCCAGTTGATTAAATAAATCCTCCTTCAAATACAAACAAGAAGAACTGACAGACATATATTTTCTACTGGGATTTATACGACCATCTGGCCTGGTAATTTCCAGATGGAACTTCCACATCGAATTCTCACTTTTAAGTCTAAAGGTATTCTAGAGAACTGCATTTTTATCTTTGCTTTTGATAAAGTTTCCCCAGTATTCAGGATCATTGCTGAATAATGAAAATCAAATCTATTCACGAATAAGACATGTATTATATTACCCAATAATCTCTTTAATAAATGCAGTCTACTAAAAAGTACTTTATGACTAACTAAAAGAATCTCAGCAGTTTGGAAAAAGTCAGATTAAAACAGTTCAAAGCAAACTTTAATGGAGACAACTGAGTCATAAAATTGTTTTCACTCTTGCTGTTGAATTTAGTTGCTATATTTAACTGTGTGCCATAAAGAAAGCTTTCAAATAGTATGTTCTTTCAGAGTAAGTTGTATGAAAACTAATTGTAAGATAGGGCAAGGACAAATCACACTAAGGACAGTGAAAAGCTCTAAAAATACAAGCTAGAGAGATGACAGAATCACAAATAGAGACAGATAACGCTAGGCAAAGTAACATAGGTATATTGACAAAAGAGAGAGATAAATACTGTACAATGTGCATGCACATAATTCAAATACTCTAACAATATATAATGTGGATGAATAGTCCTAAAGTATCTTGTCTTAGCTGTGCATGAAGAGCTGCTGAGACGTCATGGAAAAGCTGTGAGAAACACACTGAAAACGTGTCCCGAAACTGATGGTGATTTTTGCCTGATGTTTATAAAACTCACTGTGGATAGCCAGAGGGAGGGTTCAGAGGCCTAGCCCTGAGGCTTTAATACTTGGACTTTGCAGAGTAATCAAGAAAAATCCAAGCAGACTCGACTTATGTCTTCATTCGCCTGAAGCCAGTCAACTGATTTCTATACAGTTTATTGCATGAGTGTTTGAGATTCAATTTTATAATTCAAGAGTGAGTCTGTTCCGTGGTCGATTGGGGCTAATGCTTTGGGTCAAGCTAAAATGGATTGGGAGCAGGTAATCTTAGCAAAAATTGATGGCTTGCTCAGCCAGCATAATTTATAGACGCTCACAGGATCTCTAATTTATCACAGTAGTAAAGGTTTAAAAGGGAACATTCAGCAATCCGAGGGTTGCAATATACACTGTCTGTGACCCATGCACCCTGAAACATGTACTATGCTACTAGTAGAAATAAGCAAGGAAGGGCTAGCCATGTTGGCTCTCTCTCTCACCCAGGCTGGCCCTTGTAAAAGGAGATCCCTACTTGGCTGACTAAGCCCACTTATTTATCCCCTTTGCTCTACCCTAAAGGGGATCAAGGAGGGCCAAAAGTCTGGCTTTCTAAACTTCCTGAATCTAAACTGGACCCAGACTGCATCATCTCCTCTCACTTCAATGTTTAGGAGTGTATATCAGACCTGAAAATAAAATGTAAAGCCTCTCTCTCTCTCTCTCTCTCTCTCTCATTTGGCTTTGTTAACCTTATAAAGTGAACATTCACTGTGTCAAGCAATATATTATCTATTGAGTAACATCATATGCCAACTCAAAAACAACTCGAGAATTTTTCTTCTTCATTAGCAGAAAAACACAGCTGAATAACAAAATGCATTGCTTCAAATAATTACTAGACAAAATGTTCAAACCTGAACCTATAGGTCAGCTCCTTAGGAAGCTTTTCCCTCCCAGCAGCTACTTTGAAAATTCAGGCTAGATACGAGTTGGAGGTGGGGGAGCTTAAAGAATATGTTCAGGAAGAGTGTAGAGGAGTTAGAGCAGCTTTTAAACTAGAATCCTGCGGAAAGCTGACAGCCACTGAAGAACGCATGGGTCAGACTGAGGCATCTCCAAAGAATGCAGTTAAATCAGGGAAATTAGAGTATCCTAATACAGAGGATAGGAAAGAAGTAGAGGGAACACAGATGGAAATAAGTGCAGAACAGACAAGTATAAATTATTCCAAAAATACCTGAAACAGTTACTTAAAATGAGCAGACTAAGAATAAAAATATAAAGAATAAGAATAAAAATAATTCATTTAAGGGTATTTTCAGACATTACGAGATCACGCTCAACCACAGACAATCCCCTGTGATGGTGGATGGTCCTGTAACGTCTGGTTGCTCGCCGCCAGATGTTCACGGTGAATCACCGGCGGTGAGCAAAATAACCATGCTTTCGAGGATGGTCCGGGCACCATCTCCAAAAGCATGGTTAATTGAAGCACGGCCCGGAATTGGTGAATGGTAACATCTCTTACCGCTTCCAATTCCAGGCTGTGGCCCAGACCTCGGGATGGAATCGGGCACAGTGGCCAGATTGGCCACTGTGCCCACCCGTCTCCAGGAGGGCGGGCTGCTGGGGGAGCTTGGGAGGGCGGGGCTGTGTTGCCGCACATTTTGCCGCGCAGCCCTGCCCCCTCCCCCGATTCCCTGCCAGAATCAGCCGGCTCGTCTGTTGACGGGCCATTTTGATTCTGGTGGGGAATCAAAAAGTGATTCCATGATGGGGCCAACAGTTGTCCTGTCACGTCTGAAATCACCCTAAGTGTCTATATAAAAATGCTAGAAGTCTAAAAATTAAGGTGGAAGAATTAGAGTGTATGGGTATTTTCAGACGATACGTGGGCCGTTGGCCCCATACCGGCACCAACGGCTTCGTTCCCCGCCGGGATCACCCTGTAACAGCACAACAGACGTGCCGGGGGGATCCCGGCGGGGAAAGTGGGAGGGGCCGGGGCCGCGCGGCGCAACGTGCGGCCGCACGGCCCCGCCCCCTCCACGCACCCCGCCGCCCGCCCTCCGAGGAGACGGGCGGGCGGCGGGGCCAATGCGGCCGCCGCGTCCGGCCGATCGTGCCACGGCCCGGGATCCCGCCGGGGATCCCGGGCCGTGGCACGCGGCCAGACGTTACTTTTCCTTGGCCACGGCCCGGGGTCCGTTTGACCACGCTTCCCGGGACCTTCCCCCGGCTAGCCCGGGAAGCGTGGTTCAAACGAACCCCATGTGGGGATTGACCATGGCCAACATCTGGCGCGCCACGAACAGACGTACGGGACACGGTGACCACAGGTGGGTATTCACCGTGGTTCAACGTGTTCACGTAACGTCTGAAATCACCCTATGGTACTAAATGAAGATCTAGACATAATACGCATTTCAGAGACCTGGCGAAATGAGGCTAACCAATGGGACACTGTAATACCAGGATACAAAATATATTGAAATGACAAGAGTAGATGGAACTGGAGGTGGGGTGGCTCTATGTTAAAGGCAGCACTGAGTCAAGTAGGATTAAAATTTTACAGGAAGGGAATGGTATTCTGGAATCTCTATGGATAGAAATTCCATGCATAACAGGGAAGTGCATATCAGTGGGACTATGCCATCATCCCCCTGACCAGGATGGTGAGAGTGACTATGAAATGCTAGCAGAGGTTAGACAGGCTATTAAAGTCTGTAACATAATAATAATGAGCAATTTAAATTATCCTCATAGTGGACATTTTTACACACATTAAAGTTCCGGACGTCTTAATCTTCCAGGTTTACAAGCCCACAGGTAAATTCCGGATGCATTTTTCACACACACAGTTCCCTGACGCAGTTCCTGGATGCATTCTTCACACAAACACTGCCCTAAGGCAACCTAAAGTAGCCGCAGCTGTAAATGTGACAGACTGCCATGGAAACCAAGTGTCCACAGCTACCTGGAGCAAAGCCGTTTACCAGGAGAACCTTTTACACACAAAAGTTCTGGGAGAAGTTACACGCAGAAGTTGAAAGATCCGGATGTTTAAGATCTGGGTGAGTGATTTAGATACACAGAAAGTTCAGGATGTAACAGCAAACATCCAGGAGAAATGTGTGTGTAGAAACACCCACTGACTGGGTGAATGTCTCCTCAGTGTAAATTTTCTAGATGCCATAAATGACAGATTCTTGGAGCAGCTGGTCCTGGAACCAACGAAAAGAGGAGCTACTTTGGATCTAGTCCTAAGTGGAGTGCAGGACCTGATGCAAGGGGTAACAGTAGTGAAGCCACTTGGCAATAGTGATCATAATATAGTTAAATTTGAGATAATTACTGGAGGGAGAATGGAAAATACAGTAACGTTTAACTTTAAAAGGGAGACTATACTAAAATGAGGAAACTAATTAGAAGAAAACTAATTGGACCAGTGCCAAGGATTAAATGTCTGCAAGAGGTGTGGACTGGAGACTATTTAAAAACACCATCTTGGAACCCCAAATTAAATGTATTCCACAGGTTAAAAAAGGTAGCAAGGGAATCAAACGCCTGCCAGAGTGGCAAATGGTGAGGTGAAGGAGGCTATCAGAGCCAAACAAAATGGCTATTAGAGCTTTAAAAAATTGAAAATTAGATTTAATGAGGCTAACAGGAAAGAGCATAAGCACTGGCAAATTAGATTAAAATGTTAATAAGGCAGGCCAAGAGAGAATTTGAAGAGAGACTTTCTAAAGAGGCAAAAATGAATAAAAACTTTTTAAAGTACAAAGGAAGCAACAGGCCTGCAGAGAAGATTTGCAGGAGGTAGTGTTGCAGGAGCTGTGCTTGTGGCTACTTGGACTTAATTCCTGACAGATGACCTTCCCCTGTGCTACAGGTATATCTCCAAGGGGTGGCCTCAGAGGGTGCCAGCCAAAAGTGCAGCACACAAAGGGTGTTGGCCGTTTGTGTGGCTGTTCACGTAGCTGTCTTTGGCAGTGGTAACTTGGTTGGAAATTTGGTATCACAAATTTTTCCCACCTAAATGAATGTTATATGGGTATTTTCAGACGTTACGAGATCACAGTGAACCATGGTGAATACCCACCTGTGGTCACTGTGACTCACACATTTGTTTGGCAGCCGCCAGATTTTCGCCACGCTCAATCCCCACATGGGGTAACTTTCAACCATGCTTTCCGGGCTAGCCGCACCAATTCCCTGGGAAGTGCAGTGAAAGTGATCCCCGGCGGGGATCAAAGAAAAGTAATGTCTGGTCAGTCACCACGGCCCGGAAGCACCAGCGGGATTCCAGGCTGTGACGAAGTCAGCCAGACACTGTGGCGGCATTGGCCCCACCACCCGCCCATCTCCCCAGAAGGTGGGCAGTGGGGAGCGTGGAGGGGGCGGAGTCGTGCAGTCGCACATTGCGGCATGTGGCCCCGTCCCTCCCCGATTCCACAGCGGGATCCCCTGGCATGTCTGGTAGGGCATGACGGGGTCATCCCGGTGGGGGATCAATGTATTGATTTCATGACGGGGCCAACTGGCCCCGTCACATCTGAAAGCACCCATATGTTGTAAGACGACCCCTGTTTAATTTTAAAGGTTAGTGGGGTGGTGGTCTGGGAACAGGAGGCTCGCCCCCCACCCTTAGTTCCCACTTGCCCCCAGATTCTATCACCAGCTGTCTGTGGGGCAGGGGGTCCCTTTACAGGTAACTAGGGATGGGCTAACAGAGCACGGTTCGGGTTCGGCCATTCGGTTCGGCTGGTTTATATGGTTTTTTGGTTTTTTATTGGGTTTTCTTTTGTTCTTTATTTGGTTTTTGGTTTTTATATGGGGTTTTCTTAATTTTTTTATCTAATATTATATATATATGTCTACACTAAATCTAACTGTTATTAACTATTCTAAATGCTATGAAGTAAATAGATTATCTAATAAGTACACAGACCTACTCCTACAAACACTAAAACTAAAACACTAATGCTATCTCTATCACTAAGGTAACTCCTACAACTGTCTTCATCTATCTATCTATCTATCTATCTATCTATCTATCTGTGGATATATATACATCCATATATCCATATATATGGATATATATATATATGGATATATATACATCCAATATATATGGGATGGGGGGGAATCTTAAACAGAAGAGGAGTCTGTAGTGAAATACATACATTACATACTCAATGAGTCTGTACAGTGCATAACACAAGGTTTCAGTTTATGGTTTAAGTTTCATTTCATTACAAAAGTGAAATGAAACTTAAAGCAATCTAAAAATCCTACTCAACACCTGCTGTTCAGGAACAGTGACTAGCTCAGAAGGTGTTGGGAAGTGGGGAGGCAGATAATTAGTTTCGTTTCTTGCAAGCCTCTCCACCCCTGGTGCCTGGAAGTCTGCTCCTCAGTGACTGACACCTCCCTGTAATGTTTGACCTTCCAGTGAACCTTTTTTTGCCACCCAAACTCATCCGAATGCGATCCGAACTGACCAAACTGTTCAGCCATTTTGCCGTTCGGTGTTCAGTTTGTTTGGTATGTTCGCATTCGTGTTCAGGTTCAAGTTCGGTCATCTGAACAGTTCGAGTTTGGGCCAAACTCCAAACTTCCGAACTGCGTTCGCCCATCCCTACGGGTAACTTCCTGCTGAAGCTCCGGGACTTTTTGGTTATGTCTACTTCTATCTGGCCCTGTTGGATCATAGGGACCATTGCAGTGTGTGAGTGTGGCAGTAGGTTAATGGTGGGAGGGCTGGGAGCTGGAAGCTCACCCCCTGCCTCTTAGACTTCACTCATTCTTCCAGACTTCATCACCAACTGTCAGCAGGGCAGTGTGTAATTATATTCTGCAGGAAGGTAATATACCAGCATCTTGGAAGGAGACTATTATCAAAGTGATCAAAAAACCAGAAGAAGATAGAAAAAAGTTGGGTTCTTATAGACCAATTTCTTTGTTGAATTCAAATCATAAGGTCTTTGCTTCAATATTGGCATCGAGAGTAAAAAGTGGAATAGGTAGATATATCCACTCTGATCAGACAGAGTTTATTCCTGCACACTGTCAGATAATATACGTCAGCTTATTAATATTATATTGAGGAAAAAGCAAGAGCAGAAAAACTTATTATGTGTCTTCTTAGATGCAGAGAAAGCATTTGATTGGGTGGAATGGAGCTATTTACAAGCGGTATTGACACGATTCAACTATGGGAAAAATTTTAGAAAGTGGATTAAGGTGATATATAAAGATCCTTGTGCAGTGGTTTCAGTGAATGATATGGTCTCAGGAAAGATTATGGGTATTTTAAGACGTTACGAGACCAAGTTCAACCACAGTCAATACACTGTGGTGGGGAATGGCCTCGTAACGTCTGTTGGGGAACCGGAAGTTCCCCCCCCAGGTGTTTGCCACAGTCAATCGCGGTGGGGAATCAGATTCACCATGTGATTGGAGGTTCGGACCGAACCATCCCCGATCGCGTGGTCCATGTCTGCTAGCCCGTGATGCAGTGGCCCCGGCAGGGAATCAAAGAGTTGTTTCCGTGCCGGGGCTAGTCGGCCCCGTCACATCTGAAAATACCCTATGTTGCAGTGAGGGACAAAACAAGGATGCCCTCTGTCCCCTGTATTGTTTACTATTGTGATGGAGTCGTGGGTAAATTTAAATCAGAAAAGGAAGATATAAAAGGAATAAAAGTGAATAAGAAAGAATTTAAGATCAGCTGTTATGCTGCTGATGTAGTATTAACTTTAGAAAATTCTTATGAATCTTTGATAAATTGTAAGGAGGTTATTTGGGAATATTCAGAAGTATCAGGATATAGACTTAATGTATAAGAGTGAGAAATATTGGGAATAGGAATATCTGAGGAATTACAGGATAAGATTAGGAAGGACTTTAAGATGAAGTGGGTTTCTGGTCCTGTTAGATATTTGGGGATTAGAATTTCAGATCAGCCAGTTAAACTTATAGAATATAATTATAGGGAAATTTAAAATTTATTAGATAGGTCTCTAATAGAATGGAAATTTTTTAAATCTTTCTTGGTTTGGTAGAATAGCAAGGATAAAAATGATGTTATTGCCAAAATTATTGTTTATATTTATGACCCTGCCTATATTCTGTCCTGAGGAAATATTACAGTCTTGGCAAAGAAAAATACAGCATTTTGTGGGAGAAGGTAAATGAAATAGGGTTCCATAGTCAGTAATACAAAGGGTGATTTCAGACGTTACGGGGCCCATTGGCCCCATACCGAAATCACCCTATTCATTCCCCGCCGGGGTCACCCCATAATGCCACAACAGATGTGCTGGGGGGATCCCGGCGGGGAATGTGGGAGGGGGCGGGGCCGTGCGGCGCAACGTGCGGTCGCACGGCCCCGCCCCCTCCACGCACCCCGCCACCCGCCCTCCAGGGAGACGGGCGGGTGGCGGGGCCACTGCAACCGGCCAGATGTTACTTTTTGTTGGTCACTGCCGGGGGTCCGTTTGACCATGCTTCCCAGGACATTCCCCCGGCTAGCCCGGGAAGCGTGGTTCAAATTGACCCCATATGGGGATTCACCGTGGCGAACATCTGGCGGCCTCCAAACAGACGTTCGAGACACGGTGACCACAGGTGGGTATTCACCGTGGTTCACCGTGATCTCGTAACGTCTGAAAATACCCAAAGAAAGAGGGAAGAAGGAGGTTTGAGTTTTCCTAATATTATAAGATATATAAAGCGTCAGTTCTCCTTACATTATTTCAAATATATGAGAAAAATAAAGATTGGAAGGTATTGGAATTAGGAGCGGATATTTTTTGAAAATATTGTTTGGCGCTCAAAGAAAAATATTCCTAGGGTAATTATGTATAATATCTTTATGAATTCTTTCTTTAATGTGTGGTTGAAAGTAAAAAAGGTATTATGTCTAGGGATTTCCCCCATTCCATCTGTAGTGGCAAATGAAGATTTTAATATGGATGGTAAACTGGGGAATTTTGATTTACAGGTGACAAATAAAATGTTCGACTTCCAGGACATGATTAAAAATAATAATATTCTGGCAAGGCAGGAAATTAAGGATTCACTGGAAGGTTTTGTCCCTCTATGGTTTCATTATTTGCAGATAACACATTTTATCAACACTAAATTATGTGACAATGTATATTTAAGACAAAAGTGTAATTTAGAAATGTATTTAGAATTAAGACTTCCCACTAAGGGTATGCTAAAAAGAGTTTATTGGTTGTTGGTTAAGGAAGAGTTTGGTGAGGTTAAACCTGGTTATGTGTATATTTGGGGAAAAGATATAAAAGATATTATGATAGAAGATTGGAGGAAGGTTTGGGATGCATTTTTAAAATATGCACAAGCAACATGTGCACAGCCTAAAGCAGGATATTTTCATTGTTGGTGCGGTGCGGTGGTCTTTGATTTTTGGAAAAGGGTATGATTAATATGTGAGGAGATATGTGGGTATAAGGTGCTATGGGAGCCTCAGTTGGTATTTTTGGGAATGATGGATGGTAAAATGCTTAAGTAAATGAAGAAATGATAGCAAATTTGTTGACAGCTGCAAAATTGGTGATTGCAAAGAATTGGAAGAGTACAAGTCAGTTAAAGATTTCAGACTGGAAATATGCTGTATGGGACTTATATAGTATGATTTATTTAACCAATATTGTTAGAAGAAGGGAGGGGAGATTCTTTGGAGAAGAGATTATGATTCATTGGGGGAAATTTATGGATTATGCTGCGCTGAACTGGAATTGTATTTTGGATCGAAATGGTTAGAGGGACTTATTTATCATTATACCACCTTTTGTGTGTGTTCTGTTTTGTCCTTTTCTTCTTTTTATGATTAAAATTTAAGGAAAGAGGCCTGCTAGAGTCAGTTGAGCTATTAGATGACATGGGGATAAAAGGGGCACTCAGCAAGGATACGGCTATTGCAGCAAAGCTCAATTAATTCTTTGCTTCCATCTTCATGGCAGAGAATGTTGGACAGAACTGTTATTTGTAGGTGATGAATCGTAAGAGCCGTCACAGATCAACACGATTCAGGAAGAGGTTCTAGGCAAACTGACAAGCTAAAGGTGTTGGGCTTGACCTTTAAAGCCCTAAATGGTCTAGGTCACATAAATCTGAAAGATCACTTATGCCCCTTTGTGGGCCCTACAGTCGGCCAGGAGTGCCCTCCTGCTCATTCTGTCTGTTACCCTTGTTCGTGGGGTGCAGGTGCACACGAGAGCATGTTCTTGGTTGCTGTCCCCATGTTGTGGAACTCCCTTCCCCAAGAGGTTTGCTTGACCCTGAGCCTAGTTAACTTCTGGACATGGTGCAAAACCTTTTTATTTGGGAAGGCATTTGGCAAGCAGGGATATGTGAGGTTTGTTTGGGGTTGAGTTTAGGGGAGAAGGGTGTTGTGTGGGGACAGGGTTGAATGAGGTGGGGAAGATGATGTAGGGTTTTGGGGGTATTTTATGTTTTTATACTTTTGGTTGTTTTCTTAACTTGTGGTTTACATATTGTAAGCCTCCCTGAGCCACCATTGGCAGGTAGGGCAAGGTAAATAATTAATAAACAACAACAACAACAAATTACCATGACCAGATGGTATACACCACAGAGTTCTGAAGAAACTCAAATATGAAATTGCAGACCTACAACTGGTAATTTGTAACTTATCGCTAAAATCTGCCACTGTACCTGAGGACTGGAGGGCAGTGAATACAATACCAATATTTTTTAAAGGCTCCAGAGGTGATCCTAGAAGCTACAGACCGGTGAGCTGGACATCTTTGCTGGGCAAGATGGTGGAAACTATTATTAAAAACAGAATTACAGAGCATATTGATAAACATGGCTTAATGGGGAAGAGCTGTGTCTCACTAATCAATTGGAGTTTTTTGAAGGTGTGAACAAGTATGTGGATAAGGGGCAGCTGGTTGATACAATATATCTGGATTTTCAGAAAGCTTTTGATAAGGTCCCACATGAGAAACTTTTGAGGAAATTGAAAAGTCATAGGATAGGAGGCCTATTGTGGATCAGTAACTGGTTAAAGGATAGGAAATAAAGAGCAGGAATAAATGGTCCGTTTTCACAATGGAAAGAAGTAACTAGTGGAGTGCCCCAGGGAGCTGTACTGGGATTGGTATTGTTTATTGTATTCATTATGTATGTGATCCCTATAGATGAAAGAGAGGGTACTCTGTTAAGCATCCGCCCAGACTGGATGGGCAGGGAGTGTGGTGGCGTAGCCATTATTTTTTAGAATGAGTTGCCTGTCAGGAGGTTTTCAGTGCAAACCAAGTATGGGATAGAGTGCCTCCATCTTGTGTTCAATTTGGTGGGGGACAGATTAGGGATGCTATTGGTGTAATGTGCACTGCTCTAGTTGCCCTGATCTCGGGGTTGGTCTTGAAGTCTCCTAGGCTTATGTCTTGGGGGACTTTAACATCCGCACCCTATCCTTCCTTTAAGTCATTTAGTCTGTTCTATGTATCTGATCTGGAATAACCTTTTCTTCTCCCCTTACTATGGGGTGTGCTACTCTAAAACTGAGGAGAAATAACAGGGAGAGAAACAACTTTTGGATGAATGGAGTTAGCTGGGATCTGTGCTGGAAAAGAGGTTTGTCTTCTGCGCCCATGCTTACTACTAGGGGTGGGAATTTTGGTTCCCCCGGTATCCGATACTTCTGGTATATTGCTGTACCAGCAGTATCGGATTAATCTGGTAAATTGGGGTACCAGTACCGGTTCCCCGTGCCGGATTTTTTTACATTGCGACCATTGAAATGAATGGCCGCAATGTAAAAGAAACACACAAAAAACAAACACTTTCCCTCCTCCATACAGGCTGTGCGGGTGGAAGGGGGGACACCCCCCACTGACCCTGCCCAGTCTGGATCTTTAAAAAAATTTTTTACCTGAAATCCCTGCTAGTACGGGCTCTGGGCGGCGGCAACCTGGAACCCACACCAGCAGGTACTAGGGTGATCCCTGGGGTGGGGGGTGGTTTAACACACACACACAGGGATCACCCTACCACCCCACCCAGGGATCGCCTACCTTACTTGGTCTCCGGGCGGCTGCAGCACGGTGGTCCAGAGGCTTCAGTGCTTCACTAGGCCTTCCGGGGAACTTCCGGGTTTCCCTGGATGGCCTAGTGAAGCGCTGAAGCCAGCCAGTGCTGAAGCCGCTGGGCCCGCTGTGCTGCAGCCGCCACCACTGCCTGCAGTGCAAGTAAGGTAGGCGATCCCTGGGGGGGTAGGGCGATCCCTGGGGTGGGATGGGGGGTTAAACCACCCCCCACCCCAGGGATCATCCTAGTACCTGCTGGTGTCGGCTCCGGGTCGCTGTCGCCGGCACGGCAGCAGCCCGGAGCCCGCACTAGTAGGGACTTTGGGTAAAAAAAAAAATTGAAAAAATCCAGGCTGGGCAGTGTGGGTGGGTGGGTTTCCCCCCTTCCACCCGCACAGCCTGGGAGGGGGAGGGAGGAGGTATTGGTTGGTTTTTTTCATTGATTTCAATGGGGACAGTTCCCCAGTGAAACCAATGGAAAAATACCAGTACCGGTGTACCGGTTTTAAAGCGGTAAATCTTTTTTTTTTTTAAACCGGTAACCGGTAAAACCGGTATCCGGTTTTTTGCCTCAAGTTCCATCCCTACTTACTACTGACTGTCACAGAAGTCCTGCCACAGTCTTAAATCAATCTTTGGTATCTTATTACAGTTCATGTAACCCTGAGGGTAGTCTGCCTTCAAGAAGTAATCAAGCTGGATCTGCTGGATGTTGTCACCATTGTCACACAGTACACATGCCAAAGATGCCTCCTTTAGCTGTGTAAGTTATGCAGTCGTGAACACTCCAGGATTTTCATACCAAAATCTAGGCAGAAGGAAAAGATATATGGCATCATGGATCTGCAGCCTGAGAATTAAACAGCATGTCAAACAAGTGATAATGAGGCAAAAATAAGAGCCAACATAGAAAGCACCATATGGAAAGGCTCACATTTGTTCTCCAATTAAATTCAGATTAATTGCTTTCATTGTTTTATATCCAGTTCTTAAATTATATGACCTTGGACTACTATTTAGTATAGATGTTTGTCATGCAAAATAAGAAAATGCACTACAAAAGTAGATATAGCAGCACCGTGTGTCATTTTAAAACATGTAAAATAATTTCTTTGGGCATCTGTAGCAGGGGGCTTCCCAGGGCCACACGGGGGTGCTGGGGCCTCACTCTTGGGAATTAGCTCACTCTGTGCTACGCCGTTTCAGTCTAGATTGGCTAAATTCCCCTCTTTATGGAAGGGGGTAGCCTCTCAGAACACACCACACAGTCCAGAGGGTATTAAGTCCACAGTCCTTTATTGGATATAACCAGTGTACTCATTTCTTGGGACTGCCGGCTCAGTTGCCTCCGCACTGCAGGCCCAGGTCTGTCTCTCTCAGGCAGAGGAGCACCACAATATCATCCCCCAAAGTCCAGACAGCCAGGCCTTAAATCCCCAGGGTCTGGCCAAGCCTTCCCCAGGCAAGAGACTTCCTCCTGGGCAAAGCCTCTCCCACTTGTCTGGATCCCTCTGGTTCTCCAGCCTTCAGCACCTTGGAGAGCATAGAGTAGAAAGGCTTGTTCAGGGAGATGTTGCTCCTTCGGGTCCCTGGCAGAGACTCTCTCCTCTCTGCCTTGCTCTATTCTTATACACAGCAGAGTGGGTGTGGTCAGGCTTTTACTCTTCAGCCTTAAAGGGCCAGTAACCTGCCCACTCTGTCACAGGGGTTTCTCAGACTGTGCTCCCCACAGGCTGATCCCCAGCTCTGAGACTGGCTCTGCCAAACCCCTGTGTGAGCTCAGCCCTCTGGCTGGCCCACACACCCTTCTTAAAGGGGCAGAAGTCCCACAGGACTCCTCCCTGCAACAGCATCATCCAACTTTCTCTATATATTTTTTTGCAGCCTGGGAGGGGAGGTGTTGTTACATGATTAAAAGGAATCAACAGTGACTTGTAATTGACATAAATCTTGTTTACCCCAGTCACCCAAGCTGCAGGATCTTGTATCAAAACCCATTGTCCCTCAACCTCTCTACCTTCAGACTAAAAAGCTCTTAATTAAGCTGTATATTTCTTGACCTGTGAAACCTGCCACCTCGGCCTCTGCGTTCAATGAATGCTTGAAGGATATAGTCAGATGGATGGATTGGAGCTACCTCATGCTCAGAACAGAGAAGACTGAGGTGATGTTGGTGAGGACAGGCAGTTGATATGAGGAAGTGGTTGCCTCCCTCAGGTCCTTCCTTGCATAATGAAGTATTGTGGATGGAGCTGGTGGACCAGGTAAAGAACTTGGAAGTGATTTTCGAACATGCTGCATGAAAACTCAGGTATCGGATGAGGTTCAGAGATGCTTTCTTTCAGCTACACAGTTTGAGTAATCTATGCTTTTATGTGTCTCAGGCTGACCTTGCCACAGTGGCCCATGTCCTGGTGACCATGAGGCTTGATTCTGGTAATTCCCTCTTCTACAGGCTTCCAGCAGTGCTTTCGGTTGGCCACAGCTAGTTCAGAATGAAGCAGCATGGCTGCTTAATGGTTTGGGCAGCCATGGTCATATTACACCTACTCTCCATTCCCTGCATTTTCTGCCTGTAGAGCAATGGTTTGAATTTAAGATTGTACTGCTGATTTTTAGGGCCCTGAACATTATAGGTCCTGGGTATATTTGAGATTTGCTCCTGGAACCTCCCACTGATTTTTATCTGTGTTCTAAAACTGCTGGCTGCTTGGGGATTCTACTGTTGTGTCTTAAGCAAAGGTTGTTCACTACCCATTCATAAAGGTGGGACATGAATGCTCTCCCCGGGTGAAAACTCTTCAGGACAAATTAAGGCTACGCAGGAGGGATTGCAGCTATCACACCATTACCTTAGTTGCTGCCAAACAGCAACTCCGCTTGTTGGCGGATACCATTTACAGAGTGGCTCCCAGGTGTCCGCTGCCCTCCCGAGTTTCCCGCAGGTCTCCTTGGTTTAATGAGGGCCTGTAGTGTTTGAAGTGGGAGAGCAGGCAGTTAGAGCAATGGTGGTGACGGACTCATGACCAGTATGATCGATCGCAGCATAAGAGCAGTTTAAAGGCCTATGCTGTGGCGGTGCAGGCAGCAAAGACTTTGCATCTGCAAAGTCACGTCCAGTGGAGCTTTTCCGGGTGAAGAAAGGTTTGGTCAGTCCTGCCTCTCTCTACCTGGACCTGGAGCCATCTAGTGACCACTGTGACCAGTTAATCGAGTACTTTGTAGATAAGATTGCTCACATCCACTACGATTTTGGTACCACGGTTATTGCAGAGGATCATCTTGGGGCTATGGATGCCCCGTCCTGTCCTGTTTTCTGGGATTGGTTTCAGATGGTGACGTCTGCTGATGTGGAGTCCTTGTTGGGATCTGTTTGTGCCACTACTTGTGAGCAAGATCCATGCCCGTCCTGGCTGGTGAAAGTTAGCCAGGAGACACTACAGCCATGCTGTCTGGGGTGGCTAGTACCTCCCTTCGGGAGGGCAGAGTGCCTGATTGCCTAAAAGAGGCTGTGGTTAGACCCCTGCTACAGAAACCATCTCTTGATGCTGATGCTCCTGCCAGTTATCGACTGGACTCTAACCTTCCCTTTTTAGGGAAGGTTATTGAATGGGCTGTGGCATGGCAGCTCCAGTAACATCTGGACCGCACCAGTTTTCTTGATCCCTCCCAGTCTGGGTTTAGGTCTGGGTAAGGTACGGAGATGCATTGGTGGTCTTGGTTGACGATCTCCATCTGGCATTGGACCAGGGTCATCAGACCTTACTGGTTCTGCTAGACCTTTCGGCTGCATTCAACACAGTCGATCACGAGGTGTTGGTGACTCGCCTGCGGGACCATGCCGGAATTGTCGGAATGGTCTTGGACTGGTTTCGTTCGTTCCTGGCTGGGAGAACTCACCGGGTGGTCTTGGGGGAGTGTACGTCTTCCCCCCTGGGACCTCACGTGTGGAGTCCCGCAGGCTGCCATTCTGTTCCCCCTCTTGTTTAACATCTATATGCAGCTGCTAGGGGAGATCATGAGAGGGTTTCAGGGCATGCAGTGTCGTCAGTATGCTGATGACACTCAGCTCTACCTCTCCTTTTCCATCGACCCAGGCCATACAGTCTCCTTATTTTCCCAGTGCCTGTCAGCTGTGGGGGCTTGGATGAGGTCGAGACATCTGCAATTGAATCCTGACAAGATGGAGGTGATGTTGGTGGGCGAGGGCTTGGGGGACCTGGGGGTGGTTGAATCTCCTCTTGTTGGGGGGGTTCGCCCTCCCATAGTCTCTCAAGTGCGGAGTCTGGGTGTGCTCCTTGATTTGCAGCTAAGCCTGGAATCTCAGGTTGTGGCCATGGCGGGGAGTGCGTTCCAGCAGTTACATCTTGTCTGGCGGCTTTGGCCGTATCTCTCAGATTCTGACCTCACCACTGTCATCCATGCCTTCATCACCTCGAGGCTGGATTACTGCAACGGGCTCTTCGTGGGGCTGCCCGAGAAGCTGGTCCGGAGGCTGCAGCTGGTGCAGAACGCTGCGGCCCGTCTCCTGACAGGGGCGGGTCACAGAAAGCACATGACACCAGTGCTCCGGGCTCTGCACTGGCTGCCTATAAAGCACCGGGCCAGGTTCAAGGTGCTAGTTTTAACCTTTAAAGCCCTTCACGGCCTGGGCCCTGCTTATCTGTGGGACCGCCTCACTCCCCATGTGCCCATACGACCCTTGAGATTTGTTTATTTATTTCATGACATTTTTTATGCCGCCCCCTCATGCCCATGGCATCTCGTGGCGGCTAACAACATGATAAAACAATAAAATACATTAAAACCAGCATCACTT
>QEPC01013565.1:1819650-1852071 GCA_003113815.1 Sphenodon punctatus
GAGCTCCGCAAGGTAAGCAAGCACTGAGCTTTAGTAGGGGTGATCCCTGGGGGGTTGGGGGGGTGTTAAACACACACACCCAGGGATTGGGTCATACTTACCGGCGGCTGCGGGGACGCCGCGGCCGCTGGTGCTGGGGGGTGGGCTCGCCTCTGAGTCTTTTTTTAAACAAAAATCCAGGCTGGGCAGGGTGGGGGGGGTGTCCCCCCTTCCACCCGTGCAGCCTGGGAGGGGGAGGGGGGAGGAATTAATTGTACTATTTATTTCATTGATTTCAATGGGGACACAGTGCCCCATTGAACTCAATGAAATAAATCCGGTACCGGTATACCGGATTTAATCCAGGAATCCGGTTTTTAGAGAACCGGTAACTGGTAAATCTGGTAGCCGGTAATGGGCCCGGGGTCCCACCTCTATTAAGCATGTTCTCAGATATATTGTAAATTGACTTTTGGAAGGAAGGAGAGAAAACAATTCACTGAATTTCTCCACAGCCATTGGATTATTTCAAAAAAGCATTTTGGAATAAAAACAGAAACATAAAAATTGAAAAAGAAGAATAAGAGGCCATCTTCTTCCTCATCTTGGAAATGTGAGGTATAGATTAGGAGTCATGATTAAGATAACTTCTCCAGAAAAATGAAGTATTCTACACATGATACATAAAGCCTATGTTTATTGTTATCATTATTTTCCTCCATAGATTTTGATGGCTGTATTAAAAGACTATTGCACTGAGGAAGGGGGGGGTTCCCTGAAACACGTATGCATATGCTCTCCTTGTGAGCATGACCTTTTGCCATTGTTAATTATTTATTCAAGATTGTTACTTGTGTTTGGTGCATTTTGTGTCTGCATGTCCCAATTGTTACTACATCAGGGAATTCTTGCATTGCAGGTATACATGTGATAATTATTGTATTGTGGGTGTATGTGTATGCCTGTTCATATGGATTAGTTGTGTACATTTGGTACCGTCAGATCCAAGAACATTTTTATAAGATTTTGTATCATTATTAATATGAATTAAATAAATATTACATGTTAGCCATTGGGTGTCTTATGGCATATTTAGAGACAATTCAGTCTTGGAGTCCTTTGGCCTCCGTCAGGTTTCAGTTTTGGTATTAGTAGCCAATTTGGGCACAAGACTACTGTAGGAAACCCACAGTTTTGTAGTGAACAATCTTTCCAAGCACTGTCAGTGATATCATGTGACAAAGGACATGCGGGAGGATTTGACTCTATGGGGCACTTTCTTAGCAGATTACAGTGGGGTTAGTTTCTGAAAGCTGCACCTCCTCCTAGAGGTGGAGATCCAAATACAATCTAACACAGCAGGTGGAATAGGCTTTGGAATATGCTTCTGAGCATGACTGATAGTGCATGGCCCCATGGACTGACAACTGGGCAGAGCTGGGAATAACAAAAGACCTCACTGTCCTGGAATTCTTCACTCTACTGGTTACCGTCCATTTATGCGAAGAGGAATTTTCCAATGAAAGGTTCCTGTTCTGGTGCAACAATGTGGCAGTGATACATGTTATTAACAAGCTGTCATCAAAGCCAGCAAGAGTTACGAGGCTGGCCAGGGTATTTGTTTTGCTTGTTTAAGGAGTAAACTCTTCTTTGTGGCAAAGCATGCTCAGTATTAGCAACAGCATAGACGATGCCCTTTTTCGCTACCAGGTGGACCACTTTTGTCTTCTTGCACCAGGAGCCAGGGAGAATCCAGAGGCATTTCCCAAAGACATGTGGAATCTTGAATATTAGAGCTTTTCCAGACAATACAAGGTCCCCTACCCACCAGAACCAGGGCCAGCTATGAGAAGGCCTTCCTGGAATTTCAGGGGTTTCAGTCCCAGAACAGCTGGGCTCTGGGGTTTCTGATCTCGGAGCCCCAGATGCTACAGTTCAGGCTAGCGCAGCAATGAAATGGTTCAACCCCAGAGACAGTGGCATCTAAGATGTCAGACGTAGTATTTGTGAGCAGACTAGCAGTGCACTCACCCCAGATCAAAGTTTCTTTTTGGAAAAAATGCTGGAGAGCTGGGTGTGAGAACAGGAAAGAAGGGAGGACTCTGGGATCCCCATCTCACACCACTTTCTTTATATTAGGATGTGGGGATGTTGCCCAAAGTATGTTTTGACATTTAGTGAGGTGGTCTTATTTGCGACAACATTCAGGATTGCCCTTTTCAGGGTAGTGGCTAAGTGCATGGTACCTTGACCAGGAGCGAGGTGAGACCCCAGTTTAAGTCCCACCTCATCCAGAAACTCACTGGGTGACCTTGGGCCAGTCACAATATTCTCTCAGTTTAACCTACCTCACAGGGTTATTGTGAGGATTAAAAATTGTGTTAATTAGTTCTATGTGAAGTGCTCTGAGTGCCATTGCAAGGGGAAACTATATAAAAATAAAATATATATTATTTAGGATAGGAGAATTGGTCCCTGACTTGCATAACAATGTAACTGGGAGGGCACTGGATATAAATGACATCGGATGTCAAGGAAGTGCATTAACTATGTGTCAGTCCAAGATGGATCAGAAAGGATGAGGTAATACCTGAGGCATTAGGCACACTTTCCCAGCCCCATCATTAGACATGGTAACCACTTACCAGTTCACTGCAGTATTAAGGTCATGTCTTAGGGACTTACGACTGGACCCAACAAAATTCAGGACACATTCTTTTAGGATTGTTGCTGCAAGTACAGTAGCAGCATTTGATTTTTCTGATCAGCAAGTCCAAGGCACAGGGTGCTTGTGTTCACTTGAATTTAGAATGTATGTGAGGAATATGGGCACCCATCTGGTGTGACGGGGTGACCCCGAGCACACCAGGACCTTCACATTGTCTAACTTATTCCAGAGTCACGGCCGGCTGCCCAAAGGATGGTGGTCTGGATTGTCAGGCATAGCTGGGTGGCAAAGAAGGCCGGACACAGAGGGTGGGCGAACTCAGCTTGGCCTCAGCAGATGGGCCAAAGTAATATGGAGAGGGAAGATTGGTATGCACTGGAAACAACTGCTACCAGCTTTAAATTCATCCAAAGACCTACCAGCACCAGGAGTCCTGGTTATACACCTAGGGGAAAACAATTTGCCCAAGAATATAGGACTGTGGTTGACAAAGCAAGTCAAGGCTGACCTAAAGATAGTACAGGAGCAGTTTCCAAGCACGTTGGTCATATGGACCAACATGCTAGAACGTAGGGTGTGGCAGGATGCACAGTGCCCAGGAAAAGTGGTCAAGGTCCATAAAAACATGAATAGCAAAGTCAGCCAATGACCGATGTCACTTGGGGGCAGGGAGGGTATCATTACTAGGGCTGAAACTCAAAATCAAGTTTTTCTTGATTATCATCAAGAATAATGGTTCTCGACTCATTCTAAGTGAGAAACTATAATCAAGGGAAATGCTGATTCTCAACATTTCTCAAAATACAGTTTAACCTTATTGATTACCACAATTTACCATTTACCAATTTACCATGTACTGCGTTCATCCCAGTAATGTGCATGTGCAAAGTGGCATTTTGTATTTTGCACATGTGCATTACTGGGATGAAGGCAGTACATGGTTAGCGGCACACGGTGAATCGGTTTATGATCTCGGTGACAATTTTCAAATTTTGCGATATTTTCATGAGAAAAAATGGCTTCTTGTTTCAGCCCTATTACACACAAGGAAATTAGTTACACTTGTGAAGAATAGATGTGGTACACCTTTCAGATGAAGGATGTGATTTGTACCTTGGGTTCCTGAAATCTATATTACTGAAGATATAGTAGTGGCAGTGGGTTGGCAGCAAACCAGCCAAGCAAAGCTGCTGGTTCATGTGGCAGGGTTCAGAGGTAGTATATCTTTTCTTGATGGGCTAGAATTACACCTGAAGCTGAAACATCTCCATAAGAGATGGAAATTGGCAGTACATATTGACCTTGGGTGACCCACTGTCTCAGCCATCCCAGGGGGGGCATGAGGCAAGTAGCCAAAACCACTGAGGAAAGGTGCATGAAGGTGACCCTTCTCTTTGTTTCTGATCACCACCAAGGGGGTGTAGGCATGAACACCCCAGCCAGGGTAAACCCTGGGGGCAAGGGTAAGAGGCAAGTTTGTTAGAGGAATAGAAGCCATGAGGATTGGGAAGTTACCCAAGCTCAACTTGGGAGCCTCTTGTGCACTTGGCATATAGACTGAGTTAATGAAGTTGTTCTGGATGCGATGGGGGTCCCTGACAGGGGAAACCCTTTATAGGGAATTAGCAATGGGGTCCCATCCACACAAAAGTCTCTCAGTCCTCAAAGAATCTCCGTACTCTTTCTTGGGGTACATGTTCAGCAACACTGCCTCACAAGTAATTGAGATCTTGGAGTCTATCAACCCAAATTAGGGCTTATGGCCCTTCCAGCCTCTGCATCTCCCCTTACAGCTGGTCTGTTCCACCGAGTGAGGCTTCTTCCAACCAGTGGGTCCTCAAACATAAGTATCAGTTCAATAAAACAAAGTTCTCCCATATGGGAAATAACAATAATCCGGGGTTTCTGCGCATAAATCTATGTCCTCAGCTTGAGCCCTCTAATCACAACAATCCCATCTTGTTCTCCCAGGCTGTCTGTGAGGTAAGTTCCTGTAGCAGTCCAAGTCTTTCGAGTAGACCAAGCAATGCCCGGGTCCTTCCTCATCGGAGTCCAAGTGTAGACTGACTGGTGCTCTGTGCTGCTTCTGTATATATGGCTGGTAGCCATGCACATCTACTTCCTATGGGCCCTCATTGGTCCAAGGAATCACATGCTCACTGTCTTGTGACTCTAGATGTCAGCTACTGCCTGCAGGTACCAAGCTTCTTTCCACTTGAGTGGTGCTTTCAGGGGCTAGTTACTTGTGTACAGGAGGGGCTGACTTAGCCTCAGGCAGCTACCATGTCACAGTTGGGACTAGGGCTGAAATGGCAAACTGCTGCAGTAGCTTTTTCCAGTGGAAAAAGCTCTTCCACAATGAGTGGCACTGTGCGATAGAGACGTTCATTCCACTACTTTCATTCTGCTACTTCTGCTGTTCCACTACTTTCATTCCGTTACTTCCACTGGCTGCAAAAATAGCAGAACAATGTTTGTTCCAACAGTTTCAATCTTCTGCAATTTCCATCGCACTACAAAGCAGCGGAATAATGTTTGTTCTGACAGTTTCAATCTTCTGCAATTTCCATCAGTACTGCGAAGTAGTGGAACAATGTTTGTTACGACAGTTTCCGAGATTGTTCTGACAGTTTCCAAATTAGTGGAATGCCATGGAATTTGTGGAATGCCAGTGGAAAAGCTGTGCAAAATCATGAGCAATTCCGAAATGGTGGAATGAAATAGTGAAGCGGAAAAAGAGTTGCCACTTCAGTCCTAGTTGGGACTCCAGTTTAACATATGGGGGAAGTGGGGTGGACAGGCGCCCTTCCCATTATTGTTGTTGGTTATATAATAATTTATTTATTTTATTTATTTCATTATATTTATATGCCGCCCCCCCATGTCTATGGCATCTCAGGGTGGCTTCCAACATAATATAAAACAATTTTGAAACATAAAAAAAATCTATAATATCATAGTTAAAACAAATTTAAAAAACCCCCCACAAAAAGTAACCCACGCCTCAGCCTCCCCTCCAAAGGCCTGGGCAAAGAACCAAGTCTTACAGATACATCGAAAGGCCAATAGGCCCGGGGCCTGGTGAGCCTCCTCCGGGAGGGAGTTCCACAACCGCATCCCGGTCACCGAGAACGCCCTCTCCATTGTGGCCCCCCGTGTTACATGGGGGACCTCCAGAAAGGCGCCCCCGGTGGGCCAAAGGGATCGCTCTGAGGCGCGGAGGGTGAGGCGGTCCCCGAGATATGCAGGGCCCAGGCTCATAATAAAGAGTGCAGCCATTTAAACCCATAACGTTGTACTTATTTTCTTCCGGGGTGTAGCAAGAATATTATTATTATTATTATTAACAAACATTTATATAGCACCAGCAGTGTACCTGGCACTTTACAAAGTAATAAAATAGACAGGGTCCCTGCCCCTAGGGCTTACAATCTGAGAGACAGGAGCTGGGGGAGAGACTTAGGAAGGGGAACAGAGGGAGAGACAAGGGGTCTAACATTCATGAAGATGCGAGGTCTCAAGTGCACGTACTTGGCTTGGTTACGATGAGAATGACAGCAGGCAGGTCCATGTGGCAAGGATAAGGGTAAACCGATCGTAGGTATAGGAATAGTGGCTCAGCAGGATAAAGAGTCAGACAGAGCAGAGCGAAAGAGGTGAGTTTTAAGGAGAGATTTGAAGGTATGAAGGGAGGGGGCAAGGCGGATGTGGACAGGGAGGGAGTTCCAGGCATGGGGGGCAGCAAGTGAGAAGGGACGAAGGCGCTTAGGGGAGCAGGGAAGGCGTGGAAGGGTGAGAGAAGGGACAGAGGAGGAGCGAAGTGCACGGGCTGGAGTATGGAGGGCGATAAGTGCAGAGAGGTAGGGGGGAGCAAGGTTGTGAAGAGCTTTATAGGTGAAGACTAGGAGCTTGTGCAGGATTCGTTCAGGAAGGGGAAGCCAGTGAAGCGAAGAGAGGAGGGGCTGCACATGGTCGAAGCGACTGGCGAGGTAGATGACCCTGGCAGCAGAGTTTTGGACAGAGATGAGGGGAGAAAGGTGAGACCGGGGAAGGCCAGTGAGAAGGAGGTTACAGTAATCGAGGCGAGAGATGACCAGAGCATGAACAAGAGTTTTGGCAGACGAGACAGAGAGAAAAGGGCGAATCTTAGCAATGTTATGGAGGGAGAAGCGACAGGATTTAGCAACAGAGTCAATGTAGGGTTTAAAAGAAAGGGGTGAGTCAAAGATGAAGCCTAGGCTACGGGCTTGGGGGACAAGCAGGATGGTGACTCCATCAATAGTTATTGATAGAGAGGAAGGATGAGGGGGGAAGATAAGGAATTCAGTTTTAGCCATGTTGAGTTTGAGTTGATGTTGAGACATCCAGGTAGAGATGTCAGAGAGCCACAAAAGCCAAGGGAGTGAAGGGAATCCAGCAAGAGTGAGTGGTCAACAGTATCGAAGGCAGCAGAGAGATCAAGGAGGACAAGTATATCCTTACGTATCAATACAAACAGATCAATCTGCAAAGAAATGTGCTGGTACAAGTTCTATTGAAATGAATAGAGCTTGCACCAGCAGAGTGATCTGGATATCAAAGCCAGAGAGATAACACAAAAGAATTAATTTAATTCTGATGTAGCTGTGGTTTATCACTCCACTTTTGATCTCAGATGGTATGCTGAAGTTCCAACTTGGCAGGTTAATGTAAAAGTTCTCCAACCTCCTTGAATTCCTTCAAGCCACAATCTAATGCTATTCTAGGCTACAGAAAATCCCAGGTAGGGTTATTTGTAAATTTGAAGGATTATTTTTTTAATAACGTATCATTCACTTGTATTTACCCTTTATGGATGATTTCACTGTCAACTATTATTCTCAAATGTGTATATGCAGTAGAAATCTCCTTATACAGACATTTTGAGGCACATGTTGTTGTTGTTGTTTTCAATTTAGAAAGATGTCCAGATAAGGGAGGGGAAAGAGAAAGGAAGCAGAATTTATCTGTAATGGTAAGACATTGTATTTGGAAGATGTGGTACACATAAACCATTTCTGGAATTAGGAAGGATCGAGATGTGATGCTTTGGTGTTTGTCTCTTCTGTCCCTTGTTATCTCATTGTATTCTCTAGTTTTAGATCATAAATGTTTAAAGCAGGGATGGAGAACCTCTGGCCCATGGGTATTTTTATTTGGTCCCTTTCTAATTCTTGGATCTGACCCCTGCATCAAGACCCCACCCTCAAGCAGTGAAAGAGTGAACTCAGGGGAAGGGAGCAGAGGTAGAGGCTTGTACCGAAGGATGGGACATCAATCTGTGATATGGACCCTCCATTTCCTTCCCCCATCATGAATACACATCCCTGTGACCTGACCCATATTTGGCCCACTGGCAGGAGATTCCTATCTGGTTTTCTAAAACTGTACTAATTTTCAAAGTAGTCCATGAGAGATTAATGGCTTACTGCCTCCGTGATAAACATATCAAACAAGGATCTGTTTTTATTTTACCTTGCAAAATACTACTTTATTTTGTGTGTGTCCTATATCATTACCCTCATTTTGGGATAGGATAGAATATAACGATGCTAATAAGAATAATAAATGTATTCAAGTATAAAAGTGTATTATTTTTTGGACATAAAAGAAAAGATTGGTTCTGTTAGACAAATCTTCTTACCTATCTCCATTTCTGAGCCACTGAAACTGGATAACAAAAAGGCACATTAGTCCCACTCTTGTATCAGAAATCAGTTCCTCCACCATAAGAGCAGGCCAAAAGTAAATGTTTCTGTCAGTGCACCCCACCGGGGCCGCCTGCAGTGGGGACATGAGCCTCGGGGTGGGCCCACTGAGCTGCCTCCCTCCCTCAGGGCACAGCCAGTTGCTGCGACGCCGGCAGTGGGGTCAGTCCCAGCACATGGGGTTTCGCCTCTGGCACGGAAGGTGCCATAAGCTCCGCCTGACACATAAGCCATCGGTCCGGGACTATCTGACATGTCAAGTGAGGCCATGCCCCCCATACGCCGCTCAGCGCGCCTCCGGGTACGTGTAGGGGCGGGGCCTCAGGGACAAATACCAGCGCCGTGGTTCAGTCAGTGCTGGTGATTGAAGCAGAGAGACCATCCTGAGAGAAAGCTAAGTGCTAGATTGTGATACTGATTGTTGTGTTTGCTACATATTTGGATCCTTGCCTATTGAGCTAGAGAACAAGTTTGGGAACCGTCCCTGTTAACCTTTGAGTGTGCGAGGAGAGTGTGAGGGAGTGTGGGTGAGTTCCTCCTGGTTCCCCCTTCCCCTCCTGTATGCATACCCCACTCCCTTTTCCCCTGTGCCTGGGTACCCCCTACTGCTTTCCACCCCACAAGCAGCATGCCACCCTTCCATTCCCATTTGCTGGTGTGGGTTATCAAAGGAGTGTGTTTGGGAATTGGCCTGAGGCTCCCTACAAATGCTTGGTGCCCTATGATGATAGGGATCTTGCCTCAGTGAGGCCTCGTGATCCACATAGTATCCTAACGGGCATTTATTACTTGATAGACTCCTCCCAATCAAGGGCTCGGATGCGTGACTGGCTAGTTGGTGTGCAAGAAAGAGACTCTTCATGGTTCTTGGTTCCCCCTTCTCCCTGCTTAACTCCCCCCTTCCCTGTGACAGTTCAGTGGTGTTCCATACAACCTAAAATGAGGCGACAGATCCATCTCATATTAGTCTATTAATCCAACACATGGTGCAAGATTGTATTAAGTTAAATTTCTTTGAAGTTCAGGGGCAATAGCTTGCCTTCACTGAAGTTAACTCTTATTGATTCCAAACTCCTAGTGACTTCAATGGGGACAGATTTTCAGCTGAGATCCAGAGAGCTGTTTCCTCTTTATCCCCCACCTATGTCCATCTTCTACACATCGTTAACAGCTCTGTTTTTATCACTCTGATTTTTATGTCTGGCATTTTCTCCCTATCAATATACAGCCCCACTAGTCACCTTGTCTTATCTATCCCCACCCTTTCCTGCCTCTTTATATATTGGCCTTTATTTTCTCAGTTTATATATTTGTGTGACTATGCTACATGCCTGATAAAGGGTTCTGTGTGGCCCAAAAGCTTGCTTATTTCGAACAACAGCAGTTGGTCCCATAAAAGATATCATTCAAAACACTTTGCTTCCCTCTCACCTTAGATGTTCTCATAAATTCAGTCTTATAGTTAGAATCCCTCTAAGTATAAAACCATGCTTTTAAGGAAAGATATCAGTAAGAACCATCTGTGGTGAAAATTTTCACTAGTCATTTGGTGTAACAAGGTCACCGAGCCCTGGTATGAGTATCGTCCAAGCTGCTCCAAGGCTGGAGTCTCCCACTGGTGGCTTCTGTTTTCCTGGCTCCCTTCTGGTTCTGATCAGCAGCTCTTGAGGAGTCCCTGGCCTTTCCATTCCTCAGGCCAGATTCTTCTGGACCCCCTCCACCCACAGTTGCTCACTAAAGTGCCACACATCAAGCTCCACATGGCTCCGTAAGTCTCTCTGCTGCCACACAGTGGGGTACTTCTCCATAAGCCATCTTTGCTTCCTCAACCTTGCATCAAATACACCCCCTTTTCCTGGACACTTGACAGGAGTTCTGTTGGGGTGTGCCCACATTCTCCACCAGATGTAACAAGGTGTGCAGCCCTGGGGGTAAGTCTTCTCAGGATCAGTGCCCATACTAAGGCCACCCAATGTGGGATCTTATCAAAGTCTTTATTTAAAGTGTCAATATAAAGTCCTAAACCATTCAGTCCATTCACGTGGGCTCTCCCTCTGGCCAGGCACAGTCCCTCCTATAGCCAGATCCCCAAACATTCTTCATATTCAGGCCTCCCTGGCCAGGCACAGTCCCTCCTGCCACCAGGTAGCAAGTTATAAGGCAGAGTCCTCCCTCTGTTTTCCTCAGGCTCTGCTTGTCAGGCATAATCCCTCTATGGCTGAGATGAAAGCAAAGTGTTCTCGTTCCAAAGGGAGATACTGACCTTTCATTAATGCTTGCAAATGTCTGTCTGTACTTCATTTTCTTGTGATTCTGTGCTTCCACCATTTTTTTTTTTTTTTGTCATTTTCATCACTTTCTGGGATCGTTGTAACTTTCCAGATTTCCACAGCAGTTTTACAACATGTTTATGGCAATTTCCAGCACTTCCCTGGCATTTAGCAGGCTTGTTTTCATCTCCACAGCTCCCGGGGGTGTGCAACGGGCAGGTACATGTCAGGACTTGTGACTGGCCCATACCAGTCCTGTTCAACTTGTGAAAAGTAACATAAAATAGTGGCAACAGGAGGAAACCTGTTAAATTTTTGTATCACACAAATCTCCATGAATACCCTACTTCCAGGGAAAGCAGCACACAGAGATTTCTTGCATCAGTCCTAAATCTCTCATGTGCCAGAATTAGAGGCAGAACCGTCCCTGGCTCCTGTCTCTCCCACAATGTCTTGTCACTCTGACAGTCAGCAGCTTCCACCTGACTGAGCTCCATGCATAGCCTTTTAGCCTTGGGACTTGTTCAGCCACACCCAGGATCATATGGCCCACACTAGCCACTCAGTTGTCTGACTCTGGATGCTAGCCCAGCTGAAGCATATTAGAGTGCCACTGCCTACCCCACACATATCCCATGCTTCCTCAGTGCCTATGCTTCTCAGACTGGTGCTGCTAACCCTTCCTAAATGGGTGGGCTTCCTTCACCAGCCTGCCCCTATTACAGTGTGTCCACATTGTTTTATGCAACAACTTGAGTTATGAACAACAGTTCCTTCATTAAAACTAAATCCATGCTTAAGTCTATACTTAAGCAAGATGATGCTTTCCTGACTCAGATCTATTCATTCTATTCATCTCAAGATGATGCTTTCCTGACTCTGATCTATTCAGCAACTCTTACTTAGATTTTCAACATGTAAGAGAAGTATATTTAGTGGCCCAAAAATAAACAAGGCCAAACTGTCTTTGAAATAAAGGCTATTTTGCGCTTTCATGCAGTCTTTAGAAGACATGGAATGATATTTGCAATTCTTCTCTTACATAAAGGAGAATGATCTATAAAGAAGTATGTCACTCATACTCTGCAACAGAACTGTAACATTTATTATAAAGCAACATCATTTGTTGTATCAAAACAAATTCCTAATGTACAATTATGTGTTACATATTTGGAAACTCTGACTCACTTTCAATGGCCCTGAAAACATTTCAGAATCAACCTTTCAGTCTCACATGGATGATATAGCATGCTTCTTTGAATGGAAAGGGAACACTTTCATTATGATCCATCATGCTTAAAGAGAATTTAACTCTTAGTGGCCATTATGGAATGATATTTCATAATGTTGGCATTGTAACATTAGCCAAAGCAAATACTTCATTTCTGAATCCTACAAAGCATTGTTCAATCATTTCAATCTCTAAATAGCAAAAGATGAAGAGAGTAATTCAAATGATCTCTTACGCATCTTTTCATTGATAGCATTTCAAAAAATTTAAATGCATTGAAAAGAACAATGTTGTTTGCAACACAGACATCTACCTATCGTCCTCTAACCTCTTTTCCTACAGCACCCTCACAAATGCTATTACATATGCACATAGCTTGCATTTATGTTATCTTTTTTTTAATTGGTTCCTTCCCATTGTTTTAAATGTTTTAAATGCTAATGACTTTTTTTTAACACATCCCTCCCAAGTGATTATTTCATAGGTTCATATCACCCATTCTGATATGTTAAATCTATAGTTCTTACTTTTTACATGCATGACGAAGGGCCAAAAACATGCAAACTTCCACCAACAGTAGCTGGTTCAATAAAAGATAGGTTATGAACTATTTTGCCTCCATCTCAAAATTTCTGTGTAGCATGAATAGGTAGCCAAACATGTAAATCAATATTTGTCAAAAAATTTGATTCAATTTGAAGTTGATCCAGCTGATTCATATATTGTGATCAACTAGTCGAAGATTTGCATAATACAGAAAGTCACATATGATCATCCCCATCCCAAATCCAATAATCTAAGGTTGAATTAGATTTTTAAAAACTCATCAAATCTTGATTTAGACAACATATATTTATGTATAAAAGCTTTGGATTGTGTTGGATGGCTTATAAGTGTGTGAAAAGCTAACTGCATAAGAGTTTGCAAAACCAGGGTCTAAACAATAAAAAATTATATTATGTTATTAAGGGGGGGGGGGGGAGAGAAAAGCAATGGTTGAATGAAAAGTAAATAAGTAAAAAAGAGGGACTTGACAGAACATAACACAAACCTTATTGTATATATTTCTTCTTTCAAGATCCAGCAGTATAGTAATAGAAAAACATACCTACGAACAGTAAGTAAGCACTGCAGGGCACTCCCTACAGCCAACATTTAATGATAAATTAACAACAAAAAACTTACCAGTTTAACAAACACTTAAAAGCACAAGACATAAACCCCCCAAAACAGGGAAATTAAAACACAATTACACCTACAACACGTATAGCAAAATGCATGTACATAACCATAATATATCTACTATCTTACAAGCCATAGCTTCATTACATAACAACAAGTAACCATGGTTGCTTATCTATTTTGTACATTTAAAATTATTAACATAATTAGTCAACACAAACACACAACAAAGTGCATTTACTGTGCTTCACAGGGAACCCTTTACAAGGTACCATCATCTCAGTAGTGAGACAAACTGGATACGTACTGAAATTGCATACAATTTACAGAACAGAGAACCCTTCCCAAGGTACTTCCCAATCACCTGAAGGTACTTGATTAACTCCTGTAGAACTAAATACCATGTACTGAACAAATGGGGAACACATCCAAACATAGCGTAATCCCTGCGAAGCACAGTAAATATAGCAAAATTATGTTAATAATTTTAAATGTACAAAAGTTAAGTGACCATGGTTACTTGTTGTTAAGTAATGAAGCTATGGCTTGTAATATGGTAGTAGATATATTATGGTTATGTACATGCATTTTGCTATATGTGTTGTAGGTGTAATTGTGTTTTAATTTCCCTGTTTTGGAGATTTTATGTCTTGTGCATTTAAGTGTTTGTTAAACTGTTACGTTTTTTGTTGTTAATTTCTTGTGATTTTTTTCCTTGTTGTTTGTTTAGTTTTTTGTTATGATGGTTGTTGACTTAAGTTTTGTTCTCATTGTCTGTCATTGGTCAGAGGGTTTGACATGATGACAAACAGTTAGAAGAGATGTTTATTATTACTGATGAGGCTTGCGTTATACATGGTTGCACTTCGAAGTTGCACTTCGAAGTTTCTTTTCACTGCAGTACACAGCTTCCTCGTCCTTGGGAATTGCATCCAGTGGAGGCTGCTTGTACTGTACCATAGTCGCCTTACCTTTCTTTCCTACGCTCTTTGCTGTTGCCTTTTTGGAAAGAGCCATGTCCTCTGGTGGTGAGAGTGTGAGTTGGTACAATGTAATTTCATTGTAAATATGAATTTACAATGCAGAAGGTCAAAGTACAAATACGCAATGTATAATGCAAGCCTCATCAGTAATAATAAACATCTGTTCTTTGTTCACAACAAGGACCCCACACTTCCCAGGCCCCCCTGCTCCACCAACCAAACCCGTCCACTCAGTACCCCCTTGTTCCTCAACCAAACCCCTCCCTTCAGCGATCCCCACCCCTCCAAGCACCCCCTCATCCTGAACCCACCCCACCTCTCAATACCCCTTGATCCCCACACCTAACAGCATCCCCTGCTCCCCCAACCAGCTCTGTGAAGCACAAAACTCATTTCCTTAACCGAACCCCTCCCATCAGCAATCCCTGCTCCTCGTACCACCTTGTCCCTTGTGCGTCCTCTGGGTTGTCCCACCAAATCACAGTTATCACACTTTAAGTGTCTACAGTTATGTGGCTGCTGACAGGTACCCCTCCCTTCAGTGATCCCCATCCCTCCAAGCACCCCCCTGATCCTGCACCCCACCCCTCAGTAGCCCTTGCTCCGCACACCTAAAAGCATCCCCTGTTCCCCCCACCAGACCTCTCCCCTCAATACCCCCCAATCCCCTCAGAAATCCCTGCTCCTCATACCACCCATACCTCCTAATACCATTTCCCTTGCACTCAGGATCATCCCACCAAAGCACACTTATTACTGACTGACCAGAGCTGTCTGAAGCAGAAAGTCTTTGTGATGTCACCAGGTGCTTAACTGATCAGCTGGTGACATAAGTGAAGCACAAAGCTGAAAACTCCATACGTACTGAGCATGTGCGGAGAAACGAAACTGATTTTTCAATAATCAATAACACGGTTTTGCAAGCACCAGCCGCTACCATACTGCACAGGATCATGTCGTTTATCTTCAGCTCCATGTCTGTAAATTTTGAGGGATCAGCCCCTCCATGGGTAGGAGATACGGAAGATGGAAAATTCTGAGAACATTTCAATTTTAACCCTAACAAGGTAAACTCAAAATGCTCATAACTTTGGATTTACTTGATCAAACTGCTTCAAACTTTGTAAGTATAATGTTCCTCACAACTTACACACACTGACACAAATTCATATTACTACATCCAGTGCTTCATCAAATACAGGCCTTCACCAGAACCCTGATTATAATGGAACAGTGGTTGTACCTTTAAGTATCTTTACAGCTACAGCTGTAAAGATAATAACTACAAGATAACAATTTCTAGGTTCAAATACTTATGTTTTAGCCAAAAGAGAGCAAAGGCTAATAGTTCAGCTTGGATAGATTAGATATCCAATAGAAACTGAATGGTCATAGAATGGTATGGTGAAGCCATATAGTTTTTTGAAAGTAACATAACGCTTTATGGCTGAGGTGGCATTTTTCCTATAGCATCCCAAGTTCAATTAGTCAGAGCTGCAGGGGAAGATTCCTTATATCACTGGGCATCTAAAAAAGTATTCACATGTGGTCCTCAGTTCTGAAGGATTCACCTACAGCTGTGGTTCCCACGTTTTTTGCGTACATGAACCAATTTTGAGACTAAAATGTTATCCTACAATTCGAAAGAGCAACAAAAAACATGTAAAATGTATCAGATTTCAATCTTGGATTGTGACCCCATTTACCTGTGTCATAATCCCTTGTGGGCTCCAACCAATAGCTTTGAAACTTTTGGCCGCAAGGGAACTATTATCATATATGATGGTGGATGGCCAATGTCACAAATTGATCTGGACCAGGAAGCTGCTTGATCTGCCCAGCACATTAGTGATTTGATATCTAGATGTATTTCATTTAACTTACTGCATTTCTCCAAATCACTTCTTCTTTAACTGCCAATTTCTAGTTGTAGAAACACTGAGTGACAAATTTCTGTAATTACACTGAGATGAACAGTTCTTTCCAATCATTACGAATTTATGAGACCATATACATTATCTGCTTTTTAGTCAATCATATATCAACATTTTCTTGCTTTCTGTTCTATAATAATGCTTGGTATTTTTACCTGCTTAACAACACTTTGAAAACAATGGGTGAAAACAGACATGACAGCAGCAGCGATGCACCTCCTTGGGGTGAACCAATACATCCACAACTCCTCAGGTTTGTTGGGAGGGCTATTTACATGAGCAGCCCTCCCCCTGTAACCTGGGCTTGAGGGCTGCCATCACAGGTCCCTCCATGCCCTGGGTCAGCCTGATGAGCTGACCATATGGTCCTGCAAAATTGCTCCTGGGGCCCCCTATCAGTTGTTTAGTGCGTGCACCCAGGCTGCCAAACAGCTGACTGGGGATGCTCCAGCCCCCCGTCAGCTGTTTGGCACATGCACACAGCCTGCCAAGCAGCTCAATGGGGACACAACAGCGCCCCAGCTCAGTGAACAGCTGATGGGGGGGCTGGAGGAGCATGCACAGCTGACCCTGATGAACAGTTAAATGGGGGGCCTGAAGCTCCTCCAGTCTCCCCACAATCGGCTTTTTGGTGAGTTCAAGTGAGTGAGCTCCTCCAGGCGCAGTCCACCAACCTCACCTTGGGGAAGAGCTGGGCAGGCCCTTAACATATGGGAGGGAGACTGTTACTCCAGTTTAGGTCGGGTGTCCAGGCCATAGCCTGGACTGCATCTCTGACCACCACTGCCCGATGCATCCCATAGTGGCTGGTAGCCCACCCTGGGGCAGTAGTGGATGAACATCTGGCAAACACAGACCAGATATGTAGGTGAATCCCAGGCTAAGGAGGACCATCACAGGCTAAAGTGGTCTAATGTTATGTCTGTTTTCATACAATCACATGCAATTTAGGGGACTACCTTTGTTTTTGTTTTGGATTCGTTTTTGTTTAAAAAATTCAGTTATATATTTGTTTTCATTTGTAATTTAACTTTGTTCTAGTAATTAAATTTGTTTTGCATTATTTTAATGGGCATCGCTTTGAAGGTCTCACATTGGTTTAAATAGCAGTTTTACTTTGTGTCTCTGACACTTTCCCATCCCCAAACTTGTAGAGAGTGCCACAGGTGGGCAGAGTATCAGAGACAGTCTGGCAGGCACAACAGCAGCAGCGGGTGGTAGCTAGCAGGCAGGCAGAGGAGTAGCAGGCACTGGCACCCAAAGTATGACTGGCTCAGCAGGGAAATCTCTTCTCCAGGAGTTCAGTGATCACACACAGAACTAGAAGCAGGAGTGAACCTTGTAGGATCTCCCAGAGGGTATAAAGGTTTTCCTCATTGCCCTCCCTGCTGCCCCCAATTGGCACTGCCAAGTTGGTGGTAGCATTGAAGAAAGACTTATCCCAGGGGTTCTCTGTGTCCATCACACTGCTGCCTGATGTGTTCCCAATGCCAATTAGCCAGTGGGGATGCCAATTATGTCTCCTGACTGCTCTCTCCCTCCCCTCTTTGTTCCCTGGATTGCTTTTGCAGCCTCATAGCAGGCTGTATAGAACACACTGGGGCCAAAATCAAAATTTATTTTTTTCAAACAAATTTCATTTGAATATAATTTGTTTTAGTTAAATTAATAACTAAAATGAACGTAGAAGAAATCATTTAGTTACTAATTTAACTAAAACAAATTGCACACCCCTATATTTGCTACCCAGAAAGTAGTAGTGTCATTTATTTTAAATGACCCCCCCCAATAGGATCATGGAGCTTTAGATGTCTACTGTAGTAAAACAAAACAACCTCCATGTTTGGCATGACCACCGTGGGGGTTTTTTAGGGGGGGGAGGGCAGGAAGGAAAATTACAGCAGAGAATTAGTGCATAATACTGATTCTCTGTGTTTACACATACTGCTCAGAAAAGATAAATAGTACTGGAAGGTCTAATTTTTACTACCTGCATATACCCTACAACCTGGCACTGGGAAAGCTTATTTGTCTGACAGCCGTATTGGTAAGTTAAAATTAGTTAGCTGGATGCACCAAAATGAATGAATAAATAAATAAAAAATAAATAAAAAGATTATTTTCTCTTTATATTCTGCTCTTCTCCCCAAGGGACTCAGAGTAGCTACAATAGAAAAAAATCACCACAAAGAAATACCAAAAAATTAAACTTTACACAAAGTTAAAAAAACAAATTAAAATTACAATATTCTCTTCTACCCTCCCATAAAACACCTTTCCTCCCAACCTCCCCCTCACAGAGGGGTCAGCACATAACCCGTAACCCCCCATTCAACCTTCCCTCTCACAGAGGGATCAGTGAATAAACCTCCCCTCTTTTCACCCCCCCCAGGGTACACACACACACACACACACACACACACACACACACACACACACATGTTTATAGAAGACAGAAGAGAAGGTTCTGCTCCTCCCAGACTGCTCACCTTGCAAACTCCAAACCCATTTTCTGCCTGGCCAGGGAGAGTTTGGGTCTTAAGCTTATACATTACCAGGAGGCAGCAGAGAGTTCTCCACTTACTACTCCAATGCTCTGTGCCAGTGCACCTCAGGAATTAAGCCATATCAATAGTAGCCACAGGGGAGCTTCAGCAAGCCAGACTTAGTAGAGAATGAGGCCATATTTGGCTAATGGGCCGGACGTTCCCCATCCTTGAGATAAAGGGGGGCAGGAATTTCTTAGAGCATCCTTAAAAAATGGAGGACCAGTTAATAAGGGCACTGTCCTCCCTTCTAGGCAGAACTGGCCCACCTCATTTGACAGGATGGTGGACTTTTTGGGAAAGCACTCAGAAATCCCTCTTCAGGTCACCTGTTTGGTGAGAAGCAAGAGCTCTTCCCGTCTCCATTGCCCACCGTACAGCCTCCTTTCCAGGACCTGCAATGAGACCTGGGGACAGCATTTCTGTTCCATCAGGAGTGTGTCCCAACTACTGTAAGCCTTAAGCTTGGACATACAATATGGGGGGTGGAGGTGGGCAGCGAAAAACCTTGAGACAGTCCTGTTCCAAATTTAAGTCAATTATCTATTGCTTTTGTGTAGCAGTGAAATCATGACTCCATCAGAATCATTGATGCAATTCCCACTGACTTCATCAGAGCCAGGATTTCACCTCAGTTCCCTGTTCATCACCACAAACGTTTCCTACTCCCACTCAGTCAACACATTCAAAAAACAATGAAAAAATATATAAAGTTTGAATGATCTGCTACATCATATAATCTATTATACAGGTGAGCACCACTTCAATACAACTAGCAAACATTTATTTCAGAATTATGATTCTTAAGGAAATAAGACAAGAGAGGGAAATGAAATTATTGTACTAATTGTTCTTTTTGATCTTGCAGTGAAAGTAAAATCTGGATTGTGGAGGAAATTTTATAAGGGACCCTATGGAATTGAATTACAATAGCCAAAAGGAAGGTAACACAAAATGGATGACACAGAAGCATTTGGGGTAAAACTTAATGCTTAATCGAAGCTATACCTTTGCCCTTTAGACAGAGAGCTATTTGCTTTCTGTATTCTGCTTTGCAAAATAAGGCCTTGGAAAGTGCTCCACATAGACCTTAGACCTAGACACTGAGACTCCTTTCGCCTGTGTTTTTCATAACAAATAGGCCAAGTAACCTTGCAGCTGGAAAGCCAAATTAACCTTGTTAGGCACCATATATTATAAACAGTTTGGCTCATATAGGTTTGAGATGAACTAACCCAAATATATAAACATTGTGTGTAATGCAGACATTTTCCATTACTGTGCTACGTAGCACTTTAAGTGACATGCCGGTATCTGTTGCCTGTATTGTAATCTATAAAATACTTGTGTATTCTGGGAGGGGCAGGCTATCCTGTTTCCTTGCATGGAGTCAGTGGGTGATTTCAGACGTTACGATATCACAGTGAACCACGCTCAATTCCGCGTGGTGGCTGTGATCGCATAACGTCTGGTGGGGGAAACAGATGTTTCCCCCCAGATGTTACCACGGCATGGGATTGCATTCAACACGTGAGCGGCCGAAGCGGCAGGACCGGAGGCCGCCGCATGTCAAATACAATCCCATGCTGGGGTGAACCCCGGCCTCTCGTCTGGCTGGGCGCCACAGCCCGGGATCACTGGTGGGACCCCAGGCCATGGCGAATCCGGCCCGACGCGGCGGCCGCATTGGCCCTGCCACCTGCCCGTCTCACCAGAGGGCGGGCAGCGGGGAGCGGGGAGGGGGCGGGGCCGTGCGACCGCATGTTGTGCTGCACGGCCCCGCCCCCTCCCCAATTCCCCGCCGGGATCCCCCCGGCACGTCTGTTGCGGCGTGACGGGGTGATCCCGGCAGGGAAGGAATTCGGTGATTTTGGTACGGGGCCAATGGGCCCCATAACGTCTGAAATCACCCAGTGTGTGATTTCAGACATTACGAGATCACGCTCAACCACAGTCAATTCCGTGGCGGGGCCAAAGCTGACTTCATGTCTGTTTGGCAGCTGCCAGATGTTCACCACAGTCAATACCCACATGGGGTCAAAATCAACCACGCTTCCGGAGCTCCGGCTCGGACCATCTCCGAAAGCATGGTCAAAGATATTCCCAACGGGAAACAAAAAAAAGTAATGTCTGAACAGCAACCACCGGCCGGAACCAAAGACGATGGGTACTTTCAGACGTTACGGGCGGGCGGTTCACCACAGCGAACCACCAGGGGGGGCGAACAGCGCAACCACGCCCGGGGGTTGGAAAACGACCCAAACAGACGTGCCGGGAACGGGACCACGGCCCGGAACTGGGCCCCACCATCACGGCCCGTGGCAGCACAACAGACGTGCAGCCGAACCCCCGGCGGGCGCTAAACCCCCACAAGGCACCGGGCAGGGGCGGGACACAGACATGGCCGCCTGAGGGCAAACGAAGCCACAAGGCACACAAGGGAACGCCCACACAAGGGAAACGGGAAGGGAGGGGGGAAGAGCGAGAACAGGCTGACAGCCGGCTCACACAGCGGTCCCGCAGCGGGGCACAATGCACGGCCACACGCCCGGGCACACACACACACACACACACACACACACACACACCAGGGAAAGGCCGGGAAGGGGGGAAGGGGCGCCCGGAACACCCCACCCGGAACACCGGCAGGGAGGGGGGGGCACCACCACGGGGCAAGGCACAGACAGCAGCAACCCCCACCCCCACACCACCCCAGTCCAGTCCAGTCCAAGGAGGTGCCCCCACAGGAACAGAGGCAGTCTCGGGGGGGGGGGGCGGACCCCCGGAGCAAGGCACGTTGGGGGCCCCCAAAGCACAGCGAGGCCGGCGGAGGGGCGCCAGGAGGAGGAGGAAGGGGGCCCCACAGTCAAAGGCTGGCACAGGCAGGGCAGCCGGGTCCAGCGGTGCTCCTCCGCAGCACCAGCGACGCTCAGGCAGCACCCACGGAGTCACGGGGATGGAGGGGGCCCAGGACCACGGCCAGGGGCAGCAGCAAGCAGCGAGGCGGGCGGGAGCTCACCGAGGTGGGGTCCGCAGGTCGGGAGCGGCCAGCGGGGACCAGGCCCCCCCCCGGGCCGGGGCGGGAGCCCACACGGGGGCACCACGCGGGGGGGGGCAGGCCAGCGACGCGGGGCTCACGGGCCGCTGCCGGGGGCCCCGCTGGCCCCAGGGCCCGGGTGGCCCGCCCGGTGGACCAGGTGGGGCCAGTGCAGCATGCCCCGGCGGTACCCCTGCAAGGACATGTAGTGGGCGATCAGGTAGTAGGCCTCGAAGGGATCGGGCATGGTGAGGGCCAGCTGCACATCCACACGCGCCCACACCGCCAACAGGGATGACATCTCCACCGCGGAGGGCTCCGGCACACAGCAGGCAGCAGAAGGGGGCCACGGAAGATGCCCCAGCTCCAGAAGCCGCTGGAACGCCGCCCCACGGGTGCGCTGGTACCCACGGGCCCCGTGAACACAGGAGAAGTAGCTCACGGCCAAGGCAGGGCCACCCTCGGCCAGGCACTCCGAGTAGGCGCCCAGACCACACACCACCAGCGCTGACACGGTCTCCGAGGCGCTCCAGGGCACATGGGCGCACAGCACCTCCGGGATGCGCCCCTCGGGGAAACGAGCCAGCCCCAGGGCCTCCGCATGCAGCCGGCAATCACGGGCGCTCACCACATGGCCAAAGTAACGGAGCCCGGAGCTCAGGCTCTCGTAGGCACCTGCACGGCTCCCCGGCCCGGCCAGGAGCAGCTGCACGGCAGGGGTGTGCCACAGGTCGCACAGAGACATGGTCTCGCGGAAGGCCCAGATATGGGGGGCCCCTTGGGGGCCGGACAGCGGGAGCCCCATGGATGGGCAGCCAGCCATGGTCCAGCACAACAGGGAATGGGACACGGAGCCCGGAGGGCACACAGACTGCCCAGGGCCGGGAGAGGCTCGGCCCGGCCCCCGGGACAGGGAACACGGGCCCGCACCGCAACATTGTAGCACAACAGAGCGAGGCGTGGGGTGCGGGCCCGGCACAGCTGCAGAGAACAACAGCGAGCTCTCTGTCTGCCTAATCGCACCTTCAAGGCCATCCCGCTACAAACAGCGAGGGGAGGGGGCCCGGGGTGCTGGGGGCGGGAGCAGCCGGAACGCACCGGCACAGGGCGCGCGCAGGCCCGCGAGGCCGACCCCCGGGCGGAGCCACCAGCACCGGGCCGCCATAAGCGCTCCCAGCCCCCACCGGGGCCCCAGCACCATGGAGCGCGATAGGGCAGGTGGGAACTGGATGTTCCTCGCGCTCGCGGCTGAGTGGCACCGTGACCACACTGAGCAGCTGTGCCTCCTGACCGAGAGGGTGCACCTGGCCGTCCGCCTGCGCTATGTCCTGGCCCTGCGGGCTGGCGTGCGCCTCCGGGGCCAGCAGGCCCGCAGGAGAGTCCGTGCCCGGCTCAGGGCTCGGCGCCGGGCCTGGGGGGCGTGGCTGGCCGCCTGCCGGAGCCTCACCCGGCCCGCTGCGCTCCGAGGGGCCGCGAGGCGGTTCCGCTGGGCAACGCAGACCCTCCGCCGGGCAGCGCTGCTGGCTATGCCCATAGCGCGGAGCCTATGGGTCACGGAGCGGCCCCAGGCCTGGTGGGAGCGGGCCCAGGCCCACTGGGGGGAGGCCGAGTGGGGGTCCCACTTCCGGATGGGCAAGGCCACCCTGCTGCGCCTAGCGGAGCTCCTCACGCCCTGGCTGGAGCGGCAGCACACCTCCATGCGGGAGCCCATCCCCATGGTCCAGCGGGTGGCCATAGGGGTCTGGGCCCTCGCAACGCCCGACTCCTGCCGCTCCGTGTCCCAGCACTTCGGGGTGGGGCTCAGCACGGTCGCCTGCATCGTGCGGGATGTGTGCGAGGCTGTGGAGGGCGTGCTCCTCGACAGGACCATCCAGCTCCTGGACCAGGGCGCTGTGATGGCTGGCTTCGCGGCCGGGGGCTTCCCGAACTGCATCGGAGCCGTGGACGGCACACACATCGAGATCCTGCGCCCGGCCGCGGGGGAGGCCCTGGAGTATGTGAACCGGCACGGATACTACTCCCTGCACCTGCAGGGGGTGGTGGACCACCGGGCCCGCTTCATAGACATCTACACGGGCAACTCCGGCCGGAGTCACGACGCCAGGATCATGACCATCTCCCCCTTCTATGCCCGCATGTACCGGGGGGACTTCGCGGACATGGGCATGAGGTGGATCGAGGGTGTTCCCATGCCCCCCTGCATCCTGGGGGACCCCGCCTACCCCCTGACCCGCTGGCTGATGAAGGTCTACCCTGTCCCGAGCACCCCTGCGGAGCAGGTATACAATACCCGCCTGTGTGCGAGCCGGACCGTGGTGGAGCGTGCCTTCGGGGCCCTGAAGCAGCGCTGGAGGAGTATAGCTGGCCGCCTGGACTTCACCGTCCCCACCTCCGCCCTGGTGATCGGTGCCTGCTGCGTTCTGCACAATGTGTGCGAGACCGAGGGGGCGGCCCTGGAGTACCCCGAGCCCCACCGGCCCCCCGGTCCTGTTCCCCTGTACGTGAACGCAGGGAACCCCCGGGAGTACCGGTATGCCAAAAGGATCCGGAACGCCCTTGCAACCCACATCGCCCGGGGGGGCCCGCTGTGAGGGCCTTCCCGCCCCTGGGGGCCCCACCCCCCGTTCCGTGCCCATGCCCCTGTACACGCGGTCCCACAGCCCTGTCCCCCCCACAAACGGGCCGGGGACAACTGTCTCTTTACAACACTTTATTGCCCACACAGTTCACACAATCACCCTGTGCCCCCTCCCCACCCCCGTGCCCGTGACCCCGTCCACCACCCGCCCTCATGTGGCCCTCCCCCTCCCCCCCCTTCCCACCATCCCCCCGCGTTTCCTGGGCCGACCCCTCGTGCGGCCGCTTGGGCCCACCGAGCTCTGGGAGCTCCCCTCCCCCCCACTGTCCGTGTCCCCTGCCGTGTCCTGGGCCGGTCCCGGCCCCGGCAGGGGGCCGGGCGGCGGATGGGCAGCTGTGCCCGGTGCCCCGGTCGCGCCCCGGGGGGGCTGGACCCTCCGGAGGCCCGGGGGCACTGGGAGGCGCATGCGAGGGCCCTGGGGCCGGGGGGGCGCCAGGGGCGGCAGGGCTGGGCCCGGGGGCGCCGAGGGGCCCGGCATGGGGACCTGGGCGGGCAGGGCGCCCGGAGGTGCGCCGGCCATCACGTAGGCACACATGGTGCCCGCATGCAGGAGCAGGGAGGTCCCAATGTCGTGGGACCTGTCCATCTTTGCACTGTGCTCCCGCACCATGCCCTGTATGTCCTGCCGGAGGCCCCTGAGCAGCCCCTGCTGCCGCTGGTGCTCCCGGCGCTCCCGCCTCCGCTCCAGGCGCACCTCCGCCTCCAGCCGGCGGTCTGTCTCCAGGGCCTTCTCCATGGACCGCTCTATGGCCGCCTCCATGCGGTCCACGGAGGCGATCATGCGCTCCCCCTGTTCCTCCGCCCTGCGGACGATGTCCTCCGCTTGCTCCTCCCTGCGCCTGCGGACCCGCGCCCGGTACTCCCGCATCCGCTGGGCTGGGGCTGCGGCCGGCGGAGGCGCCGCGCGCGGGGGCTGCCCTGTGGAAATGGGCGGGTGGGTCAGTGCAGGGCCCTGTCCCCTAGCGGGGTCGGGTCCCGGGGCCCCCTGCCCCCCCTCCCCCACTGAGGCCGGAGGCCCCCCTGGGCTGGCGCCCGGGGGGCCCTCCCGCCATCCCAGCCCTCCCGCCTTACCTGGGTCCGGCACCTGCTCTCCTGTGCCCTCCGCGGGGGCCTGCACCGTCTCGCTGGCCCGGTCCTGGGGCTCCCCATGTCCTGCGGGCGGGAGAGGGGGGAGCGGGTGAAGGGGGCTGGTTGTGGCCCCTGCAGCAGGGCCCCCACCCCCGCCCCTGCCACCGGCCCCCTGGTCTTGCCCCCCCCTGCCCTGGGGGCCCGCTTACCCTCTATGTCCGTCTCCGAGCCTTCGGAGCCCGGCGCCTCACCCTGGGAGTGCTCCCCCTGGGACCACTGGCTGAGGGTGGTGAAGGTGCCGACCTCCGACTCCGCCTGGCCGGCCCGGCGTTGGGATGTCTCCGGGCTGCTGCTGGGGGGGGGCCTTGGGGCTTCTGCGGGTCCCGGGTGGTCCTCCTGGGGGTGGGGGTCCCCTGAGCTCGTGTCTACCGGGCGGGCGGCGAGGGGAGGGGGTACCTCGGCCCGCTCCCTGCCCTGGACCACAGCGCTGCCCACCAGGCGTGGGGCAACGATGGAGCCCTTCATGTGAAGGATGCGGTCCAGGGCATCGTAGTAGGGGGCGGTGCGGGCCCCGTGGCCGGAGCGGCTGTTATTGTCCTTGAGGGCCTTGTACCCCCTCTTGAGCTCCTTGGCCTTCGAGCGACACTGGTTGACAGTGCGCTCGTGCCCCGCCGCCTCCATGTCGCGCACGATGTCCCGGTAGACATGCTCGTTGCGCTGGTTTATTGCGAGCTCCACCTGGTACTCGAGGGTCCCCCAGATCCGTATGAAGTCCCGGGTCTCCTGGAGGCCCCACTGTCCCCCTCTGTGATAGGCCTTCCTCCGGCTGGGCCCCTGCTGTTCCTCCTCCCGGTGCAGCTCATGCTGCACCTGCCTCTGCTCCTCCTCCACCTCCTCCTGGGGGTGCGCCTCCGGGGGCCGGGGGCCGGGCTCCTCCTGGGGCTCGTCCGCCCGGGCCGACTTTCGTGTCTGGGGGGGGGAAGGGGGGTGGTTGGTTGCTGGGTGAGGGTGTGGGCCCTCTCGGGGGCCCCCTGCCCCCCTGCCCTCCGCCCGGGGTCCCCCTGCCCCCCTGCCTTCCGCCCGGGGTCCCCCCGGCCCCCTCCACAGGGGGTTCCCCTGTGCCCCCTGTTCCCCTCCCAGTGGGTGCCCTTACCCGTTTCCTGGGTGCCTCCTGTGGGCCTGTTCCGGCCGCTGTCCCCGGGGCGGCGCGACCCGGCTGCAGCTGTGGTTGGTGTTCCCGGGGCGCCTCCCTGGTCGGGTGCTCCCGTGTGCCCCCTTCCTGCACCTGTGCCCCCTCCGCCTGCATCGCTGGGCCTGGCTGCACGTCCTCCGCCTCCTGTCCCGCCGCTGTCGCTGTTCGTGCCTCCGCTCTCTTCCGCTTCCCTCCTCGCTCCATCCCGCCACGCTTGCTTGCTGCTGCTCTCGCTTTAAATCTCCCTCCGGTGTTTGTGTTGGTGCTGGTTGCCTGGCAGCGACGCTGCGTGCCTCGTCCCCGGCCGGGGCTCCATTTTTTTGGTTCCGCTGGGGGATTGGCGTCCAGACGTTACTTTTGCTTGGTTCCCTGTGGGGGTTGGTTTGACCACGCTTCCCGAGACCTTCCCCCGGCTAGCCCGGGAAGCGTGGTTCAAACTGACCCCATGTGGGTATTGAGCGTGATGAACATCTGGCGCACGCCGTTCAGACGTTCCGGGCCCTTTGGCCCCGCGGGGGGGTTGAGCGTGGTTCAGTGTGGTTCACCGTGATCTCGTAACGTCTGAAAACACCCAATGATTCCCAACTGGGGACAAAGCATGCAGTATCACTGCCAGGCAACCAGCAACAACACAGACCGGGAAGGGAGATTTAAAGGGCACACAACAGCAGCCGGGACGAGCCACCCTGGTGCCTTCCGGGTGCTTTGACCATGGCACAGCACGGGATTGGCGTAATGTCTGTTGTGCTGCCTCGGGCTGTGGTCTGGTGGTCCGATTCCCTGCCGTGGTCCCGGTCCCGTCATGTCTGTTCCGGGCTTTCCTTGACCACGGGCGGTGGTTAATCTGTTCACCCCCACCGGGAATCCACTGTGGTGAATTGGGACCTCGTAATGTCTGAAATCACCCAGTGTTGTGCTCTCTTTCTCAGCGCTTTGAGATCAATAAAGACTCTGACAGATTTCACCACCTGTGTAAGTATAAATTATTCCTCGACAGGGTGAAATTCTAATCCAATCCATTTCTAAATACTAGGTTGAAAATTAGGGGTGAAACGAGAAGCTAAATTGCTGCTCGTGAGTACTTCTCACTATGTCAAGCACCATGACTGAGATCTCATTGAGATCTCTATCTCAGACGCTTTTACACAAGCTGTTGAAACCAGCGCATTGAAGAATATGCTGGCTGAAAAGCCCTGCGGGGATGCTTTTACATGCACTGGAAGGAGCTGCCCCACCATACGAACTGTCATTCATGGGGTCTTTTTAATGGTGCATTTTGGAAGCTTCGATATCTGGCTGAAAAGCGGGACTTTTCAGTCAGCACATTCTTCAATGTGCTGGTTTCAACTGCTCATGTAAAAGTGGTCTCAGTGCGAGTTCTCAGAGTGGAACTTTTTTAAAAAAAAATCATTGCAGATGGGCAAAATGGCTGCCACACTGTTTTGCATGTGTAAAATGGTCACCACTCTTAACCAAAATGGTGGCAATAGTATTGTTGCCATTTTGGTTAAAGGTGGTGGAATGTGCATGTGCAAATGGCTGCTGCCTTTAACCAAAAATGTGGCGATACTATTGCCACCATTTTGGTTAAGGGCAGCGCATTTTGCATATGAGCAGTGATGATTTTTTTTCCTCGCCAAGAACTCAGCAAAGACATCCTGGTGCTCAGTTTGTCCTGGGATGAACCAAGCACCAGGATTTCAATGAGACTTCTTGCTTTTATGAGATTTAATTTCAGCCCTAGTTGAAATCCTTCCAAGGACTGCATATATTATTAGGGCAAATACATTTGAAGATAGATTTGTGAGAAAGGGAGCAGGGGAACCTCAAAATCTATACCAAATATTTAGGAGGTTTTTTTTTTGGTTTTTTTTAAAAGTGAGCCCATTTTAAAGAAATGGAAATTGTTAGTACATGGCCATGACTGTTCCACAAAAAATTACAATGAAAATTCAAGTTACACCCACTTACACTGTTTGAAAACATATATTTTTGTTTTCTCAATATCATGTATGGTATCAGAGTTAGAAAGTATTCTTTCACAAGTAAAAAATTAGCCACAGCTTTAACTATGGTCTCATACCCATTCTGCTACTATAGTTTAATACTTACTTTTTCAGTTTCTCTCTAATATTTGGATTTTAATTTCATTATGGAGATCTTCAAATGTCTTGACTGAGGTTAAATTACAAAAACCCCTATAGTCAACATATGGAGGAATTTCATGGTCATGCCCTCTCTTGTAGCTGCCAGGTCCAGAGTCACCGAGTGTGCCATGGAAAAGAGTCTCTCACTGAGCTCAAGGTTTACAAGTTGGGAAAATATTCGCATTTTACCAGGAACACCAAAAAGTCCACAAAGGAGTGGATCAATGCCCCCTTCCTGGATAAATCTGAATGGAGCAAAGAAAACATTGTGGAACAGAAGGTGGCCTTCTAGGATTTCTTGAAAGGCCTCATTCAAGCGATAAAGAACAGGATCGGTCAATGTATGACCAAATCTAAAAGCAACAGTAGCAAAAGCATTTATAATCCCAGCATTTACGTTAGGTTTATAGCCTTTGTCACCCCCCATCATCTTCATTCCATACTCACCCAGAATTTTCGGTAGCCAATGGCTATATGTAATATGTTGCATCTGTGCACCAACAATCTTTCTTGCTTCATTGTAAATAGTATTTCCATCCCAGTGTGGATTCATCTTCAAGAGTTCCCTTGCTAAATGGTTATGCTCATGGAACCACAAAGTGTGCACTGCTGTCAGACCCAGTTGCTCATTGGCTTGGTGGTCTCCTGCAAGGAAGCATGGGAGGTAGCTTTAATTGTCATCTCTTGTGCATTCAGTTGGTGGATCTGTGGCAAATGGTAAAAAGTGCTTTCCAGAAGTTGAAACAAGCAGGCCTTCCTTGAGTAGACCGTGTTGATTTGTACTATCCCTGAGCATTTCTGCCTCCCTGTCAGAGCTCCCATAAACATTAGAGGCATCAATGTATGACGTGCGATGTATAATTTGCTCTCTTGCATAGACTGAGTTCATTATTAAAGTGGTCATTAGGGATGTGCAAACAGATCGCGGTTCGGTTGTTCGGTCATTCGGTTCGGGAGCCAAGTTTGGGTTTGGTCATTCAGTCTGGGGACTGAGTTCAGTTTCGGTTTGGTAGAGTTTGGTTCGGTCATTCCAAAATTGGTCTAGGTATCACGTGATCCCGTGATCACGTCGGAAACCAGAAGCCTGAAATTTGAGTGTATGAGGAGCTTGTGTGGAGAGAGAGGGTGTGTGTTGTGGCTGGCTGTTTGGTTCTGTTTGGTGTGTTTTGGCTGTGTTGGACTGTGTGTTGGTTTGGTTTGGCTGTGTTGTTTTGGCTGGTTGTGGTTGGAGACTTGGTGGGTGTGTTTTGTTTGGCTGTAGTGTTTGTGTGGACCTTGAAAAATAAATAAATGAAGAGGGTCAGGCTTAATAGGACCTGAAAGCTTTCCAAGGTGGTGGAGCCGGTGGAGGAGGAAAAGGTTGCTGGACCTTCAGTGGTGGATGTCGGCTCCTCATCAGAGGAGCAAGAGCCGGGCACAGGAGGTGCTGCAAGGTTTGTAAACTTTATTTTTGCTTAGAGGACAAGAAGAATACTATCCTTTAGAGCGAGCTCACTGGCATGTAGGTGGGTGCATGGTGTGGTGGGCAGTCAGGCACAAACAGTGGGCATCAGCGGGTGGCATCGGATGTCTGCCACAGAGAGAGAGGGTGTGTGGGGCTTTTCCAGCAGTCAGACACGAGCACCCCCACTCAAACATGTGCCAGCCTTCCCTAGCAAGGGTCTTCACTCTCCAGTTGCCATCCCTACCTACTAGCACCCAAAGAAGGGCAGGATTTGTACGTGCCAGCAAGGTTCTCTCCAGTTTGCAGTCCTAGCACCCCAAGAAGGGCAGTATTTGCACGTGCCAGAAAGGGTCTCTCCATTTGCCATCCCTAGCATTCACTAGCACCCCAATGAGGGAGGACTAGAAGTGTCATCATAAATGCATGATATTATAATATTATTTACTAGGTGTTGTTTATGTGTTCCTGTTTTAGAGATGGTGATGATGCCACCCCCAGCGCTGGTGCCACCACCACGCGTAGGACACCATCAAGGCAGAGGTCAACACTTTCAGACAGCGGACACACGAGGTCCAATGTCTGGTGGTGGTATGATAAGCATACCAGATTCTCCATCTGCAAGGTAAGGCACGGGGGCTGGAAAAACAGGGAATGGATTGCCCTATGACCTGTTAGGAAGTCCTCTGCAGAGAGAGATTGGCCACCCACTCACCCACTTGTGTAGACAGAATGCAGGCAGGGCTTGACAGACCATTGGTCTGACACAGTAGGGCACTTCTTATGTTCCTATCTTTTTATGTTCTCAAGGTCTGCAGCAAAACAATAAAAAGGAGCAGCCAGGGGACCACATCTGGTCTAATCACCCACATAGAGAAACTCCACAGCAAGAGGGTGATGTGGCAGGACTCTGGCGTGGAGCATCATTGTCGCCAGAAGAAGGGGGGGAAGGCACGCCAGAAGCGACACCATCAACGCCGTTCCCCCTCCTCCAGCTCTGCTGAGGAGTCCCCCCAGGAGGAGTCTTCAGCAGCAAGGGCCTTTCAGGCCAAAGTGGAGAGGCCTACCCGGGACCTTATGGACAGGTTACAGCTGCAAGAAGTCAGTATGGAGAACCAGCTGGTGGAAAAATTCCAGGGGGTCAGGGTACGGCAACAGAAGGTGGAGGCATACTCCCAGTATGTCTCTGCCGAGATCGCCAACCTGGAACTGTACCACCAGTCGGTCTCCAAGTGGCAGGCAGCCGTGGTAGGGGCCGTGGACTTTGCCATCCAACATGGCTACAAAATGGCGGAGCATGTGATTCCTGCCCCTTGGTCCCATGCACCCCTTTTGCCTTTCCCCCAAGTTCCAGGGGACAGGTTCAAAGACAAAGAGTAGACTCCTAAGTTTTCCTTCTTTTATTTTAATGTTTGGTTTTGGTTTTATAAAGTTGTGTGGTGTTGTTGTTTAAAATGTTTTAATAAAAGTTCTATTTGTTATGTTACCTTACCAGCTTTGTTTGACCTGACCACTCTTTTATCCTTCTGTGCTGTTTCTAGCAGGTGGCAAAATCTCGCTATATACAGCTTGTCACAGATCCCTACCTGACAGCAGCAGCACATGTATCATAGGTAATTAACCCCAAGATGTGCCACCAGCAGGGTCTCAACTTGCAGACAGTCCTCCAGGAGGGACAGGGCTTGTGTCTGTGTGGGTGTGCCAGAGAGAAAGAGAGAGAGGCTCTTTGGCAGCTGGGCATCCGGCAGCGGGTGCTTGGTAGAGGGGCTCTTTAAGCCATTTCAGTGGGCATCTGTGGGTGAGTGTGGAGGAGTAGACTGTGGGGGGGGGGAAGGCTAGCAGGCGGGCACCAGTGTTCACTGGCCAGTGGCCAGTCAGGCATGAGCAGCAGCAGCACCCAGATGATGGATCTTAGGACTGGAGAGATGACTGCTTCTGGATGCAGTGAAATGTAATGACAGCCCCTGTGACTGGAATGATGGTCCCAGAATCTTGATGATGGATCATTGGACTGACATGACTGACTGCTTCAGGTTCAGTGGAATGACAGCCTATGGGAGTTGAATGATGTCCCTAGATGTAGTGCTTCATTGGGCACACTTTATTCAATTGTGTGATAGGTGGTAGCAGGAATAGGAACGCACACAGGCAGGCACATATAATACGCTGTGTTATATTTCCATCTCATTCTGGTAGGTTTGCTGCTGGATGTGGACATCAGGCATGAGCGAGCACAGATGAGAGCTCTTCCTGGTTCTGGCAAGTGGCAGCTTGAGCTGGATACACCTCTCCCCTGCAGCCCCATCTCTCTTGTTCTAGCGGGGAGCCTCTCTCTCTCTCTCTCTCTCTCTCTCTCTCTCTCTCTCTCTCTCTCTCTCT